>CM070104.1:19558006-20134506 GCA_036178185.1 Liparis tanakae
ATGCCACTAATAATGAGATGTCTATTTTACCCACCAGCTCTCTCTCTCTCTCTCTCTCTCTCTCTCTCTCTCTATGCCTGTTTTCCTCTGGCCCCCATTATCAGTGCACTTGAACCCGGGGATAACAATGAGTTCACAGAGATTGAGAAGTGCCTGGGCCTTAATTGTATGTATTTAGTCACGCAAACAGAGGCAATGGCCTGAGAACGCCTAGTTAGCCAATGACATCATTTAGCCACACAGCCACTTTGACTCAATGGGGCTGCAGCTCCGTCTCTCCACCCTCTCCCCTCTGCCATCGCTCTGTCTCTCTGCTCGTCTTCCTCCGTGCAAAAGATTCACCCCTTAAAATAAGGCTTCGATCTCTATATTTGTGTGTGTGTATGTGTGTGTGTGTGTGTGTGTGTGTGGGTGTTTCCTTCCCCTCTCTCTTCTTTCACAAGGTCATTCTATGCATGACCCTCGTTTTTTTTCACACCCTGTATTTATTTGCAGCAAGTTTCCTCAGCTTTCGCAACATTTGATCTTCAATGAAACGCAATCTATTTCAGGGTGACACTTCCAAACTGCTGCGTTCTTCCTTTTCTTTCTTTTTCTTTTTTTGGGTCCGGCCAACAGCTTCTGATGCATCTAATGCAAGATCGTTTTTTGCTTCATAATAAAAGATTTGCGTCGATAATTGGTCTCTTTATGATTTTTTCACATTTTATTTTTATTTTATTTGCCCCGCGTTTGAGTGTGTGTGTGTGTGGGTGTGGGTGTGTGTCTGTGTGTGTGTCTGTGTGTCTGTTTGTTTGCATGCATACTTTTGCCGATCAATGGTGGATGCTGGCAGTCACAAAGATGATGATGGCACCGAGATGTTAGTGTGCCTCACTTGCTCGGCACAAAGAAGAGTGAGTGTGTGTGTGTAAGTGTGTGTGTGTGTGTGCGCGCGTGCGTGTGTGTGTGTGTTTGTGTGTAAAAAGGAGGGGTGCTTCTCAAGCAGGGGTGTCAGCACTTGAAAAATCAATCACCATCTGGGCTCATTTCATACAAAGGACAGAGGGAGGGGAGGATAACTCACAAACACACACACACACACACACACACACACTTCTTGCATCTTTCATTTCATGCAAAGACAACAGAGGGCAAAATTCTACAACAGTGTGGTGCCCCTCTTGTCTCCTGGCCTTTTCTGTCTTATAAGCGGACACACACACACACACTCCTTGCTTGGATCCTGCTGCTATAAAAGCAGGTGTGACTCCCCGGGTAAGGGTTGCAGGTTGCAGCGGTTGCAGGGGGCGACGAGTGGAGGCCGGCATTCGGGGAGCGAAGGGGTCAAATGCGGCGGGTGTGTTTTTTCTCCCCGACGGGGCGGGGTGCACCGGCCACACCGGGGCCCCTATCTAAGCCATTAGCCCGGTGCTATGTGAACACGCCGCATCGGGGACCGCTGAGCAAGGTCACCCAAAGCAAACACGGATAAGAGGAAAGAAAAGCAAAGATTCATCTGCTCGAGTTGGCACCTCGGGTCAATGGGTTTCCCTCCTATTCACGGCGGCGCGACCCTCCGTGTACAGATGCGGTATTATCTCGCTTTTCAGGGCTCTGTTTTTCACATCCCCATCCCAACGCCCCAAAAAAGAAAAGGGGCACTTTTATACGAGAAGAAGTGACTGTTTTATGCAAACAAGATGTTGCTTCTTTTAAAGTACACACACACACAAATAAAAGCGGGGTTGAAAGCGTTTGTATGTGTGTGCGTGCGCATGTGTGTGACATGATTTTTGCTGCGGCGATGCCTCCTTTCAGTAGCACAGTTGTGTGAGAAATACCAGTGGCAGAGGCTGCTGAGGCAGCGAAAGCATTTAATACTCAACAAACAGTTATCTAAGCCCATATCCAATAGCTAGACACCACGGTAATGTGACCTACATACTTAATGAATGGTATTTTTTACTTTATTTTATGTATGTAGGTTGGGGTAAGGGCAACGTTTTTTTTTGGGGAACATGAACAGAACTCTTTGAAATGTGAGGAAGAAAAGTCTTCCTTTTTGCTCCCCTTTTGCTTCCACTCGTTTTCTTCTTCCTGCGAACAGGAAGAGAAAGTCGAGTATAATGTAACAGGACACATTGTGCCCTCCTTTGTGCGTTTTGACCCTGTGGAAGGACTTACTTTTTGAGAAATTGGTGGAATGACAACTGGAGCGAGGCGGCGTGTGTTTTTTAATTGTGTTTACTGGGACACGAGAGGTTGAAGCATCTGTCTCAGGGACATAGCAGAGGGTGAAGCCACCAAATGGGATTTTTTCCGCAGCCATAATATATAACCCTTTTCTTTTCTCATAATGAATAGTTTTATGAATATCTAAATTATTGGTGGAAGAAGGTTTGATCTATTTTAGAGGAAAATAACCAAGTCCTTCTAACTCCCAGCTCGTCAGACTAGTCAGTCCCTCTGTAGTCACGTGACTTAGTCACGTCAACCTCAACAACAATCTTTTCCCAAGTGGCTTTGTCCCGAGAAACGGACGTCCGGAGAAAACTGACGTTAATCTTGAAAAAACGTTATACCACAAAGTGGAAAGTGCCAAGATGTCCTGGACCAATCCAAAACCGACACTGGAGGGGTAACCGGTCATCGCTGGAAGCCGAGGGCCACTGACCAAGAGTCTGTGTCTGGTATTCCGCAATTGACGCATTGAATGTCGACATTCGGATTTAGATGTAATTTCTACGTAACAATGCAACAACACAACAATGTGGCAATGCAACACAAAAAAATGCAATGCAAAAGCGTAACAAGGCAGCAATGCAACTAGGGTTAATAAACAATAACTGCCTTTCGCAGACTGCACTACGCAACACGCTACAACATTACAGAACAAGCGTAAAAGTCACCTCCCGTCCCAAAGGTGGATATTCAAGACATCCGCGCTTTGCAGCAACGTTCTGCGCCAGCATCTCTTCCTGGCTGAGTTATCGGCCTCGTTCGCCATTTAATACTTCATGGCGGCATGGGTTGAGTTTCTTAGCGTTTTGCTGTGCCAAACCTTGAGAAGGGCGCTGCTTCGGCTAGTTGCGGGGTACGGAACTAACAGCCAATTATGCATCATTTCAGGCAGAGCTGGACAGATTCACTTCAGAACAATTTTGATAGGTTTGGTCGCGGTCTTAGCCTCAAAATTGATGAATGAATAAATGCATGCACACACTCACTCACTCACACACACCCATGAGTGCACAGTCAATCTGCCTGGCCACATCAACAGAGCAGGTGTCCTTAGTAATGCACCATTGCGCACTTGGATCTCTGCATCTCAGAACAGGGGGGGAAGAGGGAGGAGGGAGAAGCAGAGGAAGAGATAAAGGATGGTTAGAGGAAAGACAGGGAACAAGTGTCCGTGGCGGTGTGTTCATGTGTACGTATGTTTGCTCGATGTTGGAGTTTGAAGGCATTCTGAGGAGCCGTAGCCAAATTAGAGGTTGCCCAATTCTTCCTCCGACACGATGTACCAGTGAAACTTAAATGCACCTAGTTTCTTTGCTGGAGAGCGACCGACTCATACACTCATTATTTTGGGAATGATCAAACAATATCGAGATGTTTTTTTTGTTTTTTTTCCCCCGGAATCCATAAGAGAAATATTTATCGGGGAAGACAAACTCGGCTGAGGAGAAACTAAGCAGACAGACGTACTTAGTAAAGACCATGCCTTTGCTCCCCGCTGAGTCTCAGCAACATGGTACATAAATAACCATTATGAATCATGCTGTTTGGTCTCACCCTGCCGTTTCTCAAATAAGATCCCGTTTCCATTTAGCCACAATGGTGATGAGCGAGCCTCCTGCGACGCCGCAACCATTTTGTGAAAAGCAACAAAATAAAAGAAGTTAAATCTTTATCTAGTGCTTTTATTTAACAAAAAAAACGGCAAAAAAAGTACACAAATCTCGTATCTTCACCCGGTTCAGTATCGCATTTTCAGCTGCTGTTTGTTTACGCGTCGACTCGTCTGCCTAATAGGCTCGCATCCCGGCTAAACCTACACGAGGCCAGAGGGCGAGCCGACAACAAAACAGCCCTGCAGCTCGGATGAAAAGACAAACTGGCTGCTCAAATAGGACCATTAGTTTGCGGATACCCATCTATTATCATAAAGAACAACAACATGACTTTCATTGGGTGAAAGTTTGCCTCGGTCAAAACTCGATGAAGTGGAGCCGGAGGGATCCGATCAGCCCATTAAGAGTGCTCAGTCGTCCCGTTGGCCGTGCCACGCGGGATGGACGCGTCCTGGTACGGACGCATTTTGCCTTCGCCCTCTTTGGCACCGGTTCAGAGACCTGGGTGGTTCGCTCACATCGGCCTCTGTGGCCCAAGAGATTACACTACAGAACCTTTATCCTGTGGCAAATCTGTTCTTAGGCCGCGCATTTTTAAACCTTGTAGCAGAAATCAAGCCTCCATTGAGAGATTCTCCTTTGTAGAACTTAAATACATCCCAATGTGTCCGTCAACAAAGGCCGGTACCCTTCCTCCCCACTCTTCGTGACACGCTAAGTTCAGGATTGTCCGACGTGCCTGTGGGTGGGTTTCTTTTTCTTTCTCTTCTTCTTCATCCTTTCTCATTCTTCCTTTATTTTGCTCCTTCTTTAGAGCATTAGGGCGACCAGCCATTGAACTACAACCGCGGCTATGAAAATTCATCAGGATTAAAATGACCTCACACACAAAATTAAAGTTCCCCAAATGTACACAATACGGGCCTGTATCTTTTTTAAGACATTCTCGGCTTCCTTGGGAACAGGATTGTTTCTTGACAAAGTGGTCTCCGCTTAACAATGAGCACCTTTCAGACACACACACAGGGAATGCCTTTAGAGCTGCGCAGAGAGACGGATTTCACATATCAATCAAAAGAGAGAGGCGGGGAGGGGCGGGGGGGGAGCAAAAAGGGCCCTCGTCTGGCGACAGTGGTCCTTCAGGAACCATGAACAGATTCAAATGGAGTATATGCTTTTCTCTCTTACCGCCGCTATTCATAATAGCAGAGGACACAGGAGTAGTGGAGAGGGAGGGAGAGTCCTCGTAACACGTTTTCTTTTGTCTGTGTGTGTGTGTGTGTGTATGTGTTTTTTTTAACTTGTCTTCCCTTATATGGGGACAGAAGCACGGCCCCTCAGCCTGGCTCTGAAATAATAAGACTGTAGTGGATGCCTAGATTGTACAACATTGGGAAAAAAAAGTTGCTTTGTGAAGAGGCCAAGAGGGCCCACTGTATTCAGTCTGTGTGCAAGCTTTCATGTTCTTGAGTTTGTACATGCGAGGCCTCGAATGTGTGTGTGTGTGTGTGTGTGTGTGTGTGTGTGTGTGTGTGTGTGTGTGTGTGTGTGTGTGTGTGGGGGGGGTCCATTCCATTACACCTGCGCGATGGCATAATGAGCGCATGAGTGTGTGCAGTGGGCCACAGCCACCCACTGCGCCAGCCATGCACACCACTGCCGCTAATCATGTTGAAAATGAATAAGGTGTCAGAGTGGGTAATTCACAGCTGTATTAAAAGCAGCGCAGCCCAGATATAAGGTACATAAAACAAATTCAATACAGTGTTCTACCATGGGATCTTTTTTCTTCCTTTTTCCCCTCTTTGACAGCTGTATTCATGGCCGCTGCCTCAGAGGTCCTCTTATTAGGTCACTGGCTACATGTTTGACCTTCTACACTTTCTGAGGCTGGGGGTATTCAGATTGTCTGCAACTCATAGCTCAAAGGAATACAGAGAGTAGAGGAGGGGAAAGAGGGGGGGATGTCTTAAATCTACAGAGTCAGTCTCGTCTTCAAGTTACACCGGAACTGTGAGACATGCGAGTCATTTTCACGACAGAAAACAGATCACGTATCAAACACTAGAATTACCGCGGTTGGATGCCTCCGCCAACAAGTCGAGTTGCAGTTTACATCCGCGTCTGTCCAAAATGTCATCGCTCCATCGCTTCATCCTCCCAGACGTCTGTGTGAAACTGTCCTAATTAACATATGAATTCTTGAGTTTGGAGCCAAAAAACAATCGTGATTTGTGGGAGGTCGCCATGACCTTTGCCCATGAACAATCGGAATGGGTCGGGGTGGACGTTCATGCTAAAATTGATAAGTTCCCTCAAGGCGTCCCTGAGATATCACGTTGACGAGAGCGGGGCGACCGGGGAGACGTGAACTGAAAACACGATGCCTCTGCGCCGACGACAGCTGCAGATAAAGTTAAAAAAAAATTTCAAATACACATCACTACGGCTACTCTCCATTTCTGATCCATAGAGAGTAGTAAATAGAAATGGATTTAATGCGTAAATTGCATCTTTGTGAGAATAACGAGACTTTATATAAAACGTTTAAAAAAATGCAACAAGCAGGAGGCTATGCTTTATTCCACCAATACGAAAGTGGTATTTTTTTCAAACAATATCTCTCTAAAGACAGCTTATTCAAACTGTTTCTTTCATGGACATAACAGCATGTAAGGAAAAAAGACTAAACACTGTAAGTGTTTTGAATCTAGTTTCTTTTTTAACACAATTTACTCCAATGTGTGTTAGAAGCACTGTCAGAGTACGAGAGGCGGAAGCTGGACGTTTGTTCCGTGCCCCGTGAATCTCACCGCCCTGCTCAGGCCTGGGTCTGACATTAAAAGTGGATCGCTGTGTAACCGGGAAAAAAATAGTATTAGTATTCACAGCATGTATGTGTGGCACATGTGTGCTAATTTTAAAAAGGGATGCTGTGAAAGTGTGGAATTGGGGACAAGGCAGCCTTGCACCGGGCCGTGACACAGACTTATGTTAAACCTAATTAGATCATGATAATAGCTTTAGGGCCCCAGTGATCAATGCTAGAGGTCTGTGGAGATGAACTCTCCTTAAGTTTCATGCCGCACGCTGGCTGTACTCAATTTGTTTTATTGCACACACACACACACACACACATCAGAGTGGTTTGCAGACGTGGGGTATATGATAGCACTGTTTTAAATACACATTGTCTGTCAATGATCTCTAGTGTTGGTAGTGAACCAGTACGACTCCCTCGGATCGATGTGTGTTGTCAGTGTGGGACCAATTCAACAGTTAAATAGCGCACATCGGTGCCACATCCAGCACCGATGTGAGGGATATGAATGAGAATGTCTTAAGTTTGACATCACCTGAGCCCTCCAAGCCTCTCCCATAATGCAATGCACCCAGTGCCTCCACATCGCACTTCGAAATTAGGAGCGGCTTTCCGTCAACAACTTTACGGTGGAGTCTAGTTTACAGCTCACAGGCTCCTCGGATCACTCTCGCCCAAGACAAACAGGATTCCGTATGCTTCCATTACTATCTAATGTGATTTGTGTAATGTAATATTTTAACACGTCCGCGTCTGCTGACGTGCCAGCTAGCTAGCTAGCCCGTGATTAGTCCTGACACCGGATGCTTTGGAATCTCTGCGCTCATGATGCGGTTGTGGTTGCGCCAGTTGTTGACTCCCAAAGCTTCTTCCTTCGGCCTACTTAACCCGGGCCCGACCTGACAGTGGGTGCAGCGCGTTCACGAGCACCACCGCGTAGAGGTAGAGATGTAAGCTCACCGACCGGTATCTTGCGTTGGACTGTGTGGTGTTTTGCTCTCTGTAATCACCTCTGGACCAGCTCCCGTTTGGAAGCAACATTCTTGGCCTTTCGGAAAACTCGCCCACCCGTTTCATTTCGCAACTGTCATCTGTTCCAGCTGCCATCCACCCACTGGAGCCCAGTGGATTTGTGTCTGGTCAAGACACACAAGAAACATTGTCTTTGGATGCACAGAGTATAGTAGGAGTTTTTTAGAGCATATTAGTCCATTTTCTAGAATTAATGTAGCAGTTTATCATTCATATGTGATATTTTCTTCACATCTCCCAAAATCTAGAGGTTAATCCAGCTGTTTTTATTACAATGAAATTACACTTGCTGGGGGGTGGGGCTTAATAAACCAAATGCTTGATAATGTTTACTATGAGAAGAGTCAAATTAAAATCCAGTCAAATTAAGAGCCAAAGGAGAATGCCCAGTTTTTTTGTGGAGAACTGCACAATAGTTATTGTACCGGGTATTTAATCCGGTTGTCTGCTGGCCACCTCCTTGTGTAGGTTTTCCTGGCACCTCCCTATTGGATTATATACCCTATTCAGTCTGGGAATGCTTCAGGTTCCCCTTAGAAGATCGGAAGTATGTCTCTAAAAACAAGGGCAGCGAGGCTACTTTGCTTTGCCTGTTGCCACAATGACCCAGACTTGGCCAAGCTTTGAAGAATACATGGATGAATATCGGCAAGATATCTAAAAGACTTACACTATCCCACCAATCTCGCCCTCAATGGAGAGAAAGTAGAGGCGGTGGAGACTTTCATATACTGTACATTAGAATTACAGCCTACAATGACCTCAGCTTCAATCAGTCGACTGTGGACGTTTACAGGCTTCATCAAAAGACACTCACCGCCATCCATAAACTGAATCGTCTGTCTTTCCAACCCCACCTTCATCTCCTGTCTCTTAGCATTAACAGACGAGTTCTCCTGCATGGCGCCGCCATCTGTTTTTCCATTTGCTTGCAATCCCTAATAATTCTGGTATTCCTACCCCCAACGTGTATCAGCTCCTCCCATATCTTCCACTCTTTGAGAACAATGCCCCCCCCCTCCTTCTGGACAGAGGTATAAACTACCCATGAGCAGCAAGGTCCGTTTTAACAAGAGCTTTGTTTCAGCTTTGTTCCAGCCAATACGAGCACAAAGTGACCTGAGCTTACGGTATAAATAATCCTGTCTGTTGTACGCAGTGTTTATCCATGTCTTTGTCTCTTTGTATAGTTTTTGTATTCTAAATAAAACAAACTAAATATAAGTTCTGCATGTCTTACTTCTTTGTGCTGTCTTCAGTGTGCACCGACTGTAACAAATAATTTTTATTTCAAACGATCTATGTTAGCCGACTTTAGTGCACGTGTGATTTTATGAACACTTTTATGTTTCAGAAGTCAACTTGATTAATAATCTATGGGTCACTTTGAGATGACGAGCGGTATTTCCCCCCCCCAAAAAAATGCCATCGTATTGAATTTGAATAATCCCCTTTTTCTTTTCGAAACATTTGGAAAAAGTACTGACATTTTGTTATATTATTTCATATGCTGGAGCTCATCATATTAGAAGTGGAAAACACCGGCTGAATTATTTACCAAAGACCCAATCTCATCCACCGAGTGATCCGTGCATCGATACAAGCAGCTGTCTAGACAAAAGGTGTGCTGAACGATACACTGACCCCCGAAACCTTCACACAAATAAAGGATTAACATCATTTAGCACACAACGTCCCCGACAGGAGGAGGCCTACGCCTGCTTGCCGTTGAATGGCAAGGCGCTAAGCTTTCCGCGGCGACATCTATCTCTCGCCACCACCTTGAGGGCATCTTTTAAGCAGAAGAATTTAGCCATTATGTGGCATTAACCTCATTAGAAAACACTCTTTAGCTGCTCCAAGATAAAATTGATTTACAGCTGCCATTTCCACCACTGGTCTCGATCAATGGTTAAACTATCCCTTTTATGGCCCTGTGCACACTCTCTGCTCTTTTCTCCGGTTTTCTTTAACTGCTCTTTAATTTCATCACACCCCCCCCCCTATCCCCTCTTGTCCTTGCACCAGGTATGTAGTCGAAGAGTGGAAGCAAACTTTTTCTCTCACCCTCCATGGTCAAATATGGGACTTTTTTTCAGAGAGAGGATAAACACAACAGGGTCACTGGCAGATTCCTTGAACCTATTAAGCGCCACATTGCTATCTTCGTCTTTTCTTGATGTGGGAGTTTCACCACAGTCAGCGCCATATGTGTGTGTGTGTGGTCTTAATTGAGGTTTTATCTTGACACAATGTCGTAGTGTTGTTCATTCCAAATCTTACCAAGGTTGCTTCAGTTATTCACAATTTAGGAATGTGATTAGCCTAAGCAGCTGCAGATGTATGACCATGTTCAAAACTGATTTTGAGGGGGGGGGATCTTGCAGGAATATGGGAGTTAGGTTGATGCCAAGTTGCGATTGTAATCATGGAGCAGTTATGCTATAAGTAAAGCCTCAAGTAAATGCAACATGTTTCTTGGTATTTAATTTGTTTAACATGTTTAACATATTAAGTTAAAGAATGACATCTTACAAAAGTTACTCGTCACAGCACCAGAACCTAATTCATAATGTTGCCATTCAAATTAATATCAATAAATCAATAATAAGATTTTATTAATAAATAATAACAATAAATCATTTCATGCAAAGTTCACTGTCCACGTTCTTTCTGTCTCGCTGCATCCTCGTCTCAGTCCACACACCAACACGATGGGAATAATATGTTTTTCTCAAATATGTTCTGCTGCAGTCCATATTTCATGTTGTTTATCCTTTTAAAAACAACATATACTCCGGGGTCAACAACCACAAAGGGAGAACAAGCCCCTGTAGCAGCAATCTAACAGCAATATGAATTGCAAATACAAATACAGCACAATAACTCAGAATGTGTTATGTGAAACATGAAGCTTCATTCAAAAACCTCCAGAAAGCCTCACATGTGTTTAAGTGTCTTTTAGCTTGATGCAGTCCCTGTGAGGGTTTCCAAACAATATCTGTCATTGTTTTTTTGTGTTGCCAATCGATTTACAATAATCAATATACATGCCTTTGGATAAAACAAGAATATGTGTCCACTCCCATGTTGATAGGGACATTAAACACCTTATAAATCTCCCTTTAATGGTATATTCTTAACATTGAGAAAAGTGTGATTTTATTTATAATTAACGGTGGACAATTACGTGACTAATCGCCGTTAAATACTTGATTGACATTTATTTTGTTATCTTACGTATGTGTATAGTATGAATGTCCAGCAACACGGTGGACCAGTGCGCCTCCACAGGCCCCTGTTGGCGCTTATACCACAACACTACTGGGTCTGGGTGCCACTTAACCCTCTTATTACCTTTGGGGTCAATTTGACCGCATTCAATGTTTAACGTCTCTAAAAAAAATTACATAATTGTTTTTGCTTCATATTTCATCACTTTTCCTAATTTATTGGTAACAACTGGGAAAAACTAAAATCCACATGATGAGATGTTTTCACTGTCACAACTTGTACCCATCGGTGTTCTTTGGGTTCAATTTGACCCCAGGCTGTTTTCACTGTGTAAAACATATAAGAAATATCAACTTTATTATTTATTTCAAGGGCTATTTAGGATAGGCTTTAACAAACATAAAGTACCTGACACTTAAACTTGGGAAAAAATATTAATTCTAATCATTTTCTGGAGGTTTTAATTGCTGGGATCAAATTGGCCCCAATGGTAAAAGACGTTCGTCCATTTGAAGGAGGAGGGTTAAGTCACGTGACGAACAGTGGTGTCCTGGGTGAAAGTCGCCCAACCTCCTTCCACCCGTCCTGGCTCATGATTACGTCAATTCCGCACACGAGACTTGATAACGTGGTTTATTACAAAGTAAACTGCAATACTCCTCAACATTGCAATGAGAACATGAACAACTGAAGTCCCTGCAATACCCGAGCTCCGTACTTCCCATAAATGACGTCGGATTAGTTTGAATTGCATTTATAGAGACGGTGGGCAATGAAAATGATCTCATAAACGAGAAGTGAAATGAAAAGCCGAGATCTATGTGTTTGCGTTATTGAGAGATTGATGAAAAGCTGCAGTGATTGTTCCCGATGTGACGACTCGGGGCTTTCCGGTGACCGGAGGACGTAGCGAGCGAGCGGAGTTCCCACGCCAAGTTGACGGCTGCGACCGCGTCGAGCGCAGTCTAGCAGAAAATCCACAATCTATGTCGGCGTTGGCCAAATGTCAGCCGGCGCCCGCCCACCCTGACAGCTCAGGTTTATGTGAACGTTTAAGCAAAACACTCAACGCTGTATTTCTTTGGAGAATCAATACGACCACCATTTCAGCTCTCCTTCCTCCCGACTCACGCCCGCCGTCTTGCGCTCACTCCTTTCTCATCTCCCTCTGTCTGGGGGAATTGATCCGCATGGATGGAATGATATCAACCGAGGATAGAGTGATACGCCCCGCTCCCTCCTTCCTGCCCTCCTTTTTTTTTCACCGCACTTTTGACACATAAATAAAATATGTGGCCTTTTTGTTTCGATTCGCCGTGGAGCGTTCGCTCCGAGGAAGGAATACGCACGGAGCTGTCGGTAGACAAGAGGGAGCTGAGAGTCGGCTGCTTGCCATCACTCACTGCTCACAGGCGCCCTACAAAATCCCCTGAACTTTCCGACACACACATTTATTAGAGTGACACAGTCAGATTCTAAAGAATGGCATTAGAAAATAATGTGAGTGTTAAATTATTCAGGCTTTTTTTTTTTTTTTGCCATAATGCTTCACTTTACAACCACACACAGCAGCACACACACACTCCCACTAACACACAGACATATAGTGTGTGTGTGTGTGTGTGTGTGTGTGTGTGTGTATCAGAGCAGATCCATTTAGTGTCCAAATTTGGCAAAAGAAAGGATGAGAGAAGGTGCTGTGAGGAGGAGGGGGGAGCACTAAGTTGCTAACTTTATCAGTGCTTCTGCATCAAGATGCCGATCCAGAGTCGATCCCCACTTTAATATCCACAAAATAAATCACACAGCGCAGTCACAACCACCCCCCCCCCTCCCCACCCCCCCTGCTGTTAACAGACGCACGCGACATGTTCATCCGCACCTCGGCTAGATATTCCTGACACGGCGGCGAAAGCTGCATTTCCACAGCTGTGCAATAAATAGGTGCCGGGTGAAGGAGCGCGCCCGAGCGTCAAGGGCCTCACCCCCCGCCCCTCCCCCCCTCCCCCATCGGGGTCTTGCAGGCCTGCAGGGTTTCCGCTCCGCTCCCCCTCACACCTCCCTAGTCCTCGGCGGCCGCTACTTCTTTGCACTGCCCCTCCCTGCACACGAAGCCCTCGGACATATAGGTTAAGTCACACACACACACACACACACACAAACACACACACACGTGTGTGCGCATACCTATATGTTACATAACCTGCAGTGGAGTCCTTGCTCAGTGTCTGGTCTGCTCTGGACCAATCATAAGCGACAGACAGCCAGCTTGGATTTAAAGACAGACAGAGTAACCCTCCAAACGGATAACTGATGGGATTAAAGAGGAATTATCTGTCGATATGTGTGTGTGTGTGTGTGTGTGTGTGTGTGTGTGTCATTATCATGATCATCCTCCTCATGGCAGTGATCGTCATCATCACCCCACACAGATTGCGCCGTGGCGTGGATAACTGTAAAACCTGCTGCATCAGGCAGTTCTCCTGCTGCTGGCTCCTACAGTGTGTCGCTCCCTCATCAATTCCTTCCTTCCTTCCTCGCTTCCTTTCTCCTCCACTTGAGGTGACTTTCCCAGGACTGCTGCCCGCCAATGACAATGAATACCTTGAGAAAGTCGGACGACTCCACGGCGAGAGTACCCTCTACCCCACCCAACCCCACCCAACCCCACCCCCATGTCCCTCTTCCCTGAAAGCCCTTAGTCACCTCAGCCGGTGGGCGGGGGGGAGGTCCTTAGCCGCGTTAAGCCAGCCCTCAGCTTCAGCTCCGCTTCTGGTCGCCACTGATCAGGGAGTCCTGGGAAAGAGAGAGAGAGAGAGAGAATATAAGGAAAGTGCTGAGTTCCCCGCCACCACCGCTCCCCTCCCTCCTCTCCTCTCGTTTTGCTTCGAGCATCCCCCCTTCATGAGGAGGGGTCTCCCCCCCCCCCCAGCGAAAGAGATGGGAAAGGTGAATCGACTAATGCGCTGCTGACTGCGGCGATATTACCTGGAGCTATCTGCTCCTCCTCCTGTTCAACCAAATCTCAGAGCATCTCGATTGTGAAGTATTATATTAATTATGAATACGGCTGAATCTGGCCTCATTTGCATATTTAAACATAACATTCCAGAAGCATTTTGATACAAACAAAATATGGTCTTGATGTCAGTAATGTCACGTGAACGTGGTGACCGGGTGTTATGGTAATGTCTATCAGTTATATGATGTACCTCATTCACCTGACATGTCTTCTAAATGTCTTTTCACATATTTCCTCTATTAGAGACTCAGTCAGAAACAATTCCACCCGCCTAACTTTCCATTTTCCTCTCTATCTATATTCTGAAGGTTTCTACAGAGGGGTGTGTTCATACGTCATCCAGAGCCTGATTTATAAAACGTTTTATTCTTAAAAACGGGGAGAAAATTGATTTTTTAATGACTGTTGACGGTAATTTTTCCTCCAAAAACCCGCTCCGCAAAAAAACCTTTGACTCAATTATGTCAACAAAATTAAACCACCATTTTGAACCCGGCTTCATCCAATGCTCAGATATGTGTTCCAGAAATGTATGCAAATGAGCACACATTTAATGAAGGTAATGCATCGTTTGCATATTTAGACGTACAATTTCAGAAAGAAAACCAAACAATTGCCTGAACGTCGCTAACGGACTGGGGAAGTGTCATGGCGACATCCATTAGCTTGAAGTGCTTCCCGTCCGCAGCTCGACGTTCAGACTTTAAAACCACGATTACGGTTTACTGAATGCTGATTAAGAACAGACATAACGTTCATCAGATGTTCTGGCAAATAGTGCGTTTGGAGGTGAACAAAGCTCCCCGCACATTGAAATGCAGCTCCTCCTTATATCTGCAGCCACACATCCCATGCAATAGATATCCAGGTCATTAAGCAACCTTTTGACACCTCCTGTTATTTACTACACCACCTCGCTTAATCAGACTTCACTAAAACCCGCTGACTCAGACAGAAACCTTCTTTCTCTCTCTCTTTCTCCCTCCCTCTCTCTCTCTCTGTTCATGTTTATCTCCCCGGCTCCATTCTACTCTCAATAATTCTTTTGCTCTTTGCTTCCCTTACTCATATTTTCCAAAACGTCTATTTCCCATGAGTGTGGGGCTGAGAAACATCACAGAGTAGCAAGTGAAGCAGGAGACCCGAGAGGCGGAGCCTATCGAAGGCAGGATAAGGTCTCGGCTGGGAGCTGCGACCACCGGACGGCGGGTGGAGGTGGCATTATCGCGGGCGCTCAGGCTCTAAACTTAGCAACTCAGCCCTCACATGTGTTACGTTTATAAAAAGTCAAAGTGTAACACGCCGTTTTTTTCTCTCCTTTTTTTTTTTGGCCTTAGAAGTGGTTTACCTTCGATTTCCACTGCTGGGAAGGGATCACTTGAGAGAAGGAGGGGGAGGCGGATTGTAGGGAATTAGATGTGGCTCAATACAAGTTATCTTTAATGGAGGGATCCTGGGCGAAGCCGAGGAAGAAGGGGAAGAAGAAAAAAAAGAGAAGAAAGCTAGATGTAAAGTGTTGACAGCTGTGTTTGGTGCGGTCGGACTCCGGGGTCAGGTGTCGACGAAAACACCCGCACGCGCACGCGCAAACAAACAAACACGTCTTCGCCGTCCCTCGCTCTAGCGGGAGCTGGGAGGGATGTTGTTCTCGCCACGACGACCATCTGATGTCAATTTCACACGGCGGCGGGATCCTCCACAAGCTGCTCCCTCCGCCAGCTCCGTGGCACCGGGAGGAACACACACACACATAAAAGGTGTCCCAGAGCTACTGTCCTGTGGACGCTCGCCCCCTCCTCAAAATGTCCCAGTCTAACACACACACACACACACACACACACACACGTACAGACACAGTGGGATAAGTCAGGAGGAAATGGATGCCCATGTTTTGTGGGACCACCTGTTCATCCTGGATACAAGTCTGAGAGCCCAGTAAGGGTTAACCCTCTTTGTGAGAGGGAGCCAGGATCGTGTGTGTGCATGTGATTGTTTGTGCATGTGTGTGTGTGTGTGTGTGTGTGTGTGTGTGTGTGTGTGTGTGTGTGTGTGTGTGTGTGCGTGTGCAAGTTGGCACCGCCCTGACTGAAACGTGCCCCATGAGTGGCAGACTGGCTCAGGCTGTCCGGCTGGGAGGGAACAGAGCCCACTGCTGGGCCACCTCCCCGACACACACACACACACACACACACACACACACACACACACACATAATCCTATGCGCATTTCAGGTGGAGCATCTTTGCTCTCATCCTCAAACTATTTGCTCTAAGAGTGGAAAATAAATAAAGATGGGTTATTTGGTTTGAAGATCATTCACAGCTAACTTTATGGTGAAATTGTAGCAATTAAAAAGTATGTATTTAGATAAAAGATTACTTATTTTTTGTTGATTTAAAGAGAAAACTAAATCTAATTTCACAAAACAATGTGAAAATGAAATGCTTAGTGAGCTTTATGTTTTAGAGCAAACTACAACTGCTGATATGACACCTCTGCCTGTCAACAATGCGGCCACACACACACACACACACACACGCGTATTTGGCGCTACCAGCGCAGCCTCACACCGACCTCCACACACAAACCACCTTGAATCATGGCACCTCTCATCAAGTGTCTGAAAATAAGAGAAGTGCTATCACTAACCCCCCTCTAACAAATAATCACCTCCTGGGAGGCGACGAGATGGGAGAAGAAGAAAAAAAAGAAGAAAAAAAAGCAATCTTGTCTTTCAAAACCAAATTGGGGAAAAAAATATTTTAAGGGGGCAATACATTTCGGGGAGCTGAATAGGATGTTGGTACATGTTTTACTAAAAGAAATATAATGGCAGACTATTATTAGATCACATTAATCACGAGTGTGCCAAAGGCAGTGACAGCCGCGCTGAAAAGGATTGAAAACGCTGGTAATGGATATAAATTACCCATTGTGTGATAAAAGGATTTCTTCCGTTCGCTAAGAAGGTAAAAAAGGAATAAAAACACTGAAAGGGCAGCCAGAGTGTACATATCTGCCGCGCGCATGACGCGCTAAATTCACGTGTGTGTGTGTGTGTGTGTGTGTGTGTGTGTGTGTGTGTGTGTGTGTGTGAGTGTCCTGCTCGCCCGCGAGTGTATAATGTGTAATAATACAGGGTTATCAGCGCGGGATTAAAATTTTAAGGGAATCAGATAGTGACAGTGAGGCCTCGCGTTAAAAGGCGGCGGCGGCGGCGGAAAAAGAAGGAAGGATTAAAAACAGATTAAATTGGTTTGTAGTGACGGAGATGAAAGCGAGGAGGAATAGAGGGTGGGGGGGGGGGTGGGGGGGGAGTGTGTTTTGACAGAGGTCTGTCGGGCTTTTGGCACGGTGATAATGAGTCGCATCTCCCGTGCACCGTTATTTATCGCCGACTTGGCTCGCAAACAAAAGATCAATAATTTTGAGCAAATCTAATGTTGTCCTCGCCGCTAATGCGGTCGTCCATCACATCTGCCATCTCCACCGAGGAGATGGACTGATTCCCTGTTTATTTGGAGATCAAATGCAATTATATCACATGGTTCTAATAACAGAGAACCCCCCCTCCCCCCCTCTACCCCCCAACCCGCCGCCCTCCCGCCGCGAATATGTGCGGCGCCTTGGATCATACCCATGCATATGTATATATAGAGACAGACAGACATGCACAAAGGTGTCACATATGTGTAAATGATAATGCATGTGCCGGGATGGGCGATGGGGCCGCCGAGCCGTCTTCACGCATCAATCTTCATTTCTTCCGCAGACCTTGCCTTTTGAAATATGAAGTGTGTCAATGGCCCGCACCATCCACCCACACCACCACCACCCACCCACCATCGCCACCACCCGCCCAACACGGGAGGCGCACAAACATCCGTCAAAGGCAACGCAACCCGACGTTCGCCAGTTAGCCCCGCGGCGCGGAGACACGCGGAGACGGCAGATCCTTCACTGACAACTAGCCCTGGGTGAGACACTTTCCAGCCACCTGAACTCAATCAGGCCCCGGCGGAGGCGGCATTTGGGTATTTCATTTCATCTCCGTCCCCCTTATTCACTCTTCGCGGCGCGCTCTTGATTTATCTTGGCGACGCAGGGAAAACGCAAATGGCGTCCGGGAATCTGACTTTTGTGGTTCTCGACGTAGCGGCTGTTTGTTTTTTTAGTTTTTTTTAGGGGGGGGGGGGGCAGCTGAGCAGACGCACTAACAAGAGGGGCCTGTTGAGGTTCGGACCACTTGTACCCACACCTGGTACAGACGCCCTTCTCGGTGTAACATCCACCAACCGATTGGCTGTACACAGGATTTGTGGGGGGTGGGGGTGGGGGTGGGGGGGGGGGATCATTCTCTGCTGACTTTGGCACGCCCGGAAATCAAACGCACCCCCGGCGCCGTGAGAGTAAAAGGTGGCAGGTGTAAGGCACTAAGCTCCTTCCCCCCCTTCTCCCCGGGTGAGGTGTGAGGAGCAAAACAATGACAGACAAAGGTCACCTGGCCCACCACGACCCACCCGCCGAGGTGTTGACCTGCCGAAAGCACCCCCGAGGCAGGAGGAAGGAAAAAGGAAGGAGGGAAGGAAGGAAGGCCGAGACCAAAGTGGAGACACCAGAGAACCAGTAGAAGTGACCACGATGGATACAAATGAGTAGAAAAGGTGTCCTGGTGTGATATTGTGGTGTTATCAGAATTCTATTAGCCTCTGAACCTCTTTCAAAGGGACACCATGGAGGTTGTTCACTGGACGCCAAGTGGGAATTAAATTTTCTTCAAAATATATTATTATTTTTCGTAGATCCAGATTGAATTATTTTCCTCATGCGTCTGAAAGATGCCATACAAAAACAAAATTGTCATTTTTTTACGGTGCATTTTTCCAGGTGGGCGTCCTCGCATTCACACAGGTTTATCCAACAGGCTGCATCACAATCCGTTTTCTGGGAAAGGGGCTCGGTCCCGGGGAACGGGAGGTCAGGACCTTGGCAGGTGAGAGGATAAAGCCCTGACATACGGCAGAGGGCAGGAGGGCACACCACGACCCCGACTGCACCTAATTCTTTCTCTCACTTCCCCACTGTTCGCCTACCAGACACCTACCGAGCGTGGCAGACTTCCTCGATGTTCGGAGCGGCGCCAGGGCACGGCGAAAGGTCGACGCCGCTGGAAGCCGGGCGGGTATTAGCGACACATGTGCCGTGTTTACGCCACGGATTTTGCATCGAAAAAATGACGGTTTTCTTTCATGGAATCGAGAAGGCACAACGAAAAAAATAAATCGTAATCGCCGGAAACAGTGTCAAGTGTTGTTGTGTTGCATCGAGGAGTAGGCCATGAAATCGGAGGGGGGGGGGGGCTGATATAAATAGCCCACAAATGCTTGCCGGGATCGGCACCTAAAGATCTTTTTTTTCTTCTTCTTTCCTCCTCCCCTTCGCCGGCTTAATTGACATCCGTACATCAGCGGCACGAATGCAAATACGCAGAAACAAACGTGGTGTTAATGACACAGCTGCACACACTCATCACTTCTCTGGAACAAGAGTGACACGGGGGTGGGTGCACGCACACACACACACACACACACACACACACACACACACACACACAGCGGGTCAACGTCTCTGATTCACCCGTGAGTCACGTGAGGAGATGGAGCGGTCCAACGGGTGGAAAAAAAAACACACACAAAAATGTAAAATTTAAATCTGCACGGTACACACGGCTCACTTCGACGCCCGCCTGTTGAAATACATTCGCGCATGCGCAAACGGTCGGATGTCTCCGCTGAACATGTCGCAAATTCCCGGGTGAGGAATGATTCAACGTGTAATGGCCGCCACCTCCTATGCTGCCGCGGTCGTTATTGTCACTGTCAGCATCACCATCATCATCAACACCGTCATCTGTAATCATCAAGCCCCTCGCGAGCTTCTTCTTTTTTTTTTACAATGAATGTGACGTGGGCCGTCGGTGGAGGGTGATGAAGCGGCGTGAGGACTCGTTCGCGCCGAGCGCGTCAGCAGCGGTTTAGTTTAGTCGAGCTCCGGAGCATGCAGGACGTCAGCGATTTCCTTTTTTTTCTTTCTCTTTTGCTCCCTCTGTACCTCTGAGGGGATGCGTTCAAAGCCTCGAGGATACCAGACAACCATTTGGTGTCACACCTAAGTTAAATCCCTCCTCCAGTGGTATCCAGCCACACTCTCGCCAAACACCGGCACTCGGGTATCTGGCCTTCGTGTTTCAAAGTGTGACGCTCCGGGTTCTCCCTGTGGCAGTCGGTTTTCGGACGCATCCTGGGACCAAGTCTCTTCTCGTTATTCGAGCATGTCGCGTTGAAAAGGAAACGCACGGTTACCGCCTCATTATGTGCCAACTGTTGGCTTCGCTTACTCGACAGAAGCACTTGTTTGGCTTCGGGGAGGGGTCTTGGTTTGTCTTACGTTGAAGTACGTTTTCTATGGTAGATAAGTGGGCTTATCTACGTACCGTTGGTACGGTACTGTTGCTGCAACCAGTTGAATAAGTCCACGGCTCCGACCGTCTCATGACAGGTTGACTTGGGAGGAGGCCTGAAGGGCGTCTCTCCTCAGAAGACCAACGGGCATCGCCAGTTAATTGTCCTGTAAATTGTTTTTTAGAAAGCTAACGCAGACTATAACCAGATGGATTTGGATTAGTATAGCAAGTGGTTCTAGTTCTCAGGAATGAACTAACTATATCCATCCCAGACCCTCACCATGCGGAGTTGTCAGGCGCAGGTACGGCAGAACAATTTAATTTTAAGAAAGTTGCCATTGTGTGTAAAAATAATTCCTAAAACATTGTCACTGAGTGGAACCCGGCCCAATGCGGCTGCTGTTCTCTGGTTTGACGGGTTAGCACAACTGTTTGACCCAGTGGACGTAACCTGGTAAAGGTGCCGGATAAAGACAGCGGCAGGTATGCATCTGTCCATCCAAAACGCATCGGCACGTTTTCATTTGATTTGACCTTCAATACAAACAGTGAAGTAGGTCTTGAACTTTGAACTTGACTAAAGGCTACATCCAGTTCGATGGCCAGCCTTATTACGGAGGAAACAGAAACTGGAAACAATTATGTAGAAATTCTACTTTTTCATTTGGATTTTTTTCAATTTGTATTTATTTATATATGTTTTTGACTCGTCTCCCTTGGCGGCAGCATTTAGTTGTTAAATAATATAAATGTAACTGACGCATATAATCTACTTCAGACTAGACTCCCTCCCAGAGCCGCCTAGGAGCCGGGGCTCGACTGGCTCCGGCAGCAGCAGGGGCAGCCTTTGGTTTTCCCGGCACCGTAACGTTCCCGTCGCAGCCCGCCTGTGGGATTGCACCGCTCTAAAGAGTCATGTCAAAGATCTCGATGTGTGACGTCTCCCTCATGCCCCACCACCACCTCTCTTATTCTTCTTCCCTCTCTTGACTATGATTTCGAGCAGGAGACTTTCTCCCTGAGCTTTTTAAGTTGTCATTCTTTTTTAAAAACACATATCAAAGCCAGGAGTAAAGGGAAAAGGGAGGGTAGGGGGGGGGGTAGAAAGACAGATGTTTCTCTTATGCCTTTCTACCGGAGTACAATGAAGCTTTGGAAGGGAAAGAGAGAGCGAGAGAGGAGTGAAAAGACATTTGCAAAGATCTTTTTGCAATCCACATCCTTTCTCCTGACGACTGGCAATACATCATTTGTATTGATGCAATATTAAATTTCAATATCGCATGTCAAAAGGTACAAAATGATAGATCATAGCCTAACTAAATGAATTATTAAAGGCCTACCCCGGCTGCGCTATCGGCTTCTCTTACAATCAGCTGTGTCAGAAGAGTGCAGTTGGTGATACTGGCAGCATTTCAAAGCGTTGTCGTTTTCTTCTTCTTTTTTTTCCTCCTCGCTGCATCCAAGCATTCTTAATCTTGCTTTCTGTCACTTATTAATGTTCCCAAGGAACTTAAAAAACCACAGATCTTCCCCTCCCAATAATCAGAGCCTTAACTCACGTCCCTTTTATTTCTCCAGTTAAAAAAAAGAGAAAATATCTTTAAAAAAAAAGAGATTAAAGTCATAATTAAATATTGACTATAGAACAGAAGATAATAAGGAGAAAAAAATACGTCGAGCTTTGTTAAGATATGTGAAGAGCAGAGAGGGAAGGCAGGCAGAGATGATTTATGTGCTCTTTATGTGCTCTGCGACCCTGGAAGTGCATCTCTCTATTCCCCCCCGCCCCCTCCTCCTCCTCCCGCCGCCCCCCGTCTGACGGACCGACTCCTCGCCGTCGTCTCCGTGCCTCGCCACAACAACGCCGTGCACCAGACCTCACACTTCATTATTATTTACAACCGGGGTCAAAGGTTGCGCATCTCTGACGCCTCGTCAAGCTGCGGCGGCGGCGGTATAACGAAGACGGCGGCGGAGAGCTCTGTTGTTCACGTGGAATACGAGCGGATTCAACCCAGCTAACCACTTTTTACCAAAAGCATGACGGACAAATCCACCTTACGACTCTCAGGGGTCAGAGGCGGACCCTGAAGGCGTCGTAAAGACCCAGTTAGAAGCAACCGTTAAAGGATTGAGAGTGTCCGAAGTACAAAAATACAAAGTTTTAATTTGTTTATCGCGTTCCTGCAGGATATTATAACGTTTTTACACTCGCAACATTGTCAGCAGTTTCCTGACGTATGCATTTTAACATATAGCCACGGTTATAGACAATTAAATATGCACTTCATAGTGTATTAATTCAGTATCATCTTCAGCCCCGCGGACAGCCGGCGGTAAGAAGCTCTTAAGGGCGCGCACATGCACTCTTTCCTAAGTACCGCTTTGGGAAATGCATGAAGACATTTAAGAGCATTTGTACAAACACTCTTATAAACGTTCTGAACTTCTCAGATCAATCTCGTTCAGAAGACGGGGAGGCAAACCTCGGAGTGAGTTTAAAGAATTAGTGACACACGTTCAGAGGCAACAGGCATGGGGAGAGGATGTGAGGCCTTTAAGCGATTGGTTACAGAACAAACAACTGTCGTCACAGGGATTTGGGGTTCTCAGAGAGGTATGGGGCTGCGCCATCGGTCGGATGTTAATCGGAATTTGGATTTCGGGTTCCCACGATCAAATGAACATGATATAAATAAAACTCACGGAAAAGCCAGCCAAGGAGATTTCTTTTTTTTTGTTGGGGGGGGGGGGGGGGGGGGGGGGAGTCCTGAATGATCCAGGGCTAACCATAAACTGTAACTGCGTCCGAAACACTGATGATCCGGAAATCTGAGGGTTAGCAGAGTGAGATTCGATGGGCAGAATTTTGCGTCTTCATGCCTTCTTGCAATTGGTGCCTAGTTGGCTTCTGGTTTTGATAAATGTGATGTCTGTCCTTTTGACCGATGGATTTCCATGACTTTTCCATGACTTTAAACCAAATGTCCATGACCAAACTGAAAAACATGAAAAATGTAGAACATTGTGTGTATTGAGAGCATACGCCGGCTTATAATTTGAGCGTCTTTCTTTAAAAATCATATTAATTATTTCAAACTCGGCGTAAATGAACATGTGAGCATAAAAATTCCCATGACTTTTCCAAAACTTTTATGATTTTATTGTTTTCCATGACTTTTCCATGTTTTCCATGACCGTACGAACCCTGAATGCAGATTGTGGTAGCAGAGGTGAAATGGCAGGTACCACCTTGCAGTAGCAGTGAGGAGGACCATCCGCCCCGTGAAGCACAACACATTCAAGAGACCGACGCTACCGGGCCCGTCTCCGTCACACGGAGGCCGCTGTGGCGCCGCTGCGAGCTTGTTTCAGCTGCGGGGCTCCAATACTAAAGATTACAACAAAAACAACCCAACAAATGCCAAGCGTGGTGAAACTACGGAGCAGAAGGGCCGAGCTATATGCTTATTTCTGTGCTCTCGTGGCCCTGCGCGGCTGTTAATTCTCCCGTGCATGTGTGATGTCCTGAATCCCTAACCCCCCGGAGGTTTTAATTGCAGGGTCCAGATTGCTGGGGCTGGTTAGGGCCTGGCGACCCCCATGAGAAGTCACAGCCTCCATTTAGCTTCCAGATCCCATGCATAAGAACACATCCCCCCCCCCACACACACACACACACACACACACATCCCCCCCCCCCTTCGTGTTAGCGTGCTAGCACTGGTTGGCAAAAATTCAATTTTCATCCCTTTTGTATCCGAGCCTGCTGTCTTGCCCTAACGATGCTCTCTCGTTCCCTCCCTTCTCCCTCCTCCCCCCCACACACCCCCAACGCTCCCCTTCTTTTGCCTTCTCCCTTCAACAACAGAACACAGTGGAGTCGTTAGGACCCTCTCTTCATTACTTCAAAAAACCAATCATTAGACACCAGAGTATATACGTAATTAGAAAATCACTTCCTTTGCAATCCCGGCTAAGTAGTTTACATACTGTAATTACAGGGACAAAATCAATTTTTAATCATTTCACTGATTGGGCTCATCAGCTCAGTAGGAACATTGTATCCTGCTTGTTGTGCGAAAGCAACATCTGGGCTAAAACAATTACCCTTTTGTGTTCCAGAGCGGCTCTGAAAATGCCTCGCTGTCACTTCCCCCTGTCGCGGACGCTCTCTTTCTGTCTCTATCCGTCTCCAGACGCCTTCTTTTTCCCGTTCAGCCTCGTCTTTCGCTCCTTCTCCCTCTCTCTTTTTTATTTCTTTTTGCCCCCTCTCTCTCCATCTCCCTCTCTCTCTCTCTCTCTCTCTCTATCTCTCTCTCTCTATTTCTCTTTCACTCCCTGCCCTTGACTTGGACATGGAGGATCACATTTAAAGCTTTATAAATCAATACGCTATAATAAGCTGCTCTTGACAGAGGGGGGAAGAAAGGAGAGAGAGAGAACAGAGGGAGAAAAAAAGAAGAAAAAACAAACAACATATTGCTTTTTTCACACCTCTTCTGTGCGTGTGTGTTTTTTTTTTCTTTTTGCAGTTTTTTTTATTCATACCCCTGTTGTTATTGTCATTGTTGTTTCTCTTTTTACATCGTTGCCTTTTAGGAAACAGATTGTGTTTGGCCCTGTAGAAATATCACCTTATTACCATGCTTTCTGTACACTGTGTGAAAGGGGGGGAGATGACGATAAAAAATATGTAAAGGCAGAAGTGAAGAAGAAGTGAGACATGAACGCCTTCTTGTCCCGGCATGTTTCACCCTTCACCGGCTAATAAAATGCTTTGTATTCTTGTCTGAGACCCGATCGATCGGCATTAGTCTGAACTATCTTTCTTTCACTTTGAAAACTCAGGAAATCAGATTTCAGGGGGGGGGGGGGGGGGTGAAGGAAGAACAAAAATCGGTTAATGCATTGATCACTTGGCCTGTATGCAAATCGCATTTGCTTCTATTTTTTTGCTGATCAATAGCATTAATTAACGGCTCCGTTTTAACGGCACCCCGCAATCCCGTTAGACACCATTGTCGACCTCAGGAATCATCCCCCCACCCCCTCGCCGCCTCCCCCTCGTCCCTCAGTATCCATGGAAATGAACGGCGCGTGGCAGGGGCCATAAATCAGGAAATCCAATTTGACCATGAGCTCCAGCGCAAACGGTAAAATATGAGCGTTAACGCGGCGCACAGGTAGATCACCTCGGATCGGGAACAATATTATTTATTTACGACGGCGCACACAGGTTACACGAGCGCTTCGTTTTGAAAAAACTTTTTTCAACTAAATGTTTCCAAGGAGCTTTGCATGTGTGGACAGAGAAAAAAGAAAAAAAGAAATAATAATGATGACTTCATTGTCTCAGTTTGGACTTCAGAATCCTCGTTCATATCAGAAAGCATGTGTTACGAAGTTAATCATGCAAGACTTATTTCACTGGATTCGCCCTTTTAGAGCATTCTAGGAAATACAATAATGATATTTCCTGTGTGTGTGTTGGGTATGGCGGGGGGGTCTCTGTGCTAACCAGCCTAGCTGGCAGGGATGCTAGTGTGTGGGATTAATAATGGACGCTTTCTGAAATTATTATTATTCCCAAAATGCTCTTTTGTGATTTGCTTTGAAGGGCGTATGTGTGTGTGTGTGTGTGTGTGTGTGTGTGTGTGTGTGTGTGAGTTGGGAGGGGGTGTTAAGTGAGTAGGGGGAGGTAGTTGGTGAAGGGGGTTTGAGTGTGTGTGTGTGTGGGGATGGGGGGGGGGGCTTGCTTGCTCATTTGGAGAGCTTTTCCAATTATACAATTAGTCAGGAATGTAGGCCAGCGGCCTCGGTGCTCCTCCTGCTCCCCGACCCCGGATTGCAGGCGCCCTCGCCTCGCTTTGTATTTATCTCTTTCACATTTGTCGAGAAACACACGACGAAGCACAGACCTAGAAAAACCGATGGGAGAAAAAAAAGAAAGCTAGATGTAAAGATATAACTTGTATATAACTGTTAATGTCAAAGTGCAAGCGGCATCCAGCCGGCGGCTTCCGGGAGGCGGCCGACGCGGGCGGCGTCCCAGAGGAGCCGCGCTAACAAGCGCGTGAGCTTCTTTGTGAACCGGGTTGCGTGTGAACGGCCGCGGCATTCAGGGTTAAAGTCACAGGGTCGGGGCTCCTCCGAGCAAAGGACGTTTGTTGGGCTGGATGGCTTTTTTGTAAACCCATCACCAACGCCACGCACACAAAAAACAGCACATTGGGGAAGAGGAGACAAAGTTGGTGGGATAGTCACACACACACACACACACAGTGCTAACTACCTTTGATTCCTTTTCTTCTCTTTCGAGGAGTGATATGAAAACAAATGTTATAATTCAGCCCCTTTCTGACTGTCCCCTCACTCTCGTGTGCCGCGCCGGGTCTGAAACCAAGCAACAACAACAGCCAAGTGCCATCTGTCGGCATGCAGATTTTCCGTAATCTCTCTTTACTGATTACAACAATGACTACACGAACCTCTTAAATAATTATCCCTCAATGTAAAAAAGAAAAAGCAAAATAATTATAATCATTAACTCCCACCAAGTCTGCCACTCCTCCAGCAAATGAAGGCTGTCAGAGAGAGAGAGAGAGAGGGAGAGAGAGCGTTGTTCTACTGCTGCGATGCCAATCACGTTGTATTTATACCAGCGGGGCAGAGTACCACACAGCAGTGCCAATCTCAACCCAACAACATTGGAGAGGAATCGGTGGGAAAATTGACCCCTCTTCAACCGCCAGCCTGGCACCTTCTGTGGTTCTCTTCCATCTCCTCAAGGAGCTAAAATCATCCTGAAGTGGGGCTGCAGGTTAGATTGTGCACTTCAATGGCAGGTTTTGGTGTGAGTCACTGAGAATTAGGTGAAGAGAAAAAAGAGCTGCCGTCTCGACTCCATTTTGCTTCAAAAGCCCAACAGTCACTCAGGACCGAGTCTTTTTTGGCGGTGACGCTCGTTTCTCCACCGTCAGATGGGCCAGAACGCATCGCAGGCAGAAGGAAAAGTTGTGTTTGAGTTTGAAGGAAAGAGGTTCCATGCTCCCAAAACATGTGTCACCGCTCTGTTTAGCGCAGCTTTAAATGCTCGGCTAACGTTGTGGAATGGAACTACCTGGTTAGGTTCAGGCTACTAAAATACTGTATTGTATCAGCTAAACATGCAGTTATGTTGAGGCAACACATATTCTAGTAACGCACGGGACAAAAATGTTATAAATGTTGACTTTTGGTTTCACGCGGGACACGAACATGAGCCTCCTGGGGGAAAGTCCTGCGTTGGTTTGATCCGACCTTCGACCCCAACATCCTTCCTTTGTTCACTTCGTCCCTCGGGGTCCTACGTTGAGGTAATCATATTTACTGTGACTAGATATAAAAAAAATATTAACATTTGATAGTGTCTGTCAATTGTTTCCGAACCATTTTCATTAGGATACGGTTGCGAGATTTTAATCAGTAAAATGCACTTCCAAATTTAGCAATTATTTTTTGTGGAAGAAGTTTGTGCAAAGGTAGCGATAATGATGTAATGTATTATACATTACACAGCAGAATGCCCTGTCAGTATTGTTAACGTCCTTCATGAACTTTTGAGGTAATCAACTCAGCATCCTATATCATGAGCCAATATGTAGTGTGTGTAAAATACCAATGTGCAAAAGTAACTACTGCCTGTAGCCGTTAAATACATATAGGGGAACAGTAGAATATTTACTTCTGATGTGTGGTGGAGAAGAATAAAGTTGCATGACATGAGAACACTTCCAAATTTAAGTATCTCATACTAATGCATAACGATAAATGTACGCTATTGCTTCACACTGCTGCTTTAGATTCACATTTATTGGAAGCAACTGCCGTTACTCGTTTTTCCAGCAGCAGGTTTGGTATGTCAAGGTTTTTTTTGTGTGTGTGTGTGTGTGTGTGTGTGTGTGTGTGTGTGTCTCTGCCGGTCTGTTTATGAATCTCCTTCTCGATAAGTCATCTGTGTGTGTACGTGTGTGTGTGTATGTGTGTGTGTGTCTGCAAGTTTGTGTGTTGAGTGCTTTGTGTGAGAAATGGTGTGAGAATACGTCAAGGGGAGCATGTGTTAGCTCTGCTTCCAATATGAGGGAAATCTGTGCCACATACCTCCGATATGACACAAGCCAAAACGACATGACTCACCCATGCTATATTTGATTAATAAAACTACAGCCGGAGAAATGTGTTTCAACACAGCAGATCATTACCGAGGCGCGGCTCGACTGGAGAAATGTAGCATAGTATCATCGTTGTTATTAAGGTACAAAGTGTGTGTGTGTGTGTGTGTGTGTGTATGTGTTTGTGTGTAGCATCTGATACGATCAAAAAATCATATCTGAATGTTACATTTGTGGTTGAATATGTCTTCATTTTTCACTTCCAGCGAGGCATATGTGCGCGCAGGGCGATGATTCAGATTCAGCTCGGCGTGGCCTGAAGAGGACAGCTGCCACATATGTTTGGTCCCTGCTGCTCCCCGTCTTATACCAAGTGGTACAACGGGAACGCAGCAGCTTCAAGAGAGAAAAGGTTTCCCATTGATTAGCACTTTCACAAGCAATCCATTTTTACAAACCGGCCTGACCCCCGACTCTCAGGACGATGGCCCGAAACACATTAATAAGGATGCAGAGGCGCTGAGGAGTGGGTGAGGAGTTATTGGAGGGGGGAGGAAGAGGAGCGATGGGTACAGCGCCGACGAAGGCGAAGCGTAACGGGCCCGATGGCGACGCGCTGATTACAAGCGACCGAGGCGGGATCGGGCGACCATAAACCCCTCCCCCTTCCCACGGAAGCGGACACATCCTTCGCTCAAGCTCGTTGTCTGATCTCACCGACGCACACACACACACACACACACACACACACACACACGTGCACGGAAACACAGCGTACAGTGCTCACGGGATGACGGCCCGTCGCCGTGAGAGATGGGGGTGTCCACGCTCCTCCGGCTCCAGGAATAATGGCCTGCACCTGTTAACCATGTCACCTCTGTTTGCTAATTGTCTCCTTGAGCTACGCCGAGAGGAATTGACAGCGTTGTGGCTTTTTGACAGGTGTGTGTGTGTTTGTATGTGTGTGTGTGTGTGTGTGTTTCTGTGTGTGTGTAAGTGTGGAGGTGGGGGAGGGGACTCCTGGTCATTGTCTGATGAAAGGACTGGCGCCAAACTTATCATTGTAAAACAGACATACTGATTCTGATGTGTGTGTGGAGGTTCTACAGAGAATTTTGAATTGTGGGAAACTTGGAACATTATTGCTTTATTCATGCTGTTAATTTGTAATGAAGATTATATTTTTGGTAAAAGGAATATGGATATATACAATTCCATTCATTATATCTTCATACTCTTTATCTATTAATGGTGTAAAAAAGCGTATTTGGCTCAAGATGGCCTGTAGGTACATTTACTGAAACAATATGTTCCGCATTTATTTTTAAAGGAACACTTTAAATGACGAGGTCTTAAGTCGATGTGAGCGGCATGTCTCCTCAAAAAGAGACGTTCCCCTCAACTAACTGGACGGACTGTTACATTTCAAGCAAAGCGTATTATCGCCCGGATTACGTATTTGTTTGTTAATTACGTAACTTAGGTTATGTAACAAACGGGGGAACTATTACAGTTTCAGAGTTATGGAAATCTGAGGTGAATCTCTAATGGTACAATGTGGGTCTCGGTGACAGGTGGTAATACAGATATGCATCTCGATATCATCTAGATGTCTGTCGAGCGTATTGTTTCCCAGATATTCAGAGTATTTCTATCACTCTAGTTTCCATTGGCAAAATTCACAGATTTGCTGATCGCCTCTGAAACACTTTGGAGAAGAGATCTCGCTGATCGCATCCCGACCGGTTCATTCGTGACAGTTTCAGGAGACTTTCCCAGTTAATCTTTGATGAATGTCAAATTAATATTTTAAGATAATCATCGCAATAGTGCTGCATCTGGACAGACAGTATTTGGAGCAAGTAGCTCCTGAAAAAAAATGAAAAAAATAAAAGGTTGTAAAACTAAGTAGGCCACATCTGTTATTTCAACGTCTCAGATTCATTCAATCAACATTTCATATCTTCTCATTTTGAGGTTGCAGCCGGTTGTGCACATTAACCGATCTCGGATCCAATTTAGAGGCCCAATCCCGTACTTTTGGGTCTTAGTTTGTGACATATCCTGCAGGTCTCTCCTGCAGTTCCCTTTGTAAAGTTCAGGTCAATGTGGTGACATTCATCCAGCCACCATGCATAGAGCCAATGTGTCATCTTCATATCGAGTGTGCATGCATGAGACAGGTGTACATTCCATACGGGATGTGACAATAACAGAAATGAGATACCAAGACCCGTGAAATTCCACAATTCTCAAAAAACAAAACAATGCACGTGTGAAAGACACCTTTAATATCCTCTTCCCCCCCCCCTTCCCTAGTGATCAATCGGTGTGATCGTACCTGAGCCGCTCCGATGAACGCCGGGTGTCAGGAAGAGCGCCGACAGCTCCGCAGAAGGTGGGACGACAAGCGCCTGTAAACAAAGCACACACACAACAGGAGATTCATAAGCGCCCGCATTTGAAGCTTGACAAGTTTGCAACAGTGGCGACAGAAGAGAAAAACCATTAAGACACTGTGCATTGATCCCCCCCCTCCCCCCCACCCCACATCTTATTTTCTCCTCAGGACTTCCTGTGATGACGTGATGTCATTTACACATCCATGAGTAATCTAACTAATACATGAACTGTATTTGCGTGTGTGTGTGTGTGTGTGTGTGTGTGTGTGTGTGTGTGTGTGTGTGTGTGTGTGTGTATCACTCTTTGATTTCCCCCCACCCTTTTTTTTCCCCTTCTCATTATTACTTTATTATTTGTAATTTTGACACTGTAATATCCAGTGCCAGACAAGGGAATCATAATAGTGGGACACATCCAAAAATGTCCAAGGTTTATCATTTGTTAGTTCAAAGAATATTGCGACAACAACAACAACAACAACAACGAAATACAAATTAAGGGGGCTTTGTTCTCAGAGAAGAGAGAGCATGTTATCTGATCCGGCCTTGAAGCCGGCGCTTACCGCCAGAAACATAATCAAGCCGGCAAAAAGGATGTGGAGTGAAAGCCTGACTCCGCCCACTCGACAGCAGCACGCCGCTCTGTGAGTGGCAGTACGCAGAGGCCAAACAAAGGGGCGTCGACCTCCTGACCGCGACACTTTGGATTGTCGCGATACATAAAAGTACATGATATGTTTCAATAATGAATATTGTTATAACTGCTTAACTAAGGTTGGACGCCCCAGGATGCTTGAGACATTGTCTTCTTTCGTACTGGTGGGAGTGAAAAACGTCCACATTTAGAAGTCATGTTATTATTTATTTAGTGTAAACGTGTAATACAATACAAATGACTGTTTTCAGGTAAATAATCAACTGGGGAAGTTCCAACGGTGATATCTATTAGTTATTCATGTTTTCCCTACTGTAGTGTCTTGCAAATGTCATTCTTCAATAAATATATTTCTTTCTATATTATTTATTTTTCTCATACTTTGATCCATAAATCTAAAGTCCAGCAGCTCTTATAATCTCCACACTTTACACATTAAAATAAATCATCCATAGCTGGATGTCTACAACAATATATATATATTTTTAAACATAGATACAAAATATATATTTTTCTTTATGGCTGTTGAGTAAAAAGCTTTGACTCTTATATTTCCTCAAAATATGATTTTATTTTGAACCTTGCTTTGTGTAATTAGTTTTGCTCTAAAAACATATGCAAAGCAGCGCATATTTAACAAGATAATGCCCGATTTGCATATTTAAACATACATTCTGATCACACTATTAATGCAAAAGATAATTGCCTTAATGTGAGTAATCAGCTTGTAAAGTTTAATAGCAGTATCTCTTATTATTTGTTCCCCGTTTCACCTGAAGATGGAGAAGCTGAAAGCGTTTCAGTCTTTACCGAAGAAGCTAATTGATCCGTTTCTTCGGGGCTCACGATTCACATTCCACTTTTTTTTGTGACATTTCAAACGTTTGCTTGAATCTGCTGAAGTTTGCTCTGATGGTAATCTGAGAGTTCACGCTTTTTGTGTATTTACCTCCAATCTTTAAACCGCCGAACGCTCGATGCCGCGCCGATGCCGCACTAAAGATCACCTGTCAGTCACGGCTTCACGCAGGTGGCACTCTTTTAAAAAAAAAAAATTGTTATATTATATTCCAGCAAAATACGATAAATGGCGGACATTATTACTCGAAATGTCTGACTGGGAAAGAAAGTGTGGGTCCAACTAATTCCCATAGCTCTGGATGTGGGGAGGCAGCCAGGCGAGGAGGAGATGGCTCAGCCCTCCAACAAGGGGAGCGCACAGATGTGGAGGGTCTACAGGAGGGCCACCCCCATCCACCCCACCACTACTGTTCCAACAGAGCATCGAGAGTAAGACTCACACACACACACACACACACACACACACACACACACACACGCACACACACACAAAACCCCGATATTGCCTTAAGTCACATTCTAAATTGGCTCCCAGGGGCACACCGACTACCTTGTTCACCAAAGGCATTGTGTATGTTTTCTGAGTGCTTAGCATATGCTGCCGTAACCCGATATCTTCTCTCTCTCTCTCTCTCTCTCTCTCTCTCTCTTTCTGTGTGTGTGTGTCTCTTGCACGCACAACACACACACATGTACACAAACACGAGACGCCGCTAGAAGTCGCTCCGTTTTCTCCCGTCGGGCCCTTAATTAAATTTGAAATACTTCACGTCTACCCATCAAGCCACCAGCCGCCCACCCGGCAGGAACCTCGACGAAGAGCGCGAATAGTCAGGGCGATGGTGTGCTGTGTGTGTGTGTGTGTTGTAGGTGGGTGTGGGGGGGGGGGATATTCTCAGATCAGGTCGTCTGCTTTTTTATACCGTGCCATGTGACGTCGTAACGGCGGTTGTTCGGAAGGTAAACACGCCGATTTTCACCGTCAGAAATAATAATAATCGCTCTCGTTCAGGAGTGTTCGCCGCGCAAATTAAAACGCTTTCTAAATTACACTTAACTTGATCGAAACTGATCTGAAATTATAATTCTTTTTAATTTGCACGCTGCCGAGACTCGACGGAAGCTGCTACGTCGGGGGGTTTGATATCAAGAGCACACTGCGGAGTAATGAAAAAAGCTAACATTTTAAGACAGTCTAACCTTTCCTGTGTTTACCTTATTAAAGAGTGTGTGTGTGTGCCTCGGTTGGTAGTGAAATACACATGGGGGGGGGGGACGACAATGTGTATAAAGCCGGCAGTGTTTAAGCAGGCGAACAGTAAAGTAATAGGCAAGAGCAGTGAAGTGTTGATTCAACAAAAGATGCAGGGGGGGGGGGATTGCACCTTAATGCACACACACACACACACACACACACACACACACAACACATCCCCTTCCCCACTGCTCAACGCACTCCCACAGCACGGCCGGCTGCCTGGCAGCCGAAGTTAACATTTTCAGAGAAAATATTCCTTGCCTCCAATAGTCCGATGTAATTCATTTTCCATCTCTGTTCATTAATCATTGTTAAAATTAGTGATCCATTTCTTCCACTCTGCCATCTGCACTCAGCTTCCTAACAAACATGACACCTCGGCGCATAATAAAAGCTGACAGCTACGAGGAGGCCCTTTCCAAATAGCTTTCTGCATATGTGCACCTCCACGACTTGATGCCGTTGTCAGACAAAAGTAGATTATTTAGACCGCTGGCTGGAGGGGAGGGAGAGGGGGGGGGGGGAGCACGTGTTTGTGTGGTGATGGGCGATACACGTCGAAGAGGCAAATGTGGGAGGGGGAGGTGGGGGATGAAAAAAAAATCTCACGCAAACAAATCCCAGAAGTCACAGTCACATGCGCCGCACATACACAAAACAACAGATGTGCCTAATCTTAAATGGAATGTGTGAAAATCCTGATAAGGGAAAATCTCCCTTGTACTTCTCAGCAGAGGGGTAAAGTGAGGAGAGTGAAGAAAATGGTTGGGGGGGGAGACATGCAAAATATGAGCAATCATGAAAGCTGATAGAGAAAGAGAGAGAGAGAGGGAGGGGGGACGAAACAGGGGCCTAAAAAGTTGTACGTGTCCTGTTTTTGCATCCGAGAGCCGGAGACAGAGTTGGGCACGGTTCCTCAGGTCAGCCGGTCCATCCTGAAACATGGCCTTGGATTCACTGATACAAAATATCATACACACACACACACACACACACACACACCACCACCACTGCTTCTGGAGACACCCAGTATCCTGAGCAGTCAGGTCCAGGTGCTCAGGAAGCAGCAGGCGCACAACACTGGAATGCCGTGTTGTATTTATTGCACACGGACTCCGTCTAATGAAGCAGAGAGCGAGGAGGCGCTCTGATATCTGTGGATCTCGCTGCACTTCTGCCGGCTTGAGGAAGCGGAATGAACAGGTAAGCAGCCCGATCACAAACACACACACACACACACACACACACACACACACACACACTCACACTCACTGATGATGAAGAAGCCTTATTCCTGGAGTCATTTCCTGTTGTTTAGAAATCACGACGAGTGAAGAAAATCCAACGAGAATGAATCTCTTTCTCTCACTCGTGCAGCGTTTACTTCCCCTAGTATCTTGTTAACTCCCTCCCACCACCACCATCACCCGCAAACTGTCCCATCTCACATGCCATACGATCACACACACACACACACACACACGCTTAAACCTCAACAATCCTACGCTGCAGCAGTCCACTGATTCTCTTCTGTTCACACACACACACACAGACCCCCACACATACACACAGTCAGGATCCCTCCCTGGCGAGGTGTATGTGTGTGTGTGTGTGTGTGTGTGTGTGTGTGTGTGTGTGTGTGTGTCTGTGCCCGAGGCACAGCACATTAATCTATATAATGCCCTCAAAGAGAAGGCTTTTTCACACCGCTAACTGCCAAGGACTACGAGGGGCAGCGGCTGAGCCATGATTCAGCTGTTAGCCCAACTGGCGTCCCCGCAAGCACGCGCATACGCACCCCCCTACTCACACACATACACGCAATATGTTACACACACACACACACACACACACACACATGTACAGCCATCTCTGGCAAGAAAGACAACACAGACACCTTGGCGCGCTCCCGCGGGGAGACATTCATCACCGCTACGAGGCGGCGGATCTCGGCGCTTTAGTCTTTTTTGGGTAAAAGGACGGGAAAAGGATCAAAGTACGAAGTGGAAATGACATTTGAATGCTCGCTTAAATTTATACACGTCTTTACTTATTCCTCCTTCACGTGGATCCAGATTTGGCCAACGGAAGAGCGCATTTTATTTCAGTGAAGGTCTTGGAAAGCCTGTGTATGTGTGTGTATGTGTGTGTGTGTGTGTGTGTGTGTGTGTGTGTGTGTGTATGTGTGTGTGTGTGTGTGTATGTGCGATTTTAGAAGTGATATTTTTTTTGATTTATTTAAATATATCTGCTTTGCTTTTGTAGAGAAAAAGAAAAGGCCCTTTCTGTGGCTCCATAGATCTACAGTATGTTGTGTTGCATGAGGCCTGGTCAGCCTTGATGTAGTGGTGCCTGTATGAGTTAAAGGTCATTGGTTTTAATTACACGTGTAACAGTGAATGTTGTCCCCCACTGAATCATTCTAGAAATGATCAATGAAACTCAGAAACCTCCCCCCACCCCCGTCTTCGTAAATGAACAGGGCTTTTTTTTCTTCTCCCGCCCATCACCAGACACCACAGAAGAAGAAGACCCTACGCATACTAACTCGGAGGGTTTCTGGGCTCCACCGCTCACTCACTCGCTCATATTTCTGACTCCAGATTTGTATTTATTTTTTTTACCCTGCCAACGCGCGGGAAGTTGCCCAGTGCGAAGATTTAATATTCATTTGTTGCGCGGAGGGCCACGAAACAAGACAGCCCGGAGCGGTGATTGGAGGGCCGCCGCTCAGAGACAGACGGCGAGCGGAAGAGCAGCTAAATCATCTTGACATTCACCAAGAAGTAGCCACACAGAAAGCCACTGCTGCCGTTAGTCCTCCCGTCGACTAATTTGGTTCTACTTAACCCCTAAAACACCCCGTGCGCTCGCACACACACACTCACACACACACACACACACACACACACACACACATAGAGAGAAAACGGATGCGAGGCAAACAGCGAGCGTGCACGTTCCGCCTCACAGTGACACATTTAATTCCAGGTTCTCGGCACATCTGAATTACAGCAGGCTGACGAGGGAGAGAGGGCCAGGCCCCTCCGGACTGATTAGCATCATTTAAGAAAGCCTTCCTTTTTCTTTTTTCTGCTTTCCTGCCCGCTTCACTGACCTCTCTCTTGCCCTCACTCTCTCGCTCTCTCTCTATATGTCGCTCTCTCCACTTGCCGGGGGGGCGGGGAGGGTGACCCACCCACCTCCCAGCGTACAATATGGGTGGCATCCTCCCCTCCCCCCCCCCGTCCCGCCGCCAGCCCAAGTCAATATGGAAGCACACTCTTCTACATCCGACTCAGGAGAGCGGTTGGAGTGGCCGTGGCCCCGGTGGCGACTTGGGTCCCGCCCACACGGCGTGTTGCCGTTAGATTAGGCGTAGCTCTCGCGGTGCGGAACGAAGGACATAACTCAGGCACATATACTTCAGGCCGCCATACGATGCAGTTTTTTTGTGTTTTTTTACTCCCTGCGAGTGTAAAGTAAATAAGACAGAGCCTGTTTTATTTGCGCATATCTCCCCCCCCCCCCCCCCTCTAAATTATATAAGCCTTGCACATGGCTTAAAATTTTGTAAAGCTTTTCTCAAAATCCTACTTATGGTTGCCATTCTGTGCCAAAAAGTTCATCTGGCCTGTAAATTTAAGCATGGATTACAAATATTCAAATCATGAGCTTACTGTTCAAATAAACATTTCCAACAGGGAGGGGAAAAGTTGCAAGGCATACACTTTCAGCATAATTCCTCCTCTGGCACCTCCCCTCCCCTTGCTCCTAATAAAACAACCACACACACACACGAAAAAAGCAAAAAAAAGCAAAGGCAAAAGCAAGGCGAGGGAAGAAGAGAAAGAGGGGTGGGGGGGACATGGTTTGAGTGTGGGGTGGGGTGGGGGGGGAGATGCAAAAACAAAAGACAGAGTTAAAAGTTTCTTCATTTACCGTGCGGCTGGATAAACAACATTGATGAAATATGTAATTAATGTAATTGTAACCACCTATGCAATTACAGAGAGCCGGGTGGGCTCGGCTGCGGCCCCAATGCACCCTGCCATAGGACAATAGGGCACCTTATTACAGTTTTAAAAGCAGGGGAGGGGGGGGGAATAAAGGAGGAAGGCTTAAGCTGGTCAGCTGCTCACCACATGGTAGAAATAATAAGGACTAAAGTCACAATCATTTCAGCTTTGGTTTAGCTTCGCTGATCACTGTACTTTAGAAGTGGACGATGCAAATACCTGACAAAATTGACCCTGATTATCTATGATATACATATGTATTGTAAATATATATATATATATATATATATATATATATATATATATGATGTAACAATGGGAATGTGTTCCTAGAGTTAAAGTTATGTGCAAAAGTCTGTAGCTCCTGCACTGAGGCCGTAAACCCCAGTGACACGGAATATTTGACAGGTGTTCTGTTACTGGAGGGTTTAAATCAAAGCCCTCATATTTGATTGGAGCGCGAAAACAAAGGAGGAGGGGCGGGTTGGGGGGGGGGGGGGGCACGCAGATGTTGCCGATTGATTGGTCGGTTGGATGTCATGACGCCGCTGGTCGAAACGGGTCGGCACCAGCCCTCCAAAAGTATTTGTCAAACCTGTGTTAAAAAAAAAGAAAACACCCCAAACGACGACGCTTTCTCGAGCCGTGAACAGACACGCCCCGTCTCCAGGCTCCGAGCCTCTCCGTCCGCTAAGTGGTCGGTTTTGTTTTGAGCTTCCTGTGACGTGGCGGAGCCTCAAAGTGCCGACGGCGCCAAGACACTCGAGAAAACGACGCTCTTTCGGCTCGAGTCGTCCCAACGCGTGAAGCCAGTCCTGGTCCCCGCGTAGAGACAACGTACTACAACCACACCGTCACCTGGACATTTGGGTCAGCTCCCTCCACCCCCACCCTAACCCCCCACCCACCCCCACCCTCTGCTCGCACTGACAGCCGGTGTTATCCCAGAGCCCAAAATAGCCTCTCCTCCCGCTCCCCGCCCCTGCCCGGCATTAAAGTCTTCCACATTTGCAAAATTGCAAACAGATGCAACTCAAGTACCTGCAAATAATCTGCCAAGACCAATTTCAAAAGGGAGATTTCAGAATATGTGGGAGTCATTAGAGGGAGTATTATTTCAGCGATGAGCGCAAGAGGGCCAGCCGCGGATCGCCCAACCAGATGGGTTCTGCTGCCTTTTATTCAGGAAGAAAGAAGCCGATGTGTTCTTCATCTCAAACCCCCCCACCCATTCCCATCAAATGAAGATATATAACGTGTTTGAAACAATTACGGCAGAATATTGGAAGTTTCGAAAGCACAACCAAAGAATGTCAAATTTCCTTTCGAGTTTTTCTCAAAACAATCTTTTCATCTTCTTCCCAGCGAGGATGCTTTCGGATCGGGAGGACGGGTTAAGGGGGGGGGGGTGTAAACGAAGATGCAGACAAAGAGATGTGAGGCTTCTTATTGTTTTGTATCGAGTGTTAAATATGAAAAAGAATTAAAAGGTAGACGCCTTAAAAAGGGGGGCCCGTGGCGTATGTAAATTAAATATGTTTCAGAGACATCATTTGCGACCGCTGCTGTTGTTATTTTTGTTAGACGGTTATCTGAAGTTTCTTTTCTTTTTCTTCTCTCTTCCCGATCGCATCAGTGCTGCTTTAAAGCGACTCACAACAAAGCGTTCGCCAATTAAAGGCGATTTTAACACCAAAAACTGAGGCAAACTCCATTAGAATCTCCATCCAGCCTATCAGAAGCCGGCAATAAATAATGTATCATCAAAACACACTTCTTGTTTTGTTGTTGTTGTTGTTCTTTTTCCTCTTTTTTTGTTTTGTTTTTAACACATCTACCAGCCCTTATAACAAATGAAATGTTGATATCAAATAGAATGTGATTAGGTGACTGGTTATTATTTCTAGCAGGGGAGCCGAACAACAATCCGAGGCACTTTAGAAAAAAAGAAAGAAAGAAAGAAAAAAAAAAAGATCAAAATCGCCAAGCCCTTGAAACAATACACATTCAATCAAATTCTTCATAATTGTAACAGTAGGAAGCATTTTAGGCATTCCACCCACAACAAACAGGCTTTGTTCTCCTGTTATGAGAGGCAGCGAGGGGACACAATCAAGTGCGTGAGAAAGCCAGGAACGCAGGATTTCAAGCAATTCCTCCCCCTTTTCTCTCCCTCTCTCTCTCTAGACCCACCCCCATCATTCCCCTTTCTCTCTCTCCCCCTTTTTTTATTTTTTTACTCAGTGTCGGCCATATTATTCGCTTCCTGTCTCATTTTAACTGGCAAAAAAGAGACTTTGGTAATTGAGTGGTACAGAACATGTGCCCTCCCTGCTCGGAGATGACAGATGGATTATAAAAACTTCAAAGGCGAGCATTTGGAGCACCAGGGGAGAGATGCTAGGTATTTGAACTATCATTCTTTACCCAGGAGACAATGACTGCCTGACATGGTGCATACATCAAGGAATAGTGCAACGGCACAGACATAATCCGCATGCACACAACCCGTTCCTTTTGCTGCGCCGCCATCTCTCTTCCTCTCTCGCTCCCCTGTGCTATATATTTAACATCCTGTTTGAGCAACTTTACGCCAAGCTTGGGAACATAACAAAGTGAGGGAGAGATGCTGAGAGGAGGAGATGTAATCTTATCTTTTGCTGGCTTTTTTACCCCCTTTTTTTTTACTTTTAACCTTTCGGGGTTCAAACTGCGGCGTCTCCTTCCACCCCACCGAGTCGTTAAATCATCAACGTTGGTTCTTTTGTTGTTGTTGTTTAGTTTTTTTTTTCATTTACGGCCAGATTTGCGGGCCTTGAGGAAGAAAAAAGTACACTACTGTACCGTAAGCGAAGAGGAGCATGGGGGGCGGCGATGCCTGTAATCATCTTATAAGCATGATTTATGAAAAGGGCCATCTGCTTCGCCTTACTTAAGCAGGGAGGCAACCTTTAATAATATAAGGACATGGGGAAAGGAGGGGACAGTTGGGGGGGGGGGGGGGGGTGATAGTGACACAAACGAACACAGTGATTTCGACACACTGATCACCCGAATACAAGCGCTCTTCTTCTCCTTCTTCTTCGTCTTCTTCTTCTTCTGGTCATTAGTTCAGATGGCAGCTAATCACCGTTGACCTCCCCTGTAACCCCATTTAACCCCCTGGCCCCTCCCCTTGACCCTTAAGGAATTAGCTTTCTCACTGTAACACACACACACACACACACACGCACAAACACTCAACGCACAAACCACCTTGCAGACGGATAAAGAAAAGTCTCACAACACTTTATTACTCCCTCAGGTTTCATGAACAATCAATGAGGCACAAAAACATATATAAAATAATTATATTATATGATTCTTCCACGACTCCTTTGCTCTCTGAATTGTACAAATTTGTACAAAAATATATTATAATTATACTGAAATAGCCATAACGTTAAAGTAAACGATAAAGTTTCCAAAATCCAAGTTGACATATCCAACAGTTTGGTAGAAGTTAGTGCTGAGAAACTGCAACCTCTGAGCTTTGGTTTCAAAAGCACTTCAACCAATAATCATAAGATTTGAGACAAATGTGATTACTCAGCTAGTCGTTTCAGCATTTGCTCATTTTCTAAACAGTTCCAAATCCCCAAAGATTCACAATTATTTAAAACATAAAAAAGAAAAAGCAATAAATCATCACACTTAAAACACTAAACACAGACTAAACTGTTTGGCATTTTTACATAAAAAAAAAGAAGCTGTTGCTAAATAGTATCGCGTAGTAGGCGATAGGTGAAATCACAACCTGTTGAATCCATTACATGTTGCCCTTCAGATTCCGAGACAACCCGTCACAGAGCGAGGCGAGCGTCCGAGTGACATCACAACACGGCTCACCGGAGGAGACCCAGAGCCCTGCACTCGCTTGGCATCCGCGCCCCAGCTGCTGCCCTTTGGCCTCGCTGTGACCTGGAAATGGCTCCCAGCGCGACCTTAAAGAGCAGCGGCGGCCCTGGGAGGAGGTGTGTGTGTGTGTGTGTGTGTGTGTGTGTGTGTGTGTGTGTGTGTCTGTGTGTGTGTATGTGGGGAGGCTGGTATCATAATGAGGCCATACGGCATATGCTATTGTGTTACAATCCCCCCCCCCCCCCCCACACACACACACACGCAGAGCGCCACATGTGCAGGCAGACACTCTCACACGCCCCTCCCCGTGTGGTCACCTTTTCAGTGTCCATCAGGATTGTCGGCCTAATCCTCGTCGGATCATCTCATCAATGCCGAGGCTGTTTATGTGTAATGGATCCCGTCTAACTCCCTTTCTCCCACAGCCCCCAGAGCTCCCCCTCTGCCCCCTCCCCCAATCCACCCCATCTCCTCCCCCGCCTCCCCAACCCATCCTCATCCCATTCTCACTGCTCCTCAAAGGAATACACCATGTCTTTCTTTTTTTGGTATACATTTGGTATACAGGCACTCTGTTCTAAATATGACATTAAAATAATAATAAACATAATAATCATAATAATCATATTAATAATAGCAATAAAATAAAAAAATGTGTGTGTGTTCTGGGATATGTTTTATTCCAGACGGGACTAAAAAAGAATTCAGTGCTAAAAAAAAAAATTGATTGTGTGCTAATGTGCTTTTATATATATTATAGAAGTCAAATTGACTTATTTACGAATTTCAGTTAAATTTGTAAAATGTGTCAACACTGTATATCTTCCTTATATAGGCTTTAACCAAACATGTTGATACTGTTATTATTGATGAATATTGGTATGCAGTGGCCAACCCTACTTTCTGTTCCAAGTTTAAACTTCAAACTATTTTCCTGACAACCCCTACACTTACTTGTATCTCCAACCACCCCATCCTTCCTCACTCTCCTCCTCCCCGTCCTCCTCGTCTTCGAAGCCTCGCAGCATGTGTAAGCAGGAGCGCACATGCTCCCTTCGCCCTCATTACGAGCTAACTACGCTCTTTGATTAAAAGCGTGTACAGAGAGGAAGACAGAGGGAGAAAGAATGAGAAGAGAGGGAGCGCGAGAGAGAGGGAGAGAGAAAGAGAGAGAGAGAGAGGAAGAAGATGGGGGGGGGGTAAGCGGAGAGAGTAACAGGCCGAACCTCCATAATTAAGATCACTTCACAGATTACCTCCGGCAACAAAAGCGCGGCAAGCAGCCGCCTGCAGCCACAGAAATTGGATGAAAAAAAGGGTGTTGAGGAGGAGGCTGACCTCGGCCGCTCTCCGCTGGGCTCCTGAATCTAATGCCCCCTTTTCCCAGCAGCGCCCGAGAGACACACATGGAAACACACACACACACACACACACACACACACACACACACACACGTGTATGCACGCGACAGGTAACCGGTAAATGCTGTAGAGAGCCAACTCACGGAGGACTCGGCACATGCAGGCTTATCACAGGACACCTATCAAGAAACACACACTCCTCCTGGACAGGAGATCCTTCCACCGGACTTACTGCTTTTTACCTAATGTCTGATATGATGCAAGCATGGATTTACACCCACGCATATAGGATGCTGTCGCCCATACGGCCCATCACACACCAACACTTAGCCTCCGTATGTCGACTCTTCGCCGCTGTTCACTAGATCCAGCGAGGGCCGGCGGGCTGCATTTACTCTAATCACAGGGATCCGGCAAGAGAGCGCCTGGGGGGCCGATTGGCGATCAGAGCGAGGGAGGTTACGAGGGAGACGGAGAGAAATAAACTCAGCCTCGACCTCGCGGCCCGCACCTCGCCAGCGCCCGGATCACAAGCGGCTCCGGGCCACGGGCCGAGTTACGGAGATGCAGGGCTCCGTGTGACGGAGTAAGTTCATGTCCAGGGCAGGTGGACGTGTGTCAGGTAGTGAGTGGCGCAAGATGAGCTTCATGTTTTTAATATGGGCTGAAGGGATAACAGATTTGGCCTCCGCTTCTAATAGTTTTGATGAGGTTTTACTCATCAAACGTCATTGCTGAGGTCGAACGAACGCCGACGTTGCAGCAAAATGTCCAGAATATTTTTTATTTTTTTTAATGTGTTTATACAACTAGTTTGAAGAGCTGAATACTGAACTTTGCACTAAGATGACCAATGTCCACCATCCCGGTTCAGTGTGTTAGCACGCTATATTTAGCGTGCTATCGTTAGCGTGCTATCGTTAGCGTGCTATCGTTAGCGTGCTATCGTTAGCGTGCTATCGTTAGCACGCTATTGTTAGCTCCGCAGCGCTACAGCAAACCAAACAGTCATCGTAGAATGTTTGGTAAGTTCAAAGAGAGGGGGGGGGGGGGGGGGGGGGGGTTGACAACGACTCACGTGGCTACCGAGCGCCAAACAAGTCACGTGTGACTAACGACCGACGTGACCAACAGGGTTTTAATTGACTCATACTTTTCAATTTCACGAGGAGCTGTAGAGGAGCCGATTTGCCGCTCGCCCCCCGCTGGAATCCCTCAGTCGCAAATATTTTGACAATGCCTAATCGGGAGCTGTCAGGTTTTTTTCAGGGGGGGGGGTTGACACACAGCTCAGGAGGCCAGTTTCAAATCCTGCATGTGTCGTTCCCCGTCCCTCTTCCTCTTCACCGTACGGGAACTTTCCCTCAAAGATCTCAGCAACCCTCGATGTGGCGAGCCCAGTGTTCTCGTAACCCACTTCCCAGTTCAGCGATCATCGTTGGGGCGGTTCACACTGAGGCATAAACACAATTGTAAGTGTTGCTTTTCTTTCCTCAAAAAGAGTTCCAAAGACACACACACACACACATCATGGACGGGTTGTGGACTCAAGAGTGTGAATGAACCCATGCAAGCCTTCAACTAGACTATGGATGCAAATGCCCCCCCCCCCACTCTCTCTCTCTCTCTCTCTCTCTCCCTCTCTCCGCAGATCTGACAGTCCTGTTTACCAAAGCAGCCGGCAGACAAGCCGAACAAGGGCCCGGGCCACAACACTTCCACTTAACTCTCTCCCCCATTACTACGATGTGTGTGAACGACACAACAAAAGAGACAAAATCGTGAGGCGAAGAAAACAACCGCAGCTCACGATCAAGAGTAATAGTAATAATAATAATAATAATAATAACAAAAAAGACACGGATCAAAAAAAACAAGAGAGGAAGAAGGAAGACGAGGGGGGTGTGGGGGGGCGGAGAGAGAAGATGATGATGAGGTGGGCCGTTTGAAAATAAGAATGATGAATAATTTGAGAAAATTGTTCGGAAATTGCGGGAGATCTGTTAAAGGTGTTCTTTTCCTGCAGGGTGGGAGCGCATCGCACGACTCAAAAGACGTATTAAAGGAGAGAGTCGGGCGCCGGGGGAATTCTCCCACGTCGGAGAGAAGCTCCCGCTTTAAACTCAACCTCGGTAATAACGCAGATAAATAATAGATAAATAGTATTTAGCTCCCACCTTGAACAACAATTCTCTTTTTTTTCTTCCTTTTTTAAATTATTTTTTAAGTAGTTCACGAAAGACTTGACAGCTCTCGGAGAGCAGACGCACCGACACGAACACGCAGCGAGCGTGCGTGCGCCCGCCCACGCGCATGTGATGTGTATCTTACCTAATTAGACACAACACCAGGTGGGAATCGAACTGGCTGTTTGTGAGCGTGAGCGTGTGCGTGGACGGGTGGTGGGAGGGAGGCGGGGGAGGGGGGGAGGGGGGGGTTGCGGAGAGGGATAATATATTTTTGGATGCGTCCCTTTTAAGTTTGCGTTCGTCATCGCCATCTCATCAGCAACTGACGGTTATTGTTTAGAGTTACGGGGGGTGGGGTTGTATGGTGTTTTATATATTTATACTTTTTTTTCCAGCAAGTGAAAACTCAGGATATTCAGCCTCTCTCCTCCTAAACGTGTCCAATATGTTTCACACAGGCCTTCTTCTTTCTTCTTTTCTTTTTTTTTTGCAATGTTTCCGGGAAAATTAAAAGCCTTAAAAAAAGAAACCCCCAAAAAATAGTCTTGTTTTCGAATATCCCCATCCTCAAAAATAAGGGCAAAAACCTATATTTACCTTTAAGATTTTTTTTTTTTTAAATGAGCACAGTAGCAACCCTTACTGTGCGTCTCGTGGCGCTCCGCCTCGGAGACGTGGTCGCGGCTGCGCCAGGCGTTCACAGAAGGCTGTGTGTAAACGCCCGGAATGCTCATTTGCCTTTTGGGTTTTACTTATTTACTTTTGCATAAATGCAGAGCAGTAATGTGGTATTAAGGGGGCTTCTCAGGGGGGGGAGAGTTGTGCATATTTTTTTTTAAATGCAGCTCTTTTTTTTCCTCTTTTTTTTTTTTTTTTTAAATGCTCCCTCAGTATGCTATATTAAGGAAGGCAGATGATTAATGCAGCATAGATCTAATTTCTCTTGATTAAAAAAAATGAATTAGGAAAATAATGCCAGACACGAGATCCCCCCACCACACACACACACACACACACACACACACACACACCCTCCCTCGCTCAAAGTCATCAGATACAAAATGAGCATCCAGGCTAAAATGAGCAACGAATAATCACAAAATTCCCAATAGCCAAATATAAAATGTAAAACGACTGCCTTGATCGACTAGAGCCCAGTAATCTTGAGCGCCAGCCACAGCCGTACCACCACCACTGTCACTTGAAATAAAAACCTAAACCTTTCAGGGCTTCCGATTGAGTCTTTAATTCAGCCTGATGTGACATTAAAACCCTTTGGTTGACTTCCACTGGCTGTGACAAATGCACCGGCGCTTAATAGAGGTGTGCAGACAGGCCGGCATTTCGGTGACTTTTATCAAACCGAATTTATCAAGGCGGGCTCCCAGGATCTGTGGCAGCAGCTTGTTGAGAAGGAAGCCTACAGATAGCGTTAAGTACATCATCCCTCCTCTCTGTCTCTCTGTCTCGCTCCTTCTCTCCTTTCTGCTCGCTGCGTTTCCCTCTAAGTGTTTTCTTTTTTTCTCCCTTCTTCTTCTCCCCCTCTCCCCCGGTCCTGTCATCGCTCTGCCTACTGTATATTTATCTCTTCTCTCTCTCTCTCTCTGTCCGTCTCTGTCTCTCTCTCTCTCTCGCTCTCTGTCCGTGAAAGCGTTACTTCGTACGCTAGCGAGAATGTGTTTTTTTTCTTCCTTTCCGACTGCCAATTGTTCCTATTAAAAGTGAAGTATTCTACAATTTGACCAGTGTGAATAAAGGTACGATTCGGAGGCAAAAGGGGGGGATTTGTGTTTGCTCACCAGTAACCCCCTCCCCCTCCCCCCAGCCGACTGGAAGGTCGCGGCCTTTTCGAAGAAAAAAAGCAAACTGCTCCCACCGCCGGGACGTCGGCTACAGGATTGGAGAAGAAAAAAACGTTAATCTCGCAAGAGTTGTCCCCCCCCCTCTCCCAGTCAAAACGGGAAAGTTAGAGCATCGTCTCGGCGCTCGCCGGCCGACGTGGCGACGAGTCACGTGACGCGTGAGGAGGGGTGTGGGAGAAGGGATGGAGAGATGAATCGGCGAGGCTGCGTGTGCAGAGAGACAGAAGAAGAAGAAGGAGCAGAAGAAGAAGCGTAAAAAAGGAGTGAACCTCCGCCGCGAGGAGCGCGATAAGGAGGCGTTTGAAGGGTCCTCTCAGCCGCTGCTCAGTTCAGAGCCGTCAGAGCCTCCGAGGTACTTGAACCTCGCCTGCCTTCCCTCCACCTCTCTGTAGAGCCGCTGCCCTGCAGCCACCTGTAAACCGCTTTGACACATGATCCACTCCCACGGATGTGGAGTGGATCATGATACACACACACACACACACACACACACACACAGGAAACACGGTGCTCGCGGGCGGCTGAGCGCAAAACGCTTCAACGCACCGCTCGACGTCCGGGTTGTTTTTTAACAGCAGCACTCGATCTAACAAGCGGCCTGTCCCGCTTTTGAACAGTTGTGGGGGTGAGGTGAGGAGGGGGGGTTTAAATAAAAAGAAACAGTTCTTTTTCCTGGCCCTCTCTCGCCGTCACCGCCAGGCGACAGGATCCTTCAGCGAGACAAGACAAATGACCCGCTATTATCCATTGCCCTCACGTTGGCGTGAAAGTGGCACTCGGAGGATTTTAACCTTCACCTCCTCACGACCGGAGGGGGTGGGAGTGGGGGGGGGGACCGGGGGACATGCAGGAATTTAATAAAGCAATCAGGCGGGGCTGGGGAAGGGGGGGGGAGGAAGGGGAGGGGGGAAGTTGCCAGAGACACAAACAAAGTGGTCAGCAGAAGAAGTGGAGGCAGCTTTTCATGCACACAGATACACAAATATACAGACATGTAAGGGAACGGGGGATAAAAACAGTCGCTCCAAGCCTTAAGCCCCCCCCCCTCCCTCCCCCCTGAAAAAAACCTGACAGCTCCCGATTAGGCATTGTCAAAATATTTGCGACTGAGGGATTCCAGCGGGGGGCGAGCGGCAAATCGGCTCCTCTACAAAAGACCCATCCTCTCCGAGTAACAAGTAGGTGCAACGGGTGTCGACAGAGGAGAGGCGCTGGAACCCCCCCCCCCCCCTCTCTCTCTCTCTCTCTCTCTCTCTCCCCCCCCCCCGGGCTAGAGAATACCCCGCTATTGTAGTCTTAACCCGCGAGACCTGGCGGGGAATGTACAGCTTTCACAGTCACTTCTCATCCTATTTGTAGCACTGCCGCTGATGTGCGAGCGCCCGGGCCAGAGCAGGTCACTGCCCCCCCCCCCTTTACCCCCCCCCCACACTCTCCCCTTCCTCATACCTTCACCAACTACCTCTTCTCACACCTCTTTATAACCCTTTCAAGAAATTAACTAATATTTGAGGAGGCATCCGCCGACATTGTGATATTTCTCTTCCCCCCCCCATGCCACACACACACACACACACACACCCCTCCCGCCAAAACACTTCTTATTTTATTTTTTTCTTCCCCATTTCCCTTTTTTGTGGGGGTGGGGGTGGGGGGGGGTATTTTTTTGGTTCCACAAGGCAAGTTTCATTAAAGATCCAATTATGTAAATCAGGTGCTGGAGAGCCGTTGAATATGCACTATAATGGCGTACAGTAATCGTTCGACACAATATACGGCATCCGGGGCCAGATTTACGAGCGCAACAGAACTGCAACGCCTCCGTCCTTTGGTGAAAACCTCTTGATCATAATTAAAGGTGCAGGGGTTCTCTCTCCAGCATCCTCACGATGCCCCCCCCCTCCCCAAACCCCCCCCCCTTCTCTATCTCTCCAGTGATTTCCTCTCTCCCTCCATCTTGTGCTACTTGTGCCGCGCTCATCAGCGCGGGTCGGTAAAGTTTTCAGGGGTCACATCCGAGCGCGGTGAGGAGAGCGGAGGGGGGGGGCAGAGACACGTTTGCGGACGCGGCCTGCGAGCGCGACGCAAACCCTCCGCGCCTGGGTGACGGCGGCGGTAGTTATCGCCGAGCGTGGCTGAATGCTAAGCGGCGGCAATCCTCTGCTCCAGGACCCCTGATTGATGCGTGCTGGCCCCGCCTGCGCTAAGCTTTCGTCTGCAGGAAGCGACACGGCGGGAAAAACAAACGTGGCAAAGAAAGGCAGGGAGAGAAAAAACGACTTGACGCTGAAATGAGAAATTTATTTTGGCGCGGGGGGGGGGGGGGGTGGGGGGGGGGGTTATAAAACTAAAGATTAACTCAATCATTTTCTTCAGCCCGTGGTAAACAATAGGGAGGAACACCGCAGGGTGCCGAGGGTACGGTGGTTTACTTTTCTATTTTTACAGGACGCATTCCTTGTTGGCCGACCGATGACACGGAAAGAGAGAGAGAGAGAGAGAGAGAGACAGAGAGAGAGAGAGAGAGAGAGACAGAGAGAGAGAGAGACAGAGAGAGAGAGAGAGAGAGTGTGTGAGGGGTAAAGCCAGGAGCGGCGCCTGGACACTGGGCTTCCTCAAGGCCTGATAAACACACACACACACACACACACACACACACACACACACACACACACACACATACACAAACGCTGCTGCTCCCACAGGCTTGTTGAACAAATTCTCAGTTAAAAACTGTGAGAAGATTTTCAAAAATAATAATAATAATAATAATAATAATAATAATAGAGATTCTCCCCCGGGTGCCACTTGCGTGCCAACCTCTTTCCTTTCCGAGACAACTTCGGAACCCACCTTTCCATCCAGATATTCAGACCCCCCCCCACACACACACCCCTCCCCAGCCTCCCCAGCTGCCCAGACAGGCAGACGCTCCGTGTGACGGCACCCCGGCATGAGAGGACTGCCTGAGTCGAGACGATATCCGTCAGCGCCTCGTCTGCCCCTCACTCGCTACGCTGAGAGCAAACTGACGGCCGTGATTACCCCCCCTCCTCCCCCCACCACCATTGCTCCCTATCATACCGGGGAAGATGTACACTCCGACTCAAAAGTACAGTATGATGGCTTCACATTAAAACTGCACACACACACACACACACACACAAACATACCAGCATGAACTCTTGTTTGAACAAACAGTGAATTAAACCCATCGTTTATACGGGAGCTGATATTCATTTCTAAATGATGGTATCTTCTTTAATTACCTTTTTGCTTTTTATATTTTTATAAAATATTTTTATATAGTGGAACAAGTAAAAGAAAAGTGGAATGATTGTCTGTTCACAGAAAGGCCGAGCAGAGGTCAGGGGAAAGCCAGCGAGGTCACAGTGGAAACAAATCAACATTGAGATTCCGTGGAGAGAAATAAGGTTCAGGGGGGAAAATATATGTTCTGATCTGATGACATAAATTCCAACAAATGTGTGTTTTTTTGTTTTTTTCTTCTGTCTAATGTGTGTAATGTACCGTGTGACGTTTTGTGGTCGGGACAATCTCGTCTTGAGTTGACATCCCTCGTTTGAGTCAGTGCTCTCCATTGTGTACGAGTGTGTATGTGTGTGTGTGTGTGTGTGTGTGTGTGTGTGTGTGTGTGTGTGTGTGTGTGTGTGTATGTGTGCCTGTCATATTAGCCTCATGCAGCGACTGCAAGCCCCGGCTTGCCGACATCTTTGCCTGTCTGGCTTGAACTCTGGAGATCAAGGTCACGGAGCTACAAGGCTCAACCCAGACTAACGACTGTGTGTTACAGCACCCTTTAACACAGTGCCCCCCCCCCCCTTCTTTTGGGACACACACACACTGACAGACACACTGGAACACATGTACGCCCGCTGTGTTAGGAGCAGATCGCAACTAGAAGAAGTGACACCAGTATCCACATCCTTCACCGAGTGGGTAACGTAGAGGGAGAGAGAGAGAGAGAGAGAGAGAGGAGGGGATGGGGGGTATTCCACAATGGCTGCACATATCAATTAATGGCTGGCTGATGAGCAGAGCCGGCCTGATCTGGCCTGCCCACCACCGCCCTGATCCCAGCGGACTGGGAGCCCTGGCCTCGCAGCCCGTGCAGCTGGAGCCCTCTCCCCTATAATTACACGAGGAGGTGAGGCTGCCCGCCCGCCCGCCCGCACCACGTTGGTGCGAACTTGAATTGTGTGTCGTCCGATTGATTACACACGGGTGCATTTCCCGTACCGCTAGATTATGTCATTTATGCGACCACTTCGCTACGGGCTTGTGTGTTTCTCTCCGCTCGCACGCCGCTCCTCTCTTTATGCGCATTTGTTTAATGAGTGTATGATTTTTTTTTCTTTCTGTCATGCCCTTTTTTTCTTCTTCTTCATTCTTCTTCTTTCCTTTTTTTTTTTTTCTTCCCCCCCTCCCTCACAAAAAAACAAAAGATAAATGTGATGGCGTTAAACGATTCGCCGGGGCATCGGGGCTGACAACGCGGCGGCTTCAGTCGAGTGGGTCTACTCCACGGTGAACCGAGTGGCTGGCCCACTGACTGACAGCCTGCTGAAAAGAGGACTGATTTGATGCCATCCTTTGCATGCCATCCCCCCCCCCCCCACACACACACACACAATCACACACACACCCCGTGGCTGGGGTTTTTCAGCCAATGGGGCTCGTATCGCCGTAGTCAGTCAGTCAGTCACGGCCCCGGGCCTCCCCCCCCGCCCCCCCTTAGCGACGACTGACACGGGCACAGGTGGGAGAGCAACCAATACAGGAGGGGGGGGGGGGGATCAAGCCGGTTGTACCGACGAGGACAGATTTTGAGCTCTGTCGACCGAGAAAGTTGCGAGTGTGCGGAGCGTGCCGTGCCGCTTTCTGCTGCAATAAATCTCACTGCAGAATAAAAAAGCATCCCATCCATAAACATTGTGAACTCGTCTGTTTGACTTGAAGTGAGGATAAATAATGCTTGCATATTTCATAAGAACAATTATTTTAATGACAACAACGCTGACAATTAATTGGATAATTCATTAGCGAGTCGTATGTAATATTAAAATGCAACCTGACTGGTAGATGCATGCAAGGAATCTGGCGTGGGACTAATGAATATTAAATAAATTGCCATGCACACACACACACACACACAAACCACGGAGGGCCTCAACAACAAAATGCACCACAGAAATTCCTACAACAGGCCTGTCTGCGAGAAGAAAAATAAATTATAAAAAATGCAAGGCCTTTCTCTACAAAAAGCAGAACACACACACACAATCTCTTTCCCAAATGTTTTCACCCAAAAAGCATGACAACATTTCCACTTGTAGCGACGGAGAAAGAGGTCCAGTAAAAGGGCAAACGGGTCTGTGAGGAGCAGTGGTTGGGGGGGGGGGGGGGGACAGCTATCCATTTGCTATTGCATCTCCAATGAGGGACTGAAAGGAGCTGACAAAAAGGGTTTACGCCCAGACACTATTTCAGACATAATATCCGCCCTGTGCATACCATTAAACAATGACAGCATCTCACCTAGCACACTACATCTATTTATCCTCTCTACGTGCACAATGAATACGAGGAAGAGGCAATATTTTGTATTTATTTTTTTCCTCCCTGTGACTGGAGACAACTTTAGGGGAAGGTTAGAGAGAAACAGTGGGAAACGACATTGTTGTGTATTTTAAGAAGGATGACATGAGCCTTTTTTTTCTCGCAACCATTGTGCAGGAGCTGGTGGCCGGCTGGAAGTGGCTGGAGAACCCGGGTCAGATCACTCAGGGGTCAACTCCACTTCCGAGGGGGAAGAGAGACAAGGGTCCTCCCCGGCCGAGACGCGCGGTGAGACAGAGGATTATAAATGGGATTACAAGCTTCTTCCCTGGTGACACATATTACTGATAATTCAATACTGCCCCACTGCCCCCGCCACACAACCCACCTCGTCATTCAAAACACAGATTCGGACATGTAAGCCTCGATGTGGGGTTTTGCGCACGAAACGCGCTCGACCTGCTGGATCTTTAGGACCCCTGAAATAATAAAGCCCACACTATGAATTAAAAGTGGACACCGCGGGGAGGAAAATAACCCCTCCTGAAAGCGCGGGTGCAATGACATGTCAGACACCCCACCACTGAAAAAAATATATATAATTAGGATTGGCTTATTGGCTCCGTCATTTTATATTTCCACATGGAACGGATATCTATCAGCGGCTTGTCGCCTTTAACCGACTCGCTCGAACTTTCTCACCCCCCCCCCCCCCACACACACACACACCCCTCTTAAAAACCTGCACCCAAGGGTGACATCGGCTAATCCTCCCACCCCCCAAAAAAACGCCAATTTGAGGACCGACATGCGTTGTTTACCCCCCCACTCGGTCTGAATGCCGTCGTCACGTCTCGTCAAAGCAGAATGCGGGCTGATTATTCATAAGAGGTCGATCACTGCACAAAATGGCAGGTCTCACAGGCTCTTCTTCCATCTCACAAGTTCTTTTTGACACATAAACTGCGCCGGTAAACTTGACTCCCTCCCCACGGCACTCGCTCAGCACAAGTGCCGGGGTGTCGGAGTAAAAGTTTTGTAGTGCACTCTTTACCGGAGAGAGAGAGGGGGGTGCCGGGCTGGACTTTTCTATTTAAAATGTTTAAAAACTCTGTTGCTGAAAAGATGAAGCCGTGCGCCCGAAAGCCGTTTTACGCACAGACGGTGTTACAAAATAGAAACACGCACACACACACGCACACAACGTATTATTTAATTTCTGCCCTAATAAATAAATAAAAAGAGTTGTATTCCCTCCCCGGGTTGAGTTTTAAAGGTGCCGGAGCATCGTCTCGGTCCCAGCTGCTGCCTTTTTTTTCTGTCCCCGTTTTTTACGATCGTCACTTGCTCGGGATAATTGCACTGTTATTTTCTCATCATGCTTGGGGAGACGTCGGGTGTGTTGTGTGCGCGTGTGTGTGTGTGTGTGTGTGTGTGTGTGTGTGTGTGTTTGTGTGTGTGTGTGTGTGCGTGTGTGTGCGCGCGTGTATGCATGGTGTGTGTGTGTGCGTGCATGTGTGTGTGTGTGCGCGCGCGTGTGTGTACAAACCCCCGATCCTCCCCAAAACTGACTTCCCAACGAGTAATGCACTCCGTAAAAAAACAACAACAACAACCACAAAACATAAACCAAGTGGTGTGGAGAAGCTCGATCCGCACTTCTTTCTTACCTTTCAAATTGTGGCAGAGCGCCGGTTAACTCCTGCGCGTAAACGACGCGTTGCGAGAGACAGTGTTCATTGAATAATGAGGCATGTCCATATGATTTGACCGGATCATATTCTCGTCGGATGACGGGGGTGGTTGAAAAGTGCGCTTCGGACCTGTTAGAGACCGTCCAGTGCTCGATGCTGTCCCTATCTGCTCCCCGCCGCGCATCCCGAGTTTGAAATGTACAACAAAAAAAGAGAGAGAGAGAAAATTCCGGTTTTATTACTCGTTTTCCCCCCTGTCCCTCTCCGCCGCTGCCTGCTTAAAGGTGAACGTTTGCATTGATGCCGATTGCCAGGCATCAGCATATTCCCTTCATCTTTTCAGCTTGGACTCCCCCTATCTGGTAGGTGAAATGCATTGTAGCGTTAAAAAAAGAGAAAAGAAAGGCACTCCATTGTAGAAAGCAGAGCCGAGTGGCTGGATACAGCCCGGGTCTTGCGGTATTCGCCGATGACGGAGGGTATGTTTATATGTATATCTGTATATCTATATTTAAAGAAAGCAGCTGATGCTCAGAACCTCGCATTAAGAAATAATCATCTCGTCGTTACATTTCCCGTGGCACGGACACAAGAAGAGCCGATTCCCGACCACCTTAGTTTGTTTCTGACCTTGAACTGCCCACCAACACTCTTTAATTTAAAAAAGAAAAGGCAGAAATCTGCTTCCTTCTTGTACATGGCCATCCAACACGCAGCCAAAGCCTCGCCGCTCGGTCACCGCGCACTTCGCCTCGGTTAACAACCCCGAGTCCGTGTCTTTAAAAAAAAAAATTGAAATAAAAAAAAAAACATACACACGCGCGCGGGTGACAAAATGACTTCCACACCCCAAAAAAGTATAATTCCTTACCTTTTTTCCAAGTGAAGTGTTTCGAGTGTTTCCCCCCTCTTCTCCCTCGCCTTAAAGAACTCCAGGATAAATGAGTGCTGCCTCCCGTGTGCGTCCTGCGCGCCAGTCACCGCTTAAGAGAAGTAATGAGTGATAAAAATGACGCTCATCTATCTGCACTGTAACCTTGTGGCGTATTTAATGTAAATAAGCCCCGTTGTGTTGCCAATCCCCATGCATGCAAAGGCAAAAAACGCTCCACAGGGACACCCCCCCCCCTCCTCTCTCTCTCTCTTTCTCTTTATCTCTCTCTCTCTCTCTCTCTCTCTCTCTCTCTCTCAATGTATTGACGATTTATTCTTACTGCCTGCGAGCGCAATAGGGAATGAGCATAATTATTTGAAAATATGATGCATCAATAACGCGACTGGTCCAATTTGTGAATGAGTGCATTTCACGCGCACACACACGCTCGTGCACACACACACCTCTCCAAAGATGTTCAAAAGCACCTATAGTCTGCAAAAGAAGCAGATACTTGCTTTTTGTTGTTAAAGTTGCTGGTAGTGGTGGCGGAGGAGGGGGCCAGATATTTCCAGATAGGAACCCCGAAACTTGAAGTTGGCACAACTTTTTTTTTGCGACATGTAAAAAACACGCACAAACGCAAACACACACACACACACACCGAATAATAAGACGTCTGGCATAGGCCGAACTGTTTCGTGGAACTAAAACATCTTACTTGCGGGGTAGGTAAAGGGAGGGGTGGTAGGTAGGGGGGGGGGTAGGTAAGGGGGGGTGGAAGAAGACCGAATAATGCAATTATAGATTCAGTGTCCCAGCATTGACAAAAGACAGGACTTCAATAGAGGCTTTGTTATGGGATTATATAATGATTATGGGGTAATTATGGGAACGGTTTGGTAATAATAATAATAAAAAGAAGAAAAAGAAAGAAAAAAAAGAAAAGTATCAAGTGCTCTCCTGCAAGGACAGCTTGTTTTCTAGGATGTAAGCGCATGAGTGTATAAAGGGAGTGTAATAAGACAGACAGACGGTGCTGCTGACAGCTAGTGGCAGGATGACGGCAGACAGCCCCGACTATTCAAAATGTCGAACCGAGAGACGCAGTAATGCCACTGACTGAGACGCTATCGGATGTCCTCGGAACCGGACATGGGTCCACAATGGAATATCTCCGGGGTCATATTCATGGCAGCCCTGTCGCTCTCTCTCCCTCCCCCCCTAGCTTTCTCTTTCCCTCTCCCACCTCCCCAAACATATACACACACAGCCGCCCTCATCATCCTCTCCACGCCACTTGTGCCATGCTGTATGTGTCAGAGAGAGAGAGAGAGAGAGAGAGAGAGAGAGAGAGAGAGAGAGAGAGAGAGATGCACCATGTGAATGGTCACTCAGAGAGAGAGAGAGAGCACATGACACTCCATCTGTGGGTGAACATAATCTGCACCTTATACAGCATAATATAATTAGAGTCAGGTTTGGGAATGTGCTGAAGCCTGTTTCTTAAACTGCTGTTCAGAGAAGATATTTATATACTATTCTGTTTTTCCGTCTTTTTAATTTTTTTGGCAAATACAAAACATAATTGTTATCATGTGTATTGAAATACAAAAACGGGTTAAATAGAAACAGCCTCTCTTCATTCCTTCTTTGGACTTATTGATACTTGTATTAGTATTATGTGTGCCTTTTTAATGATATTTTCCCACTGGTGAGTCTGTGTGTGCGTGTGTGTGTGTGAGTGTGTGCATGTGTGTGTGTGTTCACTGAGACGTTAATAAAAAGCCTAACTATGTGCTTTCTTCTCCTTCCCAGACAAAACATGTCTTCCTCTTTAAGAGATGCTCCGCATTCATTATGCACTATGACAATCTGATTCTCATGCTACTCCTTTAAATGGGTATATGGAATTCAGTTTAATGCGTATGGCATTTTTTCTCTCTCTTTCCTTTCCTTCTTTCTTTCTTTGAGCATTTTCCTACATAATTTTTTTTTTTTTTTTAAGTTTCCCTCCCCTAAAGAAATTAGCATAACCGTTCCCCCATCAATATTATGGCTATCTCTATGGGAGTGATAGCAGCGAGCAGTAGGGGTGTTCCTTTTGCCGATTCTCCATGGATCAACAGCGCGTCATCAGCTCCTTTTGAACTTGTTATAGCAAGTCAAGTGATTCTTTATCGGCTGACAGGCCTGACAATGCATCGGGGATGGAAAAGCAGGTCAAAAGGAAGTTGCCATATGGACTTAAGCATGCAAATTTCCAACAATGCACAGCAGCGAGGGTCGGCACCCTCACACGCACGCCACCATATATGTGTAAGTAGCCACGCAAAAAGTCTTCGCCGTGCCGCATTGTGGAGGCTGACATGGATCTCGGTGGCTTGAATTAATTGTATTCAGAAAACCAAACTGTTATGAGCTACACACGGATAGGGGGGCTTTTAAGGCGGTACAAGCAACTGTGAATGGGTTCCGTGGAAATGTTGAAAAAATATCCGTGGTTCCTTTTTGCCCGCTAATGATCACTAACAAGGGGCTCAACCCACCTGAGAGGATTTAAATCCCAGCATCAGCTTCATACGAATTAGTGTTATTTATATATGTGTTGACAGGCAAGTGTGCAGCTTCATCTGCCATTTAACGTGTTCAGAAAAACTTAATCCCAGTCTAAATCCCGCAGTCCTCTCTAGGCTGCTGCGGGAAACCTAATTGCGTGAAAGCACATTAGTGATTTTTTTTTCTTTTCTGTTTTTAGTTGTATTTCACCATGCTGCATGGGAGTAGTGAACGATAGGGTATAGCAGGCGGACAGGAAACGGGTCTCATTTGCAACAGGTGCAACAGGCCTCGCCCCCGAGCGAACTACCAAAAAATAGTTAGCCCCTTTTTTCTTGTTGCTCTCATTGATTACCCTCCAGTGAGTCAACGAATGTTTAATATTTTCGTGTGTTTTTAAGTTTTTGGGGTATTTTTTGTTGTTGCATTTGAACCTGCTGAATGTGTGGTTGCGTTTAATGCTAAATTAATGTGCAGGCAGGGAAGTCGATATATATATCGAGAGAGATATTCGTATCTGTTCCGAGTGTTTGTGTGTGTGTGTGTGTGTGTGTGTGTGTGTGTGTGTGTGTGTGTGTGTGTGTGTGTTTGTACCGAAGGGATGGGAGGCAGAGGGAGTGTTTGGCCGCCAGTCCTGGGAGGGTCATCACTGCCTTATTACTGCCATGTTAGTGACTAGCAGCTGAAGATGGCTCTGCTCCCTGCCCCTCTGCTTGGGAGTCATCCAAGACAGCGTGCTCCAAAAAAACAGACCGGCCACTGTTCACTTCTCAGATAAATTAAGATGTTATTTCATTGCTCTGGCCATCTTCGTCTGACTTTCTGTCCCCCGCCCCCTCCTCCACCATCCTCCCCTCACCAGACCCCAGATTTACAACATGCCCGCCTGTGCTTCGACATCTCCAGAGGCCTTATTGCTAATTTCAACTTTTAGAGAGTAGACGCAACAATCTAAGAGCTGTTTGATGCCGTGCCTGTGCCAGTTTAGATGGAACGACCCAATGATGAAGTGGGGGACGGGTGTGTGTGTGTGTGGGGGGGGGCATATGCCATGTGCAGTGTGTGCCTCTGTGTTTGTGCCCCGTATGACATGTGCATTGAAAGCCAGATATTATGCCCAGTTTATATTTAAATGCAAACACAGTGGAGACGCTCGCCCCCACCCACACACCCCCTCCCCTTCCAGAGGAAAAAAAAGAGAAATGCTTTTCTTTTCCACTCAAATTGAGTTTCTCAAAGTCTAATTTGTAACAACCCTTTGATGAACAAAATGTTTTCAGACCATCCTTCTTTAAACCGAAAAAGGGAGTGAGTGCAATTTTAAACAATCCGGCGCTCTGAACCCTCTGTGACTGTAAACTTTAAAAATTAAACTTTAGAATTTGTATCAATTACACTTTCAAGTTGTGACAGGGCCCTCAAATAAGAGCCAGGAGCGCCGAGCGATGGAAAACGCTCAGCACACCAGATTCATTTCCACTGCAGTGGTCTCCTCCGCCGGTGACATCAATCCCTCATGTGAGGCGTTTACGTTTTCAACAAATACACACTAAATACACACTACTGTCTCGGGCCCTCCCTTGATGACTGAGGTCAATGGGTGTGCATGTTTGTCAGCTCGGATCGTTAATGAAACGCTCACACAAATACAGCACAGGCAAATATTTACAGCCCGGCCTGGAGATTTCATCACGGACAAATCTGTGATTCTTCAGGAAGCACTGTATTTCTCTTTATTTGCCAGGACAGAGCGTACACTCAAGTTCAAACTTGTCTGGGGTTGATGAATGTCGGTGAGCAGGAAGTATACTGCCTTTGACTTGTAAACCAGTGTGATTTTAATTTAAATCATATGAATCGACGGCCGCCCGGAGCAGAAATATGTCTAAGTGAAAACATCTGACTCCAATTGATTAGGAGCAACGATCTGCATGGTAGGTCTATCCGTTTTTTGGTACTGATTTGATTTATTTTGCAATCCATGACTAAGGGAAAATAAACTTTGTGTTCATCTCATGCATGCACTTGTTTATCTTGAGGGAGATATGGAATCAACTTCAGAACGGCAGTAAGTGTTGTTAAAACAATCTTTTGTATTCTTTAAAAATCGCAGTGTCGGGATTTTGTTGGGGGGTCGTCACTATTAGATGGTCAGAGAAAGCTGACGTGGTATACAGAGAGAGACACTGCTGTATAACAAAAGAAAACGCATTACAAGATCCTTCAACGGTATACATGTCCTGTCTCACACGTGGGCTTGGTCCACACGTGTCAACACCGACACCACGCCCCTGATGGAGACCACACCCCCGATGGAGTACCAGGCCGTGGTGCTGGGCTGTGGAAGGACTGGAGGAACAGGACAACGGGAGAACCAGGGACTTTCAGGACTTTCTGAAGTCATGTGAGAGATTTTCTAAAGGGAATATCAGACACACAACCACTCGTATCCACAGGGACCACCAAAGTCAACACACAAGGAGAGTTCTGTGAAGTAGCTTTTACAAATGGTAACACATCGATTGCCGAAACTTAACCAAGAAGTTTTGTTGTACAAGTAAACCTTTAGAACTAAGTAAAAGACGCCGTAAACCTTATTGACGTGCTGTCTGGATGGAGGGCAGTCAACAGGGGGCAGGTGCAATACTGCAGCAATAATACATGAGGTTTTTCACTGTTTTTCACTGTTCCAACTGATCAAATTTGTTTTAAAAAAGCAGGGCTACTTCCGAGTCCCGGAAATAGTTGTACACAAAAGTGAGAAGTTTAAAAAGTTCACAGAGAAACGACAACAGATAGCCTACAGATTTTTAAAAAAAAACAATATGTCTAAAGGAGCCATTTTGCTAACTACAAAACTGAAAAACACAGACGATGTTGGTAATATTGCCAGAAATGTGGCCAGACACATCTGCAATATTATCTACCTGCTAGCAGTTTTAGCTAACTAGCTACTTAGCTAGTGGGGTATCGCTAGCTAGAACAGTGAAACACTAGCTTCAGAACAAACAAACAAAGGCTCATAATATTGTAGAGGTGGATGGTTATATTGCCATCCCCGGCCTGTGTTTTCTTTCCTGTTTTATACGGGAGAAAGCTGGTTAGCTATTTATTAGGAGATTTGTTTTTCACGATGCTAGCTGCCCGGGCAAGAACAAGAAGGCGGTCATTCATTGCTACTTTAGTTTCGAGGTCGTGGACCCAACATGCACAAAGTAGCTGTGAGCCTCTAGACTCTTGCAAATCTGTAAAATATCAAGCCCAGAATCACAAATTACAAAGTAGCTTCAGAGGGCTTTACAATCTTTAGATACATGTCGTATCTACAGATTTTAAAGCCCTCTGAGGACCTCCCATCAGATCATGAAAAAATCCCCAAAAAACAGAGAGCAATATTTCACAGGGAAAAAATGGAAGAAACCTTCAGGAGAACAACAGAGGAGGATTCCTGTCCCAAGATGGACAGAAGCAATATATGTCAGAGCTACAACACATTTAATGAATATGAGATTTGACTCCACACCAGGCAAATCACATACCTACAACTCATGAGGGGTGAAACAGGTGACAACAGGGGGGTGCAGGTGACTTTTTTGTCACCACACCAAATCCACATTGTTTGATGACACCTCAAAGCTTTTATAACTACGGTCTTCATTGTTCTGTCCGCAAATTTAAATAATAATAATAACAAACATTTTAAGAAAAAAGGTCCTCTGAATAATTCAGTGATCGGGCCCTAATAATAGTAATAACAACTTTACATTGTCATTATATATAATATGGTTAAAGCCAGTCATGAACCAACTTCCTTTTATTTTACTTGTGTGCTCTGCTGAGCTTTGATTCTGTTCCATGATTCTGTTCCATGATTCTGTTCCGTGATTCTGTTCCGTGATTCTGTTCCATGAGTCTGTTCCATGATTCTGTTCCTTCCTCTACCTGGCTGTCACAATCCCTAAAATTATAACTTCTATACAATACATGCCATAAATATCATGATACCCGATACCATAATTCAATACAATACCATGAATATGATATACCATAAATACGATACTGGTATACTTATCTACAGTAGTAATAGAATAATATTTTGTTTGTATAAAAGCCGAAGACGGTCTCAAAAGCTCCGCAACTTAACGCCACTCGCTGTGAGAGCGTTGCGCAGCGCATTGCGTGCAGACAGCATCACTCCAATCTCATAAACGCCGGCCAGCCAGTTGACAGCCACACCTACCCCAAAACAAAAACTCTTCAGATCTACACTATTCACATGGATTACCTATTTTTATTTCAAAACGGCGAATTTCGCCGAAAGGCGGCAAGTTTGCAGGTATGAAATCAGTCCAGTAGTGGGAAAAATCACTCTTCTTCATTTTGTCGGGATCTATTTTCTGACGACCTGGTTCTACCAACCTTTATGTATTCACTTTTCTCCTTTTACAATGTGCACTGTTCTTCACTTCCTGTCCTCCATGTGAATTGTGCGTGTAATATTATTCACGTGATTGCAAACTGTACGTTTCCTGTGAATGAAGAAAAGACACATGCTGTCCCTGACATTTCCAAAAGTGATGCAAATTCAGACCAATCAGTGACAAACGTGTGTTTTACTGATGATGGATTACCTTCTTAGTTAAAACCATAATTTGTTGATTAGGACAGCACTCAAAACCCACTAACCTAACCCTCACCCCCCAACTGGTAAAAAGTAATATTTCATCTCCTCACCGACTCACCCCACGGTGCATTCAATAAACCCACGGTGACAACATCTGAGCGTTTTAATCAGTTCCAGATTAGCCTCAACTTTTCCAGTTTAGTTTCTCTGTCAGTTGTAGCCCTTTCAAAGTGACGTCTGCTTCTCCCCCTGCGGGTAGGTGCTCTCAAACACTGCCACTCGCTGTCTCCTGTTCTCTCACCTTTCCACCAGAGTCCATATTTTCTGGATAGTGTGCTATCATATTTTACTATCACCTATCAATTGGTTTCTAATCGCAGTAACGAGGCAGCTAGCTGGCTGGTGACAGAGCGCTAACGGCCTCGCAGGGAACATTAAGGAGGCTGGGTTATGCTGTGGGCCGTTAACTACCTACAGGCACTGGCTAATGGCTCCAAATGACCTCCTCAGTGGCTATTAGCACATAATTAGAACCTGCAGACCAGTGGTGACCTCCGCCGGACACACGTGATTACTCCTCTCCCCCTGTGTTCGCCCATATCCTCCTGTTCTCTCCTCCTTCCCTTTACTTTGCCTTTTCTCTGCACTTCTTTTCCGGTCCGTTCCTCCTTCTTGTTTCCTTTTCTCTAATGCTCTGTAGGGATTACATTGAATCCCTTGTGGGAAGACTACCACTAAAATGTATCTCTTTCTAGTGCCCCAGTACAGGAATACTCCACCATAGAGTATGACCTGGGAAATTGCATTAAGTAAGAATATGCATTGCTACATTCATACAAGGACTGATAATTGGTATGAAACGGTTTCAGTGTCAGAGTAAATTTTATATTTCTTTTTCCTTTTCTTGGAAAAACTTGCCAGTGAACGTTGGCGCTACAGGCCCTTTTTTTGTTTTTATTAATACCTCGCTGGCAATATCCAGCACCTCCTTGACCTAATTCAGCAGCACTTCCTTAAATCAGACGATAATGCACCTCCGCAGTGAAAAGGGAAGTTAAGCGGCGGATAAAGTCTGAGGTGCTGCCCCACCACAAAAGGGCTCAGTCGCGCTAACCTCTGTGTACACTTCAGCAACAGTCTCCCGTTACCCAGAACAAAAGAGACGCTTTACTAGGTTAGTGTCAGCTCGGGAGCAGCAGGGAAACAATGCGAGAACAACAAAAGAATGTGCTGATTTCTTTGTGCGTTAGGGGAGAAACGCTACACAGTACCAGTGCCTTAAATTATCAGTGAATTATCTCTGAGCCTGTGGGAATTATGTGGGTTATTTGTATCAAGCAGTCAAGGACAAGTGGGCCTTGTGTTACAACTATGAATACTAAGCAAACACACACACACAATAAAAAAATCTATCTTTTCAGGCCATCTTTTAGCCTTGGAAATAAGAAACAGGTACAGCTGCTCGATTGAGCTGAGGATGCAGTGAAGCGGGTGAGGACGTATAGCAGAGAGTAAACAACTGCTGGACAAATGCAACTGGCACTACCACCGACACGATAAATACAGCTGTTGTACCCTTGACCATGTCACAGGCTTGGCACAGTGGTGCAGTATTCTACTGCTGAAAAACAGAGCAGCGGTGCCCAGTCAGTGTGAATGCCGTGTAGTCACGGTTTTCAGGCGAGAAGCCCAGAGACCCCGACTGGACTCAAAGCAGGTCAAGGATCCATCCCGCGTTTCAAGGTTGTGTCTCACTAAAACGGTTTCTGGTTATTAAACAATCTTTGATTGGACCCGGTGAGGCGAAGGAGCGCTTAAGAAACATCAGGGACGGAAAGAGCGCGAGAATATAGTTTTTCAGTGTTAAAACATTTCACTAAAGCAAAGGTAAAAGTGCTGGTGAACTGAGGTCAAAGTCTTACTTTTTTTATTTTGAGAGACACAAAATGTTACATTTCACAAATTAAATTGAATTAATCCTCTGAACCAGAAAGCTCGCCAAATGTAAAAGCATGTTTTTTCCTAAAAAAATCATCATACACCGTTGGTCCTAGCTAAATCAAAGTCGGCAGATTGTGATATTTACGACGATCCTTGAACACATCACGTAATGAGCATCAGAAAACAGAACGGAAATTCAGGCCTAAATTGATATACTGTACGTCTCATTTCAAATTTCGCCCCAAATAAACTGTTTACTTGAAACAGATCCTGTAAAAAACACACAAATCTGAGCTTGTCAGCGCAACCAGGAAGCCATGATTGTCACGTGACAAGAAATCCAGGAAACGAGACGTTGTTAAAATGTATGAATAACTTAATAACTTAAAATATGTTCGGCCTCTTTTTAGTTTAATTTGTAACAAAAATATTGGATGTAGAGATTTCATTGTTTGCCAATTCTTTTCAAATAAATTACTTTTGCATGATTTATGGGAATGTAATTGTGTTATTCTGCAGAACATTTTTCATTTCTCTCTATCCCGAGTCGTGGTTATGCTGTCTCCATAGAGGTGCACAACTTTTATATTGCAGTGAAAATCAAGAACAAATTTCACTGGAGCTCAAAATGCACCCAAAGTCCTCGGGTTTTTGGAGGGTTGAAATGAAACACTGGTCTAGTGGAACAACATCACGTCACCCTTGTTTAGAATCCAATAATAAATTATTTTTCAATTGACGGACACATTGGCCGCCTGCCTATATCAATTATAAATACAGAACCGCTACTCCTCGTTACAGTCTTACACTATTTAACCAGAAAACATGAGCGTGAGATGGACAAACCAAAATGACCACATAATGAAAAGCAGTATCAATTAAAAAGCAAAGACACATGAAAGCACCAAGGAAGCAAAATACAAAATCCAAGATGGTCGCATCCCAAAGATATGTATATTAACGCAAACATCCGCTGCACGGCTATCACACACTGCATGGCACGCACAAAGTTATTTATTGGGGTTATTGTTCGCACCTGCTTGAACCTGCAGATCCTTGCTGCCTTTTTATTCCATTATCACCTGTCCATCGTAACTTTTTGTCAGACAGATTCGACCGGCTGTGGGTAAACAAGAAAATGAAAAATAGTTTTTAAAAACATAAAATAAGCAAAAGTAACCAAGTAGAAGACTAACATATCAAGAGTAAGTGTATATCTTCTGTTACTTCCATACTTGGAGAACACGCCTCCTCAGCAGTTTACTCACCCGACTGCAGCAGAGGCAGCTCTGTGGAGACTCTGGGTTTCTCAGAGGTAGCCAGCCCAATGGACTTTACCACAGGCCTCTTTTACAAATGTGTCAATTCTTTGCGTGTTGCCTCCCCGGGAATCGGTCAATACAGAGAAGAATAACGCTGAATTGAATCCAACGATGGATTTTCTTAAATGTACAGCACCATCCAGGCTGCTCTCATTCACTGTCCGTACTCATGCTGGCAATAAGTAATGCACTATAATTTGTATATAAATTGCCTCTGAGGAGTCGGCTGACTAAGTATAAGGAGAGGCACAGTCTGTGTTGGGAGGGGGTGGACGGATGGGTCGAACAAACACAGGATCTTCACCATGTATGTCCTGTGAAAACAGGTTCAACCGTGACATATTTTATTATGCGTTGGCTTCCAAAACCTGACCTTAAAAAATTCAATCCATTTAATGCTTTTATTGTTAATTTAAAATATACTGTGTCCTTAGTGCTATAAACAACATTGTTTCACAGCCTGTACCACTTCTTAGTTCCGTATAAATATTTTATATATTTATATTTAGAGAGTATACTTGTTCCATATGTACAATACAAGTATTTTTTTCTTTTAAGACAGAAATGCAAATCCAAGGTGTTTTCCGAATGATCAAGGGCCTCATGTACAAAAATAACCAATTTTCATTGGAGGTAATATAAAGAAATGTCTACAATAAAAACATATTGCTCTATTTTAAAGATGCTAAAATGTATTAAACTTAGGGACAAACCATTAAGCACTAACAAGTCCTCCAACTGCCCGAACTGTAAATGCTCTGAAAAACATACAGTCATGTCAAAATGCACTCATATTGCATGAATCCAGTTACCACTTCACCCAATCATGCCTTCATATTTGACTGCCAAAAACATGCCTCCACCAAGATAACCCCCCCCCCCCCCACACACACACACACACACACACACACACACACACTCACACACACACACACACTGTGATCCTGCCCGGGTCAGGCCTTCAGACCTGGGCTCAGTACACTGCCCACTAGAGGCTGAGGCCTGCTACTGCAAGGAGGTGGAGGGCGAGGAGAAGAGAGGAGAGGAGAGGGGGGGAAGGGAGGGAGGGAGAGGATTATGTGAATGTGTGTATGTGTGTGTGTGTGTGTGGGGGGGGGGGGGGTCAAGGGCCCGGGCATGTGTTGTGAGGCCAAGCCAAGAGGCCTCCAGAGTGTTCAGATATCCCAATTTCCTGTCCTGTGTCACCAGGTCTTAAAAAGCCAGTTTTGGACTGTGTCATGGGTTAGACACGCAGACTCCCAAACACACACACACACACACACACACACACACACACACACACACACACACACACACACACACAGACGTAAAACCGCAGTCCTCACTGAATTAATTTATTTTCATTTGCCCTGTGTCAGTAGTTGCCTGGTCTTTGCTGTGTAGAGAGAGATATCTTAACCAAAGGTCCTTCTTCCCTCTTTCTGCTCACAGGATTTCCTCTTTCATATCAGCTCGCCGCCGCTGCTGACCTTTCTGCTTCTCCAAGACATCAGGTCAAACCGCCATGAGCCAAGGTGTACCGAGGAACCAACCGCACGGCGGCTCTCGGATTGGAAAGGAACATCGCAGGACAGTCGATGTTTAGCGGCCTCGGCGTGGGCCAACTATCGTGGCGAAGGCATTGTTTCCAAAAATATCCTCCGGTTTTTGGACCCCGTCTTCGAGGGGGCGGCGTACAGCCGAGTGTGGCGCAGCAGCAGCTGTGCAGTGTGTTGGTCAAACCTTATTGGTATGTGAACAACAATAAGCACGCTGTCGCAAAAGCGGATGTCACCGATCGCAAACAGGGTTTTTTTTTTGCGTGAAAACGCACAAACGCGCCCGGTTGCTGAGGCGCTCCTGTTCGGGAATACGGGAGAGAGGTTATTCGGTGCGTGCGAAAGAGAGGATTCATACCGTAAGAGAAGAGAGAGAGAGAGACGCTGGAAATTGCACTTCCATGTCATCCATTTCCTGGAGATGGCTGCAAACCCCTGGACACACTTAATCAGGAAAAGGGCACACCTCCGAGTATCCATTCTTTTGTAATGGCATTACACCGCACAAGTAAGATTTAGAGATCCCTTAATGTGCCAGAGTCTTCTGCATAAAAGTATATACAAAGGTTAATATTGCAATAATATGTTCCTGGAGGGCATTGTAATCATTATCTCTCTGGTGGTATCAATTAGAAGCACTTTACTGCAGGTAATGACTAAGATTCCGGTACAAAATGACATTATTATTATTATCCCCATCTATAATTTCAGAGTGGATACACAAGACATAGCGGAAAAAAAGAAAAAGCATAAGTTCAACCAAAGGTAGGCTTTAAAAGTGAGAGGACTTTTACTGTTGGACTCGAGGAAGGAAACTGCGGCTGGGCGGCCCGAGTCCGAGCGAGTGTCTCCGTGCACATGCACTTGTGGAAGTCCTTTGGAAGTTTTCAAAGGGCCAAATCATACAGAAATATAGGAGAAAATAAAAAAAGTGTATCCTCTTGGCTTGCCTGTCTGTCCCAGTTTCGTCAAAGCAGAGGCTGTGTGTGCGTTTAGAGTGTGCGTGTGTGTGTGTGTGGGGGGGGGGGGGGTAGGCGAGAAAGAGAGACGGGTACAAAGCGAAAGCCTCAACAACCTGGCGATAAATATTTGCATTTCTCAAAGCATGGAAGTGCTGTTCTTTTCTCTTCTCTATTTATCCAAGGAGAAAATTGTTAGAAACGTCAGAAAAGATGTGTATTTGTGTGTGTGTGTTTGCGTATGTGTGTGTGTATGTGTGACCTTTGCGCTTAGCTCCAAACATTCATAACGAGTGCTCTTTCCCTTATTGACCCCCCTCATCAAAAACATGAATAATTGAGGAATACAAAAAATGCTCTTGGTTTGTCCTAGTCGGCATTAAGCACAGACAAGCGGGCCCTCAGACTTTTGATTTAGCTGTTTTATATTTAATAAGCACACACGAGAGCCTCCGAGGCGCCTTTTTTTCTTTTTTCTTTTTGAAGGATTTAATTGGACGTCAGTGACATCCATCACAGGGTTGTCATGGCGTTGACCTTTCCACAGAGGCTATTCATAACCAGGAAGTTACATGAGCCGGGGTTGCTGCCTACTCCGTCACACCCACCGCAATGACGCTCTATCAGTCACACCATCCCCCGGCTGATGAACCTTCAGACGCGCCCGCCGACACACACACACACACACACACACGTTTGCTCATCATCGCTAATGTTAAGATAATATTGAACATGGCTTCCTATTGTTTCACGGCGGCTTCCGATACGGGTTGACCTCCGAACTGTAAAGTTAATGATGATTAATACGCAGCCTGTCGGTGGAGGCCTCTGGCTCAGATACGCCACAAGTGGATGGAGCTCGGAGACGAGTGGCCACTGATGGAGGATAAGATATGTGGTCAGTATGACAAATGTAGACGGTCCCTAAAACATGAGTGGATGAATACATAATTAAAACTACATGATCAGTGGTAAAAGTAATTTTTCTGTGGTCCGTACACATTTATGGTCATATTTATTAACATACAATTTAAAGTTACAGTCCTTCAGATTTCAGTAATGGCGGTTTTGACGACACGTGTGGTCAATGGTGGTAACTTCAACTGCATTTCAACAAGCAGGCCTCTTAATTCCATACAAATGGATATGAATGATGATTTTCTTTTTTTTGGCCAATGGGACGGGCCAACACCGGCATACCCTATTGTTATATAAGGTTAACATGGCGAGCACATTTCAGCAGCATAACTGAATGTCCATCAGAAAACCCCAAAAATATTAGCATTTAATTTGGAGTCATGTTTCAGTTTACATGATGAATGTCCACTCCTGATGGGAATATCTGGCGTTTTAGCTCGCAGCTCACCGGCTAGTGGCAAAAATCTCCTGCCACTGTGTTGGGTAGCTAACGTAGAGCCTGTCAGTGAGACTCAAGGAGCTGAACGACCCTTAAAACGCTCCGTAGGTTTGTCGCTTCATCACTTTCTCATTACGCGGAGACATTTGATGTTTTAATTAATATATTTCACATACACATACTGTTTCGCGCAATCATTTAAATTATTGCTATTTCAAGCTGCTTCTGCATTTTTAAGCCGCCTTCCGATTTTCAGTTTCCAAGGAAAACACCTCACAGTTGGGACTCGCTTCTGATTGGCCACGTTGGAGCATTTGATCTTTAAAGTCCCGCAGTCAGCAGGTTTGCTTCCTTTCAATTAAGACGAGCCGGGGACATCAGCCAATCGGGGCGCAGCATTGCGGTTGTTCTGTCTGCGAACACGTTGGAATACGCTCGATAAATAGCCTTTTAACTAAACAACAGGGGGTGGACAAATTAATGTAAACACCTCACGATAAAAGGTCTTTGAAGTAAGTGAATCATCGTCGCAGGCCGAGTTGGATCGCATGCAAGGCTGCACACCAACTAGCAGCGAGTTCCCCATCCACTGTATACGTCCTGTACATCTGTCAAACCCCTGGTGGTTTGTTTCAACTTCCTCTTTATCTAAGCACTTTTCCTGTGTTTTGTATACGCTGTCATTTTCCAGACGGCCGCCCATTGACATATGACATACTTACAGTTGAGTTGACCAGTGCACCTGCAGTTTGGGAACAGATGATTTGGACCAAACTCCTGTTAGTCGTCACACAAACACACACACACACACACACGCATATCAAAGCTCTGTTCGCCAGACATTGTTTATAGCACACGTGTTTACCTTATTGTCTGACTAGTGTATATGAATTTGTGAAACATCACAAAGAACATTATTCTTATACTAAGCCAAGAATGAAAAAAAGAATATCATGAAATCTGATAAGTATGGGACCTTTAGAGCGTCGGGCCGGAGTTAGACAGAAGAACAAACAGTGTGGAGGAAAGCAGTGAGATTTAGAGGCGCCGCACGCGATACTACGTGTGAACCCAGAGGTCGGCATCAAACGCTGCGTTCTCCACATTCAAACATCAGCTGCAGGGAGAGGGAACCCAAAACCGTCATGAATCCACATCGTTTCCGTCATTTAGAGGTGTTTTTCTTGGGGAACGTGGCTCGGCGAAATTGCCTTCCAAGAAAAAAGGCGAACCTGAACGCATCTCCGTTTCAGAGGACACGTGGTGTGCCTCGAGGTACAGCCAAAAGGAAATAATCAAAGTGGAGCGGTTAGCTTCGTGGCAACGGAGCAATAGGCCGCGAGTCTGTAATGTTTAACCGAGGAATAACAACAGAAAAGAGGGAGTTGTAATCTTAAGTGTCTCCTCTGTTAGTGCAGATGAATCTAAAGTTAATATGAAGCGGGGCGAGGTTATAGCACCTTCCTGAACGGCGCCGCAGCGCACCGCGGCGCAGCGGAGCCCGGAGGCAATAGGCAGAAACATAAGAGAAATGGAAAGGCTGAGCAGTTCACCCAAAGGGATTAGATTTTAAATAGATATCAGCCCATATAGGATTCCCTCTTCCTTTCCCTCTTCTGTAAGTGGGTGTAATTTGGAGTGTGTAATGAAGGAAAAAAGAAAAGAAAAGGAGCTATAGGTTAATCTCATTGACCTCCACACCCCGGGGACCATGGGTTATAGCTAGGAGATAGACACCCATCTCCCCTGCCAGCTAGCTCCGCCTGCCCTCCGAGAGGTAATGAAAGTTGTGAAAGTGACTCGGTGCATAGGAGCAGGAGGAGGAGCAGGAGGAGGGGAGGAGGAGGAGGAGGAGGAGGAGGAGGAGGAGGAGGAGGAGGAGGAGGAGGAGGAGGAGAGGGGGTTGGAGCACACGGAGGATGAGATTTCTTTTTTTTTTTAAAGGGAAGGGAAACCTGAAGAAAGTGGGTCTGCTTTGTTAGCCTCATTAGAGTGAAAGAAAGACAATGGCTTAAGTGTTATTGCATGATGAACATGCGCCCGGAAACCAAATTTACATAATGATCTAAAGATAGGTCTCGTTATGTAGTGGAATACAACTTAATTCCTCCAGAGTTTGTCTGATTAAATTTCCCTTGGACAACAATGGAATGCATTCTCTAAACAGCTTGCTGTGCTCTTTGTCCGCAGCCCCCCCCCCCCCTCCCAAATGACAGGGCATCGGGTCGCCGTGCCAACCTCACGCAGCGATTGGCCAGGTAGGGTTTGAACTTCACCCTTGAGGTCTCTCTGTCAGGGTCAGCACTTTGGCCTTTACACCGAGCACACTGAGGCAGCTGGGCTTGAAGCATTTATTCATCACAAAAGATAAAAACATACAGTATGTAGGTATGTCGTGACAGTCAACAAGTATGGGACCTGGTTTGAGCCCCATCCCCCGAAAATCTGTAAAAGGAGCGCAGGCAAAAATCACATACAGAAAAAACTCGTACTTGGGTTCTAAATTGCAATTCTATTTAATTTAGTTCTAAAAGCAGTTCACTTTGTGTATGGGTCCCGTTTTTGTTTGCGTGTTTGTAGTCGAGAGATTTTGTCCGTGTAAGCAAGGGACTGCTTTGTGAGTGCTTCCTCGTCATTAGAATGTTATTAGCTTTTATCATAGAGGCCGCATTATTTTTATAAAAAGTTCCTCGGCACAAGGGTCTTTCTTGGTCCACCTGCGATCAACGTTGTAATTGTCTGCCGCTATGCTTTCTGATCAAACTAATACCGTTCCATCCCTTGCTCTAATTTAGGTTTCGTGCCACTTCATCCTTCATATCTAAAACATAAAAGCATCACAGTGTCCATATTATCTTCGTAGATCATACCTATGTTGGCATTTTGCTCAAAGCAGCGCTGTCGCTATGACTACGGCCTCACAAAGCTGCTGATGAGCATCCGTTGCTACAGCAGGTCCATCAAAAACTAAATGTATGTTCAAGTGCCCTCGAGCAGCAGTAGGAATTATTCCCGTGGTCCGTAAGGGGGGGAAGGAGGCTCGGCTAAACTAGTGAGGTCACGAAAACTAATACAAACAACAGTGATCTTGAGCTTAAAAAGGCACGGAGAAACTACACTGTTAGATCAGAAGGATACAAAGAACCACATTTCAAATTGAACTCGAAAAATTCAGCTGGACCGGAGTGGTCACTTTGTCCGCCGGCTCACGCCAAAGCTACAGCTATCAGATGGGACGTCTCGAACACGCCGAGGCAACCGGTGGCGTAACGAGAAGCAGATGTTTGGCCGAACGTCGCAGACCTTTTGGGCGTGTTGTTGCCTTTTTGAACGTACCTTTTCTTTTTTTTCCTGAATCTCCAAAAAAACTAAAACGAAGAGGAGAACGACGTGGGGCACATCGGCGGATCGACACCGCCGCGGGGATATCTGCACCCCCCCACCCACATGAGGAACTCCACATTTTTAATCTGCCATAACTCTGGGCCGAGTGCTCCGGCGTGATAACATCGCGGAGGTAAAGACTCGGCTCTCGCGTTTCTGTGCCCCGCAGAGGAGTGTCTCTTTACAAAGAAGAAGACTTTAACTGGAGGAAGATTCGGTGTCTGTTACAAATGTCCCAAAGACAATAAAGTCGACCCTTTGTCCTCTGCACCACTCCGTCCCTCCCTTTTCCCTCTGATATACTCGTCTGACGAAGAAGATGATGATGATTGTGCGTGTGTACGTTAAGTATTGGTCATCATGGGATATTATGCCATAATGCCATGGTATTTTCCCCACGCGCAATCTGTATGGATGCGCACATCTGTTTATGTATACACGTGTGCAAAAGCGTGTATGTGTGTTCCCGTGTCTGTGGGTGTGTGTGTGTACCAGTGTGTGTGTGTGTGTGTGTGTGTATGTGTGTGCCCGAGGTCTGGGTGGCTCGGCCTGTCCCCTCCGTTCAGCAGACAACCACCTCTGCTCCTCCGCTCTGTCTGACTTTGTAACTATATCTGTCCTTAGCCTCCCACGGAAATAAATAAAAGCTCTCCTGCTACTCCCACTGCAGGGAGGCATGCCTCACATAATCGTTTGAGACCGGGACAAACTTGGCCCATTGATATCTGTGTATTTATTACGCCTATGGCAATATAAGGCAGGGCCGAGTGAGATATCAGCTTACCCAGAGAGCAGCGAGCGAGCGAGCATTTAAGATAAAGGATATTTAATATCCAGTGCACATCGGCAGGGGCCTAAGCCTCTAATAGCACTTGGGGTTTCTGAGCAGGTAATGCCTTCATCTTTGTCTAAACACACTTTTATGGACTTTAACTGTAATGATATAAAGAGAGAGGGGGTCACACAGATAAATGTAGCGTAATGGCTCAAAGCCGAAGATTAGCCATGTATCCTGTCTGGGGGATAATGCTTCAAGGCAGTTCCTCCAAAAGGTGTTATCTCCCGCCTAAGAAAGACGAGAAAGGGAGACGCTCACACACATACACACAGTCAGACACGTATATTAAATAATAACCTCCTCTTCTTTCCAGTCTCTTTTTTTCTTTCCCCCCCGCATTTCTTTTAACAGGCTTTGCATTTTGTCACATTGCATTAGAATCAATGGCTTCGCCGTTTTCCGAACTGTAATGAATCTGAGGAGCCAATGCACATGTACATCACCGGCAAATAAACATTACCGGGGCGCCTCCTGTGTTCTAGGACACATTACCTCTCGCTTATTTGGCGTCTAAATGATAATGAGCATTCACATGATAACCTATATCATTTGGATGCGAACATGAATTTAAGAAGAAGAGGAAAAAACGTGCACGAATAGCAGCAGTGCTTAAAGGTCATTTAGCATACTATTTTAAATGTATTTTTCACAGATCAATCAGGTTTCCTGCACGTCCATTACAGAGGAGGAGGAATCAAATGATGGAAGCGTGAGTGCGGGGAAAGAATTGTGCTGTTGTCCTAATTATGCGCGGGGGTGATGCATTATTTACCAATACAACGTACATCGGCGGAGCTGGATATGAGTAAAATAATTTATGACAACATCCTTCTCTTTCCCAGCTGCCTTTTCTTCCCCCTCTCTGTCCTCCGTCTTTACCCCCCCCCCTCTTTAAATCAAACTTCAATAAAATGTGCCACCCCTATTCATGTTGCATGAGGCCTCCCTGAAAAACATCCAGGACGACTAGATCCGTTATTCGAAAAGACCTTTTGGTGCAGGGTCAAAATAACAAAACAGCAGCAAGGAAGAGGCTGCTGCACATCTATAACTCTGGAAACTCACCTTGGGCTACTGCAGCAGCCCTAAACACAGCCACACGGACAGGGGGGGGGGGGACAAACCTCCACCCGGAAGACAACACCGTGTCCAGATTTATAAACGAAGCAGCGACAGCTATATTTCCTGCTGGAGGCAGAGGCCGACGCTGTGACCTCCCGGTGGACCTTCGGGGGCGGACGTGGAGCTTGTGAAGTCTTAACGGATTGATTAGGTTTGTAAAGTCTGAAGGCAGCGCTGCACCTGCAAAGTTGTATTTACTCTTGGCCTTTAATGACATGACTCGGGAAGGAGGCGCTCAGCAGTCCCGGCTGTGTTCGGACTTGTGCAATGGGGGGGGGGGGGCTGAGCGAACCCGCCGAGGTTAGTTCATCGCAGGTTTAGGTTTGGTTGGGCTTAAATGTGCAAGTAAACTAAGTAAAATACATAAAAGACATAAACATGTCGCAAATATAACAAATGTAACTTCACAGTAACTCCACAAGAATCGAGGAAACAAAGACGGTTTGAAACACGGAAAGACCCACTCTCCTCGGTACGCGCGCGCGTGCGCGCGCGCGCGTGTGTGTGTGTGTGTGTGTGTGTGTGTGTGTGTGTGGCACAAAGGCATGGACGTGTATATGGGGGCTAATGTATGAGGTCAGCATCAGCTGCTTAGCACCGGGGCTCGAGCCAGCGCTGTGCCTCTGTGGTCACAGAGCTGTGAGCATGGCTGTGGACACCAAGGCATGTACATTTATACTGGGACTAATGACTCGAATTGTTTGATAAAACAAAGTGAACCTTTGGCGTGTTTGTGATGCTCAGGGATAAAAAAATAAAAAATTGCGGCACAGTCATATATACGGGGGAGTCTTAATTTCGGGCCTTTCATTTGACAATTCTGACTGTGGCCACTATGTGCGACACATCTGGCCTCCCAGGACAGTGAATTAACGCTCGGTTTGGGCGACTTTAACTGGCTACTGACTGTCTGGCTTCTGTAGCGAGGGCGGTAATGGAAAGCAAGGGCAAAAGATGTATTAAAGAGGGATTCAAACTGTTTCACATTAGAAATCCATAAATAAATGGGAGGCTTGCAACAACGACAAAATAAAATTGGTCCGAGCCCCAACTACCCTGACTACGGTCCATACTGCAACGTAATAACATCTTTTTGATGCACACAGCAACATGTCACATCCCCACTCTGTAACTTCAGGTCTTCATGCTAGAAGTGTGTAGCCTTGAAGCCCAAGCTGAGATAACAGCCACTGACATCATCTGGGTTATTTTCACGGAGGAAATTATAACTTTTCTGTCGCTCTCCCCGTGCCTCGTGTAAAATGTGTTCCCCATTAAAGCGCAGTTGGGACGGCCCAGTGCGGTGTGCATCGAGATATAATATACCACTTTGTGTACAATGCACACGCATGACCCCCTCCCCCCCCCCCCCCCTTTGTTTCTAAACGCCGCTATTGTGCATGGCATTGATTCAAGGTTCAGCTTTGAGTTTGTGTCCGCACAAAAGGCTGCATACCTGTAGACGTGCAAGAGGAGATTAAATTTTGTGTGTGTGTGTGTGTGTGTGTGTGTGTGTTTATATCTAATTTCCTGCAGTGTGGTGTGTTCACACACATGCACATTCTTACAGTATGCCTGTGCCACCTTTAGCTAATGACAGATGCAATAAAACATTTGCAAAGGATGGGACCATCCATCATGTCGCGTCGGGCACGAAGGAACCAGGCGAGCTTAAAAGCACAAACAAGAGTCCCACACACAGGGCAGCACAGACAGTGAGGGGGAGGGGGGCGTGACCGAATTTATATCATATTACACACTGAAATGTGACCTCGTAATGACATCAGTGAAATCAAATCAAGTCCTTGACTCAGTATTACTTAAGGTAAACCAGTGTCCTTCCTGATATGAAATGAGAAGATTGGACACAGTGTTGATGTTTTTCACTCACGGCTTTAACTGTGGACGCAGTTTGTGGGACTGTGAAGCCAGACGGGAACTCTACGGACAAGGAAATCGTACAAAAGTATGAGAATTTGTAACGATTACCTTAAAAGAAAAATGGAAGTTATCAATATGTTCACAGTGGGCCTCAACCGGGCCAACTCCACAGAAACCTGTTTTACTGTGGCTGTAAAACATATTAACAATGGTATTATTTATGTTTTCAGCTGCATCAGGTCCATTCAAACTGGCTTATAATTTTAAATGTGAAATACTATTGATATTATGGCATGGCGGGATACTTGATGGTTATTATTTACTGAGATATGTGAACCCATATTGCCCAGCTCATCAACATTTTAAATACCAATCCAATTGTCCGAGACATTTTTTTCTTTTTTGCCACTTAGGGAACAAGAAGCACTGCAGCACAGCTCTGACATGTTATGAATATATGAAGTTATGTTGCTAAATCTGTTTTATAAGACTTTACAGCGTACAATGGGTGTATTAGAACTACAGAAGTCTGGATTTGTTGGTCACTTCGTCAGATTCATATAAAAATACTGATAAGGGCACCCAAGTAGAAACATAACATGAAATACAGTGAACGTGACTGAATGAAAATATGAATATTTAATACAAGTGATGACATTACAGCAAGGCATTGCCGCAGCACCAGTAATAACGCTTCTAGTTGCACCATCTTCTCAATCTGTTGTGTAAATACAACACAAGGCGAGCTTATTCACAACACCTGCCCGTTATCAGCGATACATCATCCGGCACACCGGGCTGATGGAAGGTAACATGGATTCAAATGAATTCACAGCAGCGGCTGTCAATAAGCAATTCTGCTGTCACTGCATTAGTATCCACGGTGACGAGTGAACTACAGGACGAGAAGAAACGGGAGAAGAAGAAGAAAAAGAAAAAGCTGTGTCTCGCTGACAATCTTTCTGTGATCAAAGTGAGCGTAGCTACAGGAGACATGGATTAACAGCCATTTAATGATGAAGTAAAGTTTGTGTTGTGCTGCACTTGTTTGGTGTTTGTCTTCCTCATCCAGCGCTGAACAAGACAAGCCGGCAGGGAAGTTTTTTAATTTATTTATTAATTTGTATATATTACATTATTTTTGTGTGGTTACAAACTTGTGTGTGTGTGTGTGTGCATGCAGGAGCAGTGTTCCCTGTTGAATCACATCATCAGCATCAACAGTGAGGAGAGAAGAAGAAGAAGAAGAAGAAGAAGAAGAAGAAGAAGAAGAAGAAGAAGAAGAAGAAGAAGAAGAAGAAGAAGAAGAAGAAGAAGAAGAAGAAGAAGAAGAAGAAGAAGAAGAAGAAGAAGAAGAAGAAGAAGAAGAAGAAGAAGAAGAAAAAACAGAAACCGTCAGGCAGATATAAATGAATATTCCTCACCTGTCTGCTCGTGTTGACTCCTCTTGTTTGGATTTCACAGTGGGGGAAAAAAAATAAAGGCGTATATTTACTTTTAATTGAAAGGAAATTAAAGACGCATCCACATCCGCATGTGACAAAGGAAGATCACAAGGCTCGGGAGCGATGATAGCTTTTGTTTAAGATGGATTTCATAAAGAAAACCCCCCACTGATAATGATGAAAAAAAGAAGAAAAAAATCTTGGACATTTCTCCAAATACAATTACCTCGGCATCACCTGATTCAATCAAATGCATTTGCATTCTGTTTGCATGCAGCGTTCCGTGAACCGGTAAACAAGGCAGGCAGAATAAATCTGATGTGTTTTCATGCTTATGCTTGCTCCTCTGTTTGCTACATTTTTATTCGAAGTATTTGAATTCTTATGAATTGGTAAATAACCGCACAGGCGTGTACGCGTGGATGGATGTTCTGAAGTTGCGAGGGGCATGTTTCTCCTGCCAAAAGAGTAAAACTGGGGATGTTAGTTCATGTCTGGAGACAGATGTTGTTCGGTCGGCGAGCATCGGCAGATTAATATTTGACTGCGTCTGATGTGTGCTTAAGAATGTATCAAAGACGATGCATCATTTCGGGGGCCTATAACCAGGGGACGTCCAGGCTGGCGCGATGACAAGAAGCACGAGGCCAGACTTGGCACCGGTCGATCGGCCACTCTCAGCATCAATAGTTGTCAGAGATGGCGTAATGAAGGTCTTGTTAAGCTCTAATCCCTGACCTTCTTTCTCTCTAGACATAAAACACTCATCTTTTCACATACGGTAGCATAAAGTGGGCGTGGAGAGTCTGTGAATTGACAGTCGTCCTAAATGTTCACTATATGCAGATGATGTGTTTGTCAAGGTCAAAGATGCCCGCCGATGATGTGTCAGGTTGTTACTGTAAATAATAAGGTCTTATTTTACAAAAATAAATTAAACTCAAGGGTAAATTATGTTTTTCCTTGAAAAAGGAATTAATTTCTACTAGAAATGGATTGTAATGAGGATATTTTGCAGCGTGACGATCGGTCTCCAATCCGGGTTTTGTGCACACGCCATTGCAGTCTGCATGAGAAAGTTGGTCTGTTTCCTTTGGTTCATTATTCTGTAAGAGGCCATCATTACACCATCTGCCGGTGACTGCAACTTCTGTTCGTTGGAACAAATCATCCTCAGAAGCCGCATCGTTTGTGGGTGAAATGGTAAATGGACCTCTTTTCTAGTCTTTCGACCACCCAAAGCACTTTAACACTACAGGACATTATTCACTTTAAAAGTTGTTGGACACTCATCTTATTATGAACTACAGTGACACTTCAATCAAGATTATTTTATAAGCATGTACACGTTTAAAGACCCCCTCAGCACGGCTTTACCTAAATTACAATTAATGTTTTATTTATTTATTGAAACCATTTTCTGATTTGTCTAGTAAATTTCGAATGTGAGGTTATTGGGCCAAACAAACAGGACTTTCACCCAGGACATCGCTGTTGATACATTTTGGATTCGAGCTGGTTGGGTAATAAATAACTCCTCCCTTGGTGGGATTCCTTAAGTAATGCTGTAGCATTGCTTCAGAAAGTGTGCCAAGTTGTCCTTTATTGCCTATAGTGGCGGTGTTACAGTTTCTAGGTTCAGAAAGTCACCGTGTGCCGTGGTTTACAGATACATACACTGTTGGGGCAAAACATTCCCATGACTGGGTTTGGTAGTACAAGGGTGCAGAACCAGGAAATGAAAATATCACAAATACCCCCCAGATTATTATTGCTTGCTCTAATCTATTTTAATCGTGTCCAGTTGCATCTTGATGTTGACTTTGTAAGCGATGGTGTAACCTCCAAAGTCTACCTTGGATTCTGCGTGAACACACATGTAATATGTATATGAGCTCGATACCAGAGAGGTATGCTTTTCAACTCAACATAATTTCACGAAAATATTATGTAAAATATCCGCAAGAACTGACACTCAACAGCAGCCACTGTGATCACGAGTGGCAATTGTGGCCTAATGGTAAGGCGAGTAAAGACGAGTCATTATGACATTGACCGGACTCAGGAATGCCACACTGGTGTATTCATCTTGAGCAGACACGAGCCACCATAAGCTACTGGTCACACCAAACCCAGTAAAACTAGAGTGCAAACACCCTGATAATGTATGACTTAGACGTTAAACTGTTCATTAGTATAAGCGAGAATGTGACGTAAAAAAAAGTGAAAGTGTAATCTAAGCTAAAGTGTTGCAATCCTTCCACCACGACAACGCAGAGGAACTAAATGTGAACAAGGCGAGCATAATTGTTGCAGAAATTGTTAGTGAATCATAATTGTGAAAAGAAGGCAACAGTTACATACGGTACGGCGGAACAACTTTGGAACCACTCCCTTCATCCGCCCTCTAATTACCTCTCAGATCCTCCTCCTCCCACTCTCGGCCGTCAAACCACTCATCTTGATCCCGCCCCATACAGGAAAACACAAGTGGGGTCAAATGCCATTACCACCATGAAACACTATCACTCCTCTTCATCCATTAATACAGGTAGTAATGATCATCCTCCCGCTCGTGAGATCACTCCTCTGACTGATATATGACCCAGCTCTCACAATTAGGCGAGAGCTTATTTGCCCTATGAGTTGTATCTGTTCTACTAGTTTAATGTTACGTCTGTCGAGACTCAATTATACAGTGGATTGCGTAGTTCTGGTTGCTGATGCCTGTTGGCTCAGGCACATACATTAAACATATTGCGGCACATCAAACAACGTGCCAGGGGAATGGCGGCAATGCGTACACATTATGACAAACACATAAGGAGAATTTAAAGTACCATCGCTAATGCGAAATGCAAAAATTAATAAAAAAGAAGAAATCTTCCACAATAGACACATCTATTTCTCCAGCAAACGTTTGAGAATGTAATATAATGTCTGTGTGTCAATGAAGGAACCTACTTGTGGATATATCAAACACATGCCTGTATTCCCTCATGATTTCTAACTGCTTATTTTCTATACAATTTGACTGTTTCCTTTTAAGATGGAGTCCCCAGGCGACGAGAAATAATAGGCCCTCAGTGAATACCCCTAAGCTTCGGATAAAAAATGAAAAAAACAAAGAGCCAGAGTTAACCCTCAATAGACAGACCAACTGTTGTGGTTAAAAGCATGCCATTCACAAAGAACTGATAAAAGTAGAGAATGAATAGTTTCTTTGAGTGCTTAAAAAAGAAAGAAAGAAAAAAAAGAATGCATGTCCTTTTCCATGCACAGCCATTATAACGATGACACACAAATAAAGACACATTGTGAGTATTTCTCACGTTAAATGCCGGCTACAACATCACAAGGCTTAAATACAGTTTGTGCGCACACAGTGAATGGGGGGGGGGGGGGCAAAGCACAACTGACGGCATACCACTGAGCTGTACCTTAATAACTAAGGAGACTATTTCCTCTTAATTGATATGGCCTTTCTTACCATGAAAAGAACAATTATTTCTTGCACCGCACGCTTCTTATGTGCACAGTAAGCCATCAACACAAAGTGCCCTGAGTGGAATGAACAGAACTCACCAACAGCCTCAAAAAAACAGAAAGAAAGAAAGCTGGCAGAGCCGGTTTCATCTCTCCTCTCATTCCCTCTTGATGTAAAGGCGGCAGAAAAAAAAAAGAAACGCTCAGATGATGATGAAAATACGGCAGTGTAATACCAATTGAATATATCAATGGTATTTATAAGGCATTAAAGTCAATGACACATGGCGAGCAACAGCATAAAACAAAGAGTCCTTGTTAAAATGGATGCATACCACTTTCATGGCGCGCTGCATAATTTTGTTGGAAAGCATCCTACTGAAAGTCATCAGTGCTGGTTGGCACCGTGCGGAACAGTTTTGTTGATCACACAGATCCCACTCTATTGAACCCTCTCTGAGTCCACATTTAGACTATATTTATTGAGTACGTAATAAGTAAGTAAGTGGAAATGCACAACGCCATGAGCGCACAAGGTTAGGAAGAAGGAAGAAGAAAGGGCGCAGCTGATGTGGAATAAGGAGTTTATTTTGGCTCCGTTGCTGTGTACAGTTTGTCTCGCTCACCACGAAAGGAATTGGACTGAATTTTTACAATAATGCCTTGTGACGTGTGACACCCGGTACCCATATGAAACCCAGAGCTTTCAAATGAGTACAAGTATGGCTTCATTTAAAGTGTTTCTTTATTGTGTAACAAGTCAGAGAGGCTTCTTGACAAGTACGACTTCACTGACCCAAAGGCCTCTGAACAAAAAGGCTGTTCATGAACTCTCACATGCAAGTGTGCACACTAGGCCTCAAAGCTACTCATGGAGAAATGTAGACGATTTATTATCATCGCTATTCTGAAACAGGTGCTTCTGGAAGCCTTTTTCTTTATTTTTAGAGAATGAGAACTAATTGTCCGGTTCGTGCAGGGCATTTTTTGGTATTCTGCACAGTCCAGAAGTTACTCGTAAGCTAGCTAGCACAGTGTACGCCAGGGGTGTCAAACTCATTTTCACAGTGGGCCACATCAGCATCATGGCCGCCCTTTAAAGGGCCGGTGTAACTGAAACACTGTATAAACTACACCCAAACATATTGTTAAATAACTCTCTTTGCATTTGATTATTGTTTATTTCAGTGTAGAAATATTGTACATAAGAACATTTCTCTAATATTATAATATTAAATAAATTTAATTCCATTTAATTTGAAACCTTCAAAATAAAATCATAGGATATTTTTCTTAAATTTCTTAAAGGTGATCATGTGTCTTTCAAGCCGCGAGGGGCCACACAACATGACGTGGTGGGCCGTATTCGGCCCGCGGGCCTTGTGTTGGACACCTGTGGTGTACGCAATTGTTGTAACTATGTTACCGTGCTTAAGAAATACAGTCTTAATGGTGTCCAGTTGCGTCTTTGTCATTGACTTGGTCTGCAATCACCTAAAATCCATTGCATTCTGTGTGAACACACATGTCCTACGTGTGTGAGCCACACCAGAGAGGTATGCTTTTTAAACTCAAGGTAATCTCACAGAAATATATGTGAAATGGCCCGCAACCTCTTACCAACGCATCTCTTGGTGGTTGAGATATAGAGTTTAGGGGGAAACGAACTCTCATGGTTTGGTGTAAAAGAACTCCTTCTGTAACTACAAACTGAGCCTCTGTTATTTAAAGTAATTCAGCTTTTACTTTTGGTTTCACGCGACAATCTTAGTGAAAGTGCATCTACCTTGTTACCTACCTGGACTTCAAACAAAACATATTCATCGTAAACCTGCAAATTTGTGTTTCCACCCAAAATAACTTGTTATTGGCTTTTCATTGGCATTGTTTTCCTCGGTAGCGGCGTTAAATTTTTAACACATTCCCTGCCAACACAACGTAATGTGCTGTTAGCGGGTCATGGTCACTTCACATATTTCTCTGATATGAGGCTGTTTTGACAACATTGTAAGGAATGATACACCTCCATGGGACTTTTCTGGCATTCCTAAACATTGTGTTTGTGTACTAAACCTTTTGAGCATTTATGGGTGATTCGAAATGCCGTCCATCCAAAGATGAGTAGTAACACTTTGTAGGTTGTATTAATATTACAGATGCTCTTTTTTTCTTCTTCTTTTACATTTTTTATCTATATCACTGATAAATGTGTTGAGTGATGGGTGGCATTAGTTGGGTCTTTGTCAAATTATTTTATTTCCAGAGTTTAAACAACTTAAACATTAGAAGACTGTATATTATCAGTGATAATGTAATGCGTGGCATTTCTTAATTCATGATAACAGACGGTTGTTAGAACACTATTGCTTAACCCGTTGAGATACACAGGTACTGTCTTCTCACCGGTTGTGTTTCAGTTCACATTTGATGTTAATTTTTAATCATCACATGAGAAAACTTAAACTAATTCATGACATCGGCATTATGTAAAAAAATAAATATATTATTAGTATTCAGAATCTCAAATACACGTATTTAAATTTTTCAGATTCTTTGTATAAAGAAAAATAAAAAAATAAAAAATGAACACATATTCAAATAAAGAAACAAAAACAATACCATATAGTACCAAAACTATAAATAAATAAAGCAGGGAGAAAACATTTTCCATAAAGTAAAGAAATACAGTCAGGCCATTTATCTGTGACATAGTTGCACCACAGAAGAAACGGGAAAATGTAATAAATTTAATAACATTTCTACCATTGGGAAAAAAGTTCCATGCAAGCTAAAGAGCCAACTTCTGACCGAACAATGTAACGAGATCCATATTTCCAAACCATTTGATGCAAACCCTCACAATTTAACAACTTAACATTAGCTTAATAATTAAATATAAACAGTCTGCTGTAGTGAGTATTTGGTTGTAGACTTTGTGTTCTCAAAAAGAGTGTATAGCTCTTCCATTTTTTGCATTTCAAGAGTTATCTCTTGGAACAATGGCATTTATTTAACCCATGATGTCAGTAACAAAATGACAACAGACAAAACTGCTGAACAGATGTCCACTTGCGATTAAAAGGTTTACAGCAAGATACCGGATTTAATCAATACTTTGAAGCAGCAACAGGCGGCAACAGACGTTGTAATAACGCCGCTACTGCTTTAAAACCTCTTCTTTTGTTAGTTCATTATATATCTTCTATGCATCTGGTGTGAACGACAGAAACCTTGAGGATCCCGATTAAAACATAATCCCTTTTAATAATCCCTGTTTCCTCCAGTCATAAAATATATTGGTGTGGGGCTCGAGGATATGTTTCCATCGTCAAATATACATGTGCCGCCTTTTGTTCTTCTCAGGAAATGTTATTTCATAATTGTCCATATTTCTGACATACAAGCACAACTTTTACCCCTCCCCGTATTAAAACACTTTTATTTTTTTTTAGGTGAAATGGAGAAATCAGTGTCCCAGTACATAAAAGCAATCAGTCTGCGTGATTTAACAAGAACCTGAGCCCATTAAAATGAACTCCGGCACTATTGGAGGGAGAAAAAAAACGGCGATCCACAGCACATCAGCAGTTTCCCCTCCGTCCCCCAGACAGCTGAAGACGGGGCCGGCTCTCAAAATGCCACTTCTGCCGGAGAGAGAACGGAGGAGTCGGAATAATGTGTGAGAGTTATCTATGTACAACATCTCCAATGGAAAAACAATTAAATGAGATTGATGGAGAGATGAAGACAACTGGGTGGGTTGAGGAGAAGAAGGGGGGGATGGGGGGGGGGGGGGGGTAGTTGGATCTGACTGTATGTCTATCCCTGTTTGCGTACCTCCTGGAGGCACAAATGTCAGCTTTGAGCAGTTTGTGGACTCCCCACTAAGCTCTTGGCCCGCTCCAGTCCAGACTGGTTCTATCTTCTGGACTCTTGGCATGCCACGTACAAGCCGTGGCCATCAATGTGTCATTCAAATGCCATGGCTTCACAGCCACCGCTTACTTCTGTGCTCATGGATATCAGGGTTAGTATTTTGTGCTTGCGCTTATATGCAGTGACAACAGTGTTCTCACTTGTACTGACTTGTGGAGGAAATGCGCTCGAAAGATCTTTTCACTCCGTTACCGGTCGCATTGCGTGCATATATCGGACACTTATATTGAGTCATAGAGACACACATTCAGCTTCAAATGTGATATCACCAACATTGCAGATAACTGGTGGTGAAGAATCCAAAGATCACGATAATGATGTGATCACACAACATCATTACTGGACTATTGTAGATACGTAATAAAACCTTAAGGGCACTCAGAGAGCACAGACCTAGCACCAAGGCCAAATGTAAGATTTGGATTCACTAAAAAAGTGTAAGACTTCTTCATTGGCCCATGTTTCACCCTTCAATCAAGGTTCATGAATATTGGGCTAACTGCTGCAAACCAACCTACCGAATGCATGGCCTATTTAGCGCAGGTAATCATGTATGGTTGGGAAGGTACAGAGAGGATTGGATGTAGACATTGTGTACAAACCAATGTGTTATCAATACTAATTTCTTAGATGTGCTTTTTAAATGTTCTGTTCTAGTCCTGGTTAGTTGTGGATGAGGTCTCCACACCTGACATAATGTAGATATAGTCCTGCCATCAAAATGCATGATGTGCCATACATAAATTATTTTTCACCTTGTGTTATTAATAAGCCAGTTGTTCACCTTTCAGACAGATTATCACAGATAAATGGGATCCCAGAAGGTGTACTAATGCTGCTACACACAATCCATGAACATTGATGGCAGATTTTGTCAGATTTGGAAGGGACTGAAATGACACTCTTGTAATGATTATTTGAGACCACCTTCCCTTGTAAAACAAATCCTCTCCAAACAAAGCTTCAGGCCGTGATCAGATGGGGCATGTTGTCTGCTGTTTGAATGCAGAAATCCAGCTGTTTGCAAAAATGCCAACAAATCTGTCCTATTTCCTTGTATTATCAAGCTAATCGGAACATAACATTAACAAAGGAGTGAGTGAGTCGGGCATGCTCCAAAATTATAGAGTACGGTATTTGTTCTGAAACCCAGGAAGAACAAAGGCATCCGAAGAAACACCGACAGTTCTGTCATCTGGACCAAGAGACTCTCTGAATAGCTCTAGTTTTACAGGATCATTTCCCATTGACGGTAGTTTTACGAATGCAAAACTGGCACGTTTCTTAAATAACAACCACTGTGGCCATAAGCACATAACCACACATAACCACACATAACCACACAGTGGTTTAGTATTTAGTTTTGTGTTTTTATGTTTTGTGTTTTTATTTTTATCTTTTTATTTTTATCTTTTATTCTTATTAATGCTCTAATGTACATCCACTGCTGTGATCCTGAAATGTCCCCAATGTGGGACTAATAAATGAGTATCTTATCTTATCTTATCTTATAAGTGACAATCACATCATGCTAGTAAAATTGTCAAATATATAGTAGAAAAGAAAAGATACAGTGCCACTTACACAGGGTGAAATGTACAGTGTAACTGCTACATGGTATAATGTACAGATTAACGGGTAAATCATCAAATATAGTGTAACTGGTACAGGGTCAAAGGTCAAATGGAAGTGATACACTATAGATCTTCTGTACCTATAAACTGTATGGCAACAATAGAACAAGTGTAATATCAGTTATGAATAACAGTAGCTAGCATTAGCCACCATTAGCTACTCGTCATTCACACTGTGACAGTGAACTACTCATTGATCTGATAACATGTTTATTTGTACTGCTTATGAATTGATTATAATGTGTAAATACTCTCAGAATGTCCTATTTCATATTTCATATTCTTACTTGTGACCAAAAGTATTTCTAAAATAGTACATAACAATATAGGGTTACTGCACATGGTGCGAGACAATGTTGCAACAACAATCCCTCTCTTTTGCAACGTTTTGTTGTTTGTCACCCCTTTTCATTGAGGCATTAACTATTGAAGACAACTGCCAACAAATGTGATGATGCTAAAAAAAGAGGAAAGGAGGGAAAAATAAAGACACAGCTAAAAAAGTGCTGGTACTGTAAAACGCAGGTATTGTTTAAAGACAAAGAAAAAAAAAAGAGAAGCCGAAGTGAGAGCACGGAGCCGGTGGCGAACGGAGCTGCGACAATGCTGCTGCTAAACAGCTTTGGCAAGAGATGACAGGAAGCAAGTCAAAGAAATAAACAGTCAACACAGTTTGTTTTTGCTTCTTAAAAATATCCTGTCCCGTTTTAAAATCCTGACACATTCTGCGATGGGGCTGTGCGCGGATGAAGGGCGGTGGGATGATGTATTGGCGGGCGAGGGGGGGGGGGGGGTGGGTAGCTTTTCCAACGGCTCCGTTGCGGAGAGCGTGTCTCTTTTCCCCACATAGCTATCACTACCGTTATAATGTGAATCCCGGGGCCCTATGGATTTGGCAACCACATGTTTTGCCAAAAACCTCCACATGGAATAAGCTAATCCCTTTCAAACGGGTCGCACGGACATGACTTCGCGACGAGCGCCCGATGCAGCGAGGAGAGCAGAGAGGAGGACGAGGGTGAAGTCATATGCTCAAAGTTTGGATTCAAAACACTCGCCCCTTTGATCCCTACCGCCAACTACAATAATCAGCTTCTCCTCCAAGTATTTATCAGATAGAACACAGACAAGATTACATCGAGAACAAATATGTGTCCCTTTCATCCTGCCAGAGAGAGGGACGCGCCGGGCCGACAACAGCAGAGGTGACGGAGTGCGAGTCGGAGATGAGGAGAGCGATGTGTGGTGTAAGAGAGTGTGTGTGTGTGTGTGTGGGGGGGGGTAAAAGGCTGTTTGTCTAGTGGAGAAGAGCAGCAAAGAAAACGACAACTCATTATCCCCAACCCCGAAAACATCCCGGGCACACGCAAACACAAACACACACACACACACACACACGCAAACACACTCACACACACACACACGCGCAAACACACACACACACACACACACACACACAAACACACACACACACACACACTTGCAGTAAGGTTTTTTTTTTTTTTTTCGCACCACTTTTGTTTGCGTGCTCCGTCTCCGTCATTTCGCTTTACTTATTTATGAGACTTTACAAGTTCCTTGACGGAGATGCAGAGCGCTGCAGTTTATGTCTAATTTAGTAAATATCCTTTCGCCAGTCAGGCCTGTCAGCCATTGTTTTTCTCTCTTTCTCGATGCTCCCCTCATTTCCCCCTTACCCGGTCGCTTTGGGTGACAGATAGAAATCAAGTCTGGATCCGGTGTACGTATATATTCCCTCTGATTTGCGTCCCCCTTTTTTATTCCGCTGTTTGTGGGCGGAAAAGTTTAACTTCTGAACCAGGCGCGCCACAGACGAGGCCAGGTAACTAGCGCGCCACCGGGCTAGCTGTTTGAGTCGTGTCAAGCCCTCATTGTCTTTTAATGCAGAAGGGGGATAACAGCCTGCCAAACAGGCAACCGTCTCCACACAAGTCTCCTTTGCAGTACCCTTCGTTAACGATCACAGTGTGGCGGCGGCGGTGGCGGCATACAAAAGGGAGCCGGAGAGGGAGGGAGGCAAAAAACAAGAGCGAGAGAGATGAAATATATTTTGAATGTTTTATGGAAAAACAATCTGACACAAAGTAATATTCATCTCCCATGAATCCAATATTCTTTTTGGAATGATATTAGACGTATCTATTATATCTTCCATTGTGTTCCCATCTGCCCTTTTCAGGATCTAAATTATGTGCATTAGTACGTAAATGGGCTAATGCCTGTCTGTATTTAGCTGGCTACATGCCGTGAATATATTCTCTGCTTCAAGAAGTAATTGGTAATTACAGTGGTCATTTAGGCAATCACTGTCTCCCCGAGATTCATGTCATTCTTAAAAATAACTAGCTCTTAACCTTTGACAGAATTCTACAGAAACTGTTCATCATCGCCCCCGCTTTGATTAATTTTTACACACACTCGCTTACACCAGTGGGCACAAATACGCTTAGAAACAAAGCTGGATACACAACTATGGCACCTGCTGACACAGATAGTGGATAAGAGTACATAGAAATGAACGGGAACACAGACACACACACACACACACACACACACCATCAGGCCATCTTCATACTGATAGAAAAGAGAGATTTCCCACATGGAGGAGAAGGCAGAATATCCCACCTCCGACACCATTAGTTCCATTTCATAAACAGCAAGACTATATATAGGCCATTTAACGTCCCGCCCCCCCCCCCACGTCCATCGATCTTGCTCTTCCAAAGTCGCACTGGATTTATCCCACCTCATTGACAGCAAACAGGTCTCCATCCCTCCATCTCTCCTCAGTGGAGCCTCTCCCAGTTTAAACAAGCTCTCTCAGACTCCAGTCATTTCCTTGCATAATGACCCTCTGTAGACAGAGGCGGTGGCGGCGGAGAGGGGGGGAGAGGAGGGGGGGCTGTATATCTGGTAGTGTTTGTGAGAGACGGTCAGGTTGGCGATATTGCCATCGGAATACTTCTCTGCTTCCTCTGATGCCCTCCATTACCGCGTGCCCCTCCACGCAGCTCTGTTTGCATCCCCGGTGGCTTCATGTGTGCAGAAGAGGGGACCCTCCCTCTTTCTTGCACTGTCACCCACCGGAAAATCAGCAATTTTTACAATAATAAGCAGGCGGAGGGGAGCGTTTGATAAATCTTCCATATCCCTAGTACTGGTTTTATGAATCTTTAATGTGGAAGCCAATGACCTCCGCCTTGATATATAGAGTAAAAGCCAGAAGGAAATAAAAGCCTTTTATAATGATGAGTAAAAGACACAAGCTGCCCCCTTGGAGTCGTTAGTCAGCTTATTGGCTCTAGTGGTCATTTTTATTGTTTTGTTTTTCAAAGATTCTGCTCAGGTGGAGGAAAAACCTGGGTGTCTGATTCCTCACAAATCTTAATAAATCTGGGAATTATTGAGAAGTATCGTCAGTAAGATTCCAGCTCTTTTGCAGGCCAAAAATAATTGATTCTTGAATGTATTGTTTGTATTTATGTGTTCCTGAAAAGAAAAGAAGAAAAGAAAAACATTTCTTTAAGTAGAATCACAGAATGCCTTTCTTTAGCCTCCAGGGCCTTGCAATAGCTGTCGGAGCTCACTGCCAACCTGTGTACTCCACTTGAGCCAGCTGCTCCTACCATATCTCTTACCAGCTCTCACACTCACTGCCCTCACGTGCCAAACTATTGCCTGTGTGCCGCTGACGTGCCGTAGGCACTGCTTGTTGGCCCGTGGCGACCATTCCTGAGTACCTTCAAGGGAGGAGACAACAATGTAGCTCTTTGCTAGCAGAAGTATTAAAGAAGATGAACCTCCAGCATTCAAATATAAGCCAACCATTTACGTTTTGTTTCATATTTGCAGGTGAGCTGTAGTTGAGGCGCTAACAAGTTATCCACCGCGCAAACCGAAAGTAGCTGTGATATTAGATAGAAAGCTAACGTTAGCCGTGAATCAATGTGGGCGGAGCACCATGACCATGTAAATGCATACAAATGTCACAAATGAAATAACAACAATTACACAAATGACATCTAGTTATTGAACTTTAACAAAACTGCAAATTGCAAATGTAAAACAAATCTTTTTTGTGGCATTTAGTCCGGCAATTCTTTAATGTGTTTAATATACTGTATATGTGTCCCTATATTGAAGCAATAATGATAACAAATACAAAATTTTAAATAATAAATTCTTTATATGGTCCGTGACCGTGAACCTACGTTTACGTTTCGGCATGGCTGCAGATGTCATGTGTTGTAAACAATGCAACTAGTGGAAACGGCAAGGTGCTCAGTGTTGCCAGATTGGAAATGGTGAAGTATCGTACCAAAGGCTCAAAATGGTCGTATTTGGAGGATAATGATCATGTATCTGGCAACCTTGAGATCGGTCGACCAATGACTGATCCCTCTACAGTGGAACGTAAGGGAAATACCATTTCCGAAACTTGTGAGGGCGCAATAAGTAGTTTATGAAAACCCAGAGAAACACAAATATCTGACGAAGCAAACTCCTGGATGTTTTTGGAGTCCCTGCCGGACGCATTTTTTAGGTCTCAAAAAGAGGACATGTCCGGAGAAAAGAGGACATCTGGTCACCCTAGAATAAGGGCCCATTGAACCGAAAACCCGTTTGACCAAAGCTTCAAAAACACCCTGCAGCAAGCACAAGCTCATGACTAATTATTACGCTAAATGGTGTCATCAGACCTTACATTTCTTTCCCTACCATGGCGAAGACTTGACCCGCTCTACTCTGCTTCTGATTGGCTTAAACCAGGGGTGCTCAATACGTCGATCGCGATCGACCGGTCGATCGCGGCGACCTGCCAGTCGATCGCGGCGTAGTGTTGGTAGATCGCATCACAGAAAAATAAATGTGCCCGCCCCCAAGTAACTTCCTCTATAGCGCCAGATTACAGCAGAAGCGTGTCATTTCTGTCACTCCGTGTCGCGTTAACAGTCCTCCGCTCGCGATCTCGCGCGCAGCAAAGCTTCGCTGGCTTGCGCGAGCATCATCGGGGCGGAGTAGAGAAAAAGTCCCCCCCCCCCGTCGGTCGATCGCCTTGACTTGGTCACATTATAAGTAGCTCGCATGCTGAAAAAGTGTGACCACCCCTGGCTTAAACTGATGTTCTTACCCTGATCTAACCAATCTCACTCCTCATATTCACACCTAACCAACCCAACCAACAACAGCAACATGTAATATGAGGGGCAGCGGTAGGTCACTCATTCGCTGTTGTAGAAACATTCTGAAAATACGATGATGTCATTGCGTATTACAATTAGCCATGTGTTTGTTGCCCTGAGAGAGTGTATTCTTGGAATAACAACGGGCATTTGGACAAATATGGCATTCGGTCCAATGAGACATTTTTGGGACGATTGGGGTTACGGATATATGGACCATCTGAACAATGGCGTGGCACCACCGGTTGCTCAGGAGGTGAAGCGGCCGGTCCACTGAGTTGGCAGTACACTCCTCCTCTTCTCCATCTGTCAAAGTGTCTATGGGAGACACTTGCTCCTGATGGGTCAGCCAGCACCATGCATGGTAGCCCATCTTTACCCCAACTTTACAAAGCGCTATTTAAATACAGCCCTTTACATTACTACTTCATGATAATGATAGTACAGTTTAAAATAGTGTGTTATCAGCTGAATGCAAACATCCTTTGTCTAACATCTTTTGAACTGGTAGATGTTTAACTTTTATTTTGTTGATCTCTTAGCTGTGGGAAAATGAAATTCCAATTTAATGTAGACTTTCCGCCGGTTTGCAAGAAGCAAAGCTCAGGGAAGCAAGAGAAGATGTAGAGAGGGAAAGGTTGAGACAATTCGGTACTTATTTTGTACGCTGAACCCTAAAATGTGATTTGCACACCTTATAATTCCTCCCTCCTGCAACGTTTGTCCTCACCCAGACGGAGAAATTAAATGAAACGAAGTCAAAGAATAGTCGCTGTAATATTAATGAGACACTGGAGTTTGGATGGTATAATTTGAGATGCTTTTTTTTTTACATGCCTGACTTACACGCAGCTCTGAATTACACGTTGAGAATAATTTGAAGTTGGGCTGTCTTCAAGTGAGCAGATGTACCTGCCGAATGGGCTTTATAAGTCTCGGCAGGGCTACAATAATGGGTCATTTTGCAGCAACTGTCAGTACAATAAGCGTGACCTTTTGAGCACCCCATTTAAGAAGTCGTCAAACCTATTTGCTTTCATTTCACTCATGTCACGTTTTGAAGTAAAAAGTACACGTTTTATTTGTTGCAGCCAAATGTTATGGGCTGTTAATGGCCTAACAGACGTCCTTGATTTCAGCGCTCTGCTTTGATTAAAAATTAATCACTGAATAAGTCATACGTCCTGGAAGACAATGGAAAAGCCCACGAAGGTCTCAATCCACATCTACGTGCACATTTTGCTGATACACCCCTCTTCAAGCTACACAGTAGACCTGCTGTCGGAAATTTCACACTCTGTGCTTACACTTCAGCAATTTGCATTAAGTGTGAATGCACACAAGCAATCAACATATTCATCTTAATACATAAAGCCTCATTAAATCTTTCGTCAACTGAAACCCCGTGCACTTATGTGACTAGTGTTATACAGAGACTGAATGTAATTTACGGATCCCTCCCAACATGTGTGTCGTTTAATGAAAGCCTCCATTTGCACCTTGCGTCTGAAAACACAGTCAACCCCTTGCTATGGAGGCTGAGTGTACTGACAAGAGGATGGTTTGCAGTAGAGGGAAAAGCTTGTTCCTATAGTCACAATAAAGCTGGCTTTATTTCAGTCAGGTGGACCAGTGAGAAAAGCTTCCACAAACACGAGGGGCTCAAAAAACTGAAGTTATTAGTTGCACCTTTGTGTAAAGGCCAACAGTCATTTGTGTAAAGGTCAAACCAGCATTTTAAACAGTTAAATCTGAATGTTCCTTCACAAAACAATCGCCATTAATGGTCTTACTATTTGGTCCAACTTTGGTGAATTGCAACATTCGCCAATAGCAACTTCAGAGAGGTATTGTGACTGACTAGCACTGGCGTGTTGTTACCTTGTTACGACGTTAGCTCGTCATGCTAGTTCAGAACCCCAATAGTCAGGAAAATGTCCCATTGGGCCGAAATCTGATTTCTTTGACATGTCTGCTAACGGACCTTCCCAATGTGTGTGAGGCATGACCCTGCCTCTGATTGTCTGGGACTAGTCGCCTTTGTTGGTTGGGTTGATAATTCAGTTTAGGTATGAGGAGTGAGGTTTAGGGTAAGAATCAGTGTAAGCCAACCACAGGCGGGTCCTATAATTTGTTGGTTTATTTTGGCGGATTTTATATAAATACATATACATATATATATATATATATATATATATATATATATATATATATATATATATATATATATATATATATATATAAATAAACCACTCTATGACATTCTTCTACCATGAATCATAGTTATGTATTTCCTCAAATAAATAGTCTGCGAATTAATTAAGCATAAATACTAAATATTATCAATGACCTATTACAATCTGTACACAGACATTCCGGTCCCAGGACAGGGATGTCGTATTTGTACAGATTGTAAAGCCCTCTGAGGCAAATTTGTAATTTTTGATATTGGGCTAAACAAACCGTGTAAATAAAAGTGTTAATATGAGTTTGTGTGAGCTTTACTTTTGACTTCACATTTGGATGTGGACCTGTGGCCCGTTGAGCCACGCCCACTGGTGGGCACACTGGTGGGCCCACTGGTGGGCACACTGGTGACGGGGGCCAGCTAAGTGGATTTGCCATGATGGATGCGACAGAACGTCGGAGCGACCGTGGAACCTTTTCCGGCGGAACCATTTATACGTGTCAATATTCATCAACGGACTCCTTCTGAACCCACGATACATCCTCATCAAGGCAGATAGCGAAGAGGAATAACAGGACGAGGGTCTGAGGGCGGAACGTTATGTAACGTGCAAGTGCGTATGTGTGCAGTGAGTGGCTGATGGGTAAAGAAAAGGCAGAATATGTGTGAGAAAGTTCCCTCCCCACTTGGTAATTTGATATCTCTGCATGGAAAGGGAAGAGATACTTACTTGCCCGACCCTGAATCTCCTCTAGAGGGGAGAAGAAAAAAAATCACCACTGATGGATATAATTCGAGAGGAAAAATGAGTGAAAGAGGCAGCGAGAGAAAGGATATAAAAGCAGATTATGTTTAAGCAGTAATCAGGACAGTGAAGAGCTTGGGAGATTTTAATATGTTTAAATGTTCTTAATTGGGCTCAGAGTGGAGTGGGGCCCCCTGAAAGCATCCACCCAAAACTGTGCTCTAAAGGTAAAAGGCAGATTGGCTTTTATTGAATTGTAATGAGGAGTGGGAAATTGGATGTTAATTCTGTCCCCGGAGTCAGCGAGCGCTCCCTCCGCTCGGCGCGAGGTTTAGCTGTATCGGGGTCGCGCGATTGAAGTCGCGTTGCACCTCGCTCAGTTATTTAAGGTAAGAGGGAGGGCGCTGTAAAAACTTAATGAATTTTGTGCTTCGTGTTGACGTACGTGCCAACGAATGCGTGCCAGTGTTTGTGCTGGCGCGCGTTCACTGGCACACGCGTGCATCAGCGCCAAACACACACAACAGACACCGGTGCGCCGCGCGTGTGATGTCTGTAGCCGGCGCGATCACGTTCCGGCGCCGTCACCTTATTGAGGCCTTGTAGGAATTACACCCCAGAAGATTTGTTCCGGGTGTACTTCCGAACACACTCTGAGCTGGGTTCCCCCCCCCCCCCCCAAACTCCGGATATTATCGAGATTTCAACGAAAAGATGAAAAAAGCAACCCCGCATTTCCATGCACTCTGTCCCTTTCAATTGTAAAATCAGCTTGGCAAAAAGAAGCGGCACCATCAAATTCAGCTGTGGTTTTCTTTCAGCCAAAGCGCTTTTCTTTTGTAGAGGGGGGGGAAAAGAAGAAAAAAAAGGAGGGAGAAAAGCCTAGGTCTTAGCTGTGAGAGCAAGAGTGTGGGGAAAAGCATGGGTCCATCTGGCAAAGGGAGGAGGCAGCTTTGTGGCGCCCGGGTCCAACACACACTGCTACAGAAGGGTCCTTCTCTGCAACACCTGCAGAATACCTCCGAGCTCCCGCTGCCCGCCCGCTCGCATCGTCCGACGCAAAGTACGGGGCGTACGCCCGCCGCAAACCTCCGGGTCGCCCTCGCCTAGAATCCCGGGAACAGAGGATATAGGCCTCTCAGATTACATTATACCCCTGCACACACACACACACAGACACACACACACACACACACACACACGCACATGTGTACGCGCAGAAAGAGCCAAAGTCCACCAACACCCCGTAATCCTGTCAGCTGTTATTAAGATGCAGAAATGGATCGAGGGAGAGGTAGAGAGGAGACGAATGAAACAAACCGACACCGATAATGGCGAGGGGGGGGGGGGGGGGTTCGGCTGTGTGAGGAGAGAGCACGTCTGGAAAGAGAGAGAGAGAGAGAGACGTCTCTTTTATTTACCCTCATGCTTCAGTGCTCCTCGTTAAGAAGGGGAGGACACTGGGGCCTTATCACCCAATTTGCCGCCCGTGTCTATGTGCTTCTCAATTGATTTCTCCAACAAAGTCCGGAGTCATTTTTTCAACTCTCCTTCATCCCCTTTCCTTCGTGTCTTCTTTTATCTCCTCTGCTCTCCGTCTTTTCATGCCACCTCTCGGCTCTCATGGGCGTGAGACGAAAAGGGGCGGCGGAGGCCGTGCTCGCGTGACACGTCCCCGCGCACGCAGAGATGTCCGCGAGACAAGGCATTAAAAAAGAAAAGTGCATGAAATAGCCGTCACGTGCGAGTATTTCACAGATGTTTTATGAAAATGAGAATTAGGACATGCTTGAAGCGCACTGATGACAAATCCTCTCTAAGCTTTAATTAGGAACGTTGTAAAAAAATAAATAAAAAAAGGCTGTCTACCGGCACGTACAACTTTTAAAGTGTATTAAATGCTGCAATCATATTTAAAAACGTTATAATCTCTCTATATAATTAGAATTTTATGCGTAATGGAGAGTGCAAGTCACAGGTCAAGGTGAATTTTAATTCTCGCACAAAACCTCATCTGCAGCACAATGACAACACTAACAGTGTTGGATTAATGAAAACTGCCCCCCGAAAAAGGACTATTATTATTAATATTATGCCTAAGATGTTCGCTTGCAAAAACAGGATGGCTGAAATCAAATCTCCTTATGTGTCGGGCTTCTTTCCGGGGCTTTATCCTCACATTGACCCCAAAGATAATAGCCCGAAATATCCATTTTTATACACAGCTACTGTATTGATCAAAACAGCTCTGAACCAAATGTGAAACAGAACACTTTCATAATACCTGCAGACATATAAATATCCCCTGAAAAGAACAAGGCATGGCTGTAGAGCAGTGGAGGTGTGTCCATCCACACAATATTAAGGGTGACTCAACAGAATTTGATCCAACCTTCACAAAACCGACCAAAACTATCTGCATGAATAAAGAGGGATAATCTTTATCAGAAATTTTGAAAATGCCAAAACAATATGGACTTTTAGATTTATCTCTCATTTCTAATGTAACAAATGTTTTTTAAACCCGCTGTTCAATGTAATTTTATATAAACCTAATGAATGACACACCATCAATTTTTCTCCACGAACAACTGCCGACCTACCCTTTAACACACCTGGCAAATCTGAACTAGTTCTTCCCTGTGAACGTTTTTTTTCTATTTCTTGGGAGTTGTTCCTGATCCGATGTGAGGTCCTGGGACAGGGATGCCGTATGTGTGCACATTGTAAAGCCCTCTGAGGAAATTATGATATTGGGCTACATAAATAAACGGAATTGAATTGAATGAATGTTATGTGGGGAAGAAAGCATGCAAAAAAAAAATGTGCAAGGTACTGATCATCTTAAAAATTACAGACGTCAAGAAAAAATAGTGAAAACCGTCTAAATATATAGTAAATACTTAAATCTGGCGTTGTTAAGCGTCTTTCTGTAATAGAAAAGTGCTATAGAAGTCTAAATTATTATTATTATTATGATAAAGTAAGTTTTTCACAGAGGTACATCGCTTTGCTCCTGTACCACCTCACCAGACCCTTTCACCTACTGTACATCAGACCACCCCCACTTCAAAGTGTCCACACTGTCCCTTTAAGGCACCTGTTTAGGAAACCGCTGCCCCATCGTTATCTTTTCACACAACCACGAGAGTCCTAAAGTGTGTATTTTGTTGATAGAATGCCTGCCCCCCCCCCCCCCCCCCCCCCCTTACGTGCCTAAAGCCGAGCGCAGGTGATCACTTGGGGGTCACCGGGGTCAAGTTGCCAGGCTGCCCCCAGGAAGCGGCGCAGGGCCATTGGTAACAAGACCACTCATGGCATCGACGGCCTCTGAGTACAGCGAGCCATTAGAGGGGCATTGTTCACATGGACTTGAGTGTGAAACGGTATGTGAGGAGAGGCGGCGCGGGGGTGATACTACGCCATCACGCCGGGGTCATCTCGGGGAAGACATTGATCTGGAGAGGTTTGCGTTAACACAAAGTAGGAAACTTTGACTTGCCATAGAATGTATGCGCCTGTTAATGCCTCCATTGTCTGAGGGAGCGACTAGCGCGGCGAGCGACACCAAATCACTGGAGCGCCCGGCCGTCCATCAACCTGCAAGACGCCGCCTCCCCACCAATGACGGGACTGAGGTCTGAAACATATGTTTCAAGTGTCAGATTATCGGTCGAGTCAATGTGTCGGGACTCCGCTGATACCGATGGCCCCATATTGATCCGAGGGCGGCCGTCCACAGCCCCCCGCACAAGGATCCCGGTCTTCCCCCTTCGCATCATGTGCAGAGAGATAAAAGGCCCAATAGGCGTGAAAAAGTTGTAGGCCAAAAGTTTAGCGCTGAAGAAGAAGAAGAAGAAGAAGAAGAAGAAGAAGAAGAAGAAGAAGAAGAAGAAGAAGAAGAAGAAGAAGAAAGGGGGGGGTATGGTGGTGGAAGAAGTTTAATCTGTGGAGCCCTTCCCCTGAAGGCAAGCTGGCCTGCCATCTGTGCAGGCTCTCTAGCCATAGCCACCACCCCTGGAAGAGAGAGAGAGAGAGAGAGAAGGGAGATGCAGCCAGGGAAGGAGGGAGACAGGGAAAGAAGGAAGGAAGGACAGAGGGATGACGGACTGGAGAACATGAGAGAGGAAGGAGTGGAGAAAGCAATGGGTGGAGAGGGAGAGAGGAACTAAATAAACTGAGGTAGCATCTCGTCGTGAGCTCGGCCTTCGGAGCGACCGACTCACCCCGACCTCTTCTGAAGACGAGAACCCCCCATCCCCCTCCTCCAGGCCGAGGAGAGAGGAGCCGCCGCGGCCTCGGCCATGAAAGGCAGCCCTTGACAAGCGGACGTGAGCTTTGCTTTGACACTGAGTCCACTCTCTAACCAAAAAGGATCCCACTTTTGTTGCCTTTTTTTCTTCTTCTTCTTCTCCTTCTTTTTTTCCCTCTTCTTTTCCTTTACTCCCCTTTCCTGGGAAAATCTGCCAGAGCTTATCCATCGAAGCCAACACATGAACTTTCAATCAGGGATTAGCCGGATTTTCCAATGTGGATCTTCTTTTGTGAATTTGGCCGGCGTCGCCTGTGTCGCTGGCAGAGGGAACGTAAATAGAATATGATCCCTGGGCCAAGGGATTGCCTCGCTTATTTCAAAGAAAGACTTCAAAAACAGGCCCACTTAGGCGTCGAGTGTGATGTTCCTGATGTTTCCTTTTTTTCCTCTTTTTTTTTTGTTGGAGCGCTCCACGTCAGACCACCAAAAAAGTCCAAAGCAGACGTAGGGGAGGAGAGGAGAGGAGGGGGGGGGGGGAGCGAAGTGAAAAGGTGAGAATATACTTGACTTAAAAGAGGCGGGAAGAAAGGCGGGGAGGCGGGAGGCGGGGCTCACGTTGCTCCACCGGTGACTACCACGCTCTATCTCCGTCTCCTCATCCTCCTCTCTCTTCTGTCACCATTGTCCCCGGCACCCCTCCCTCCATCATCCACCGCCCACCCCCATCGCGCTGACGTCCGTCCAGTCTTCACAGATCTAGATGCTAATCCTAGCTTACCGTGCTGGCGACTCTGATAAGAGAGGCCCCGCCGTACGACAGCAGCGCGGCTCGCTCAGACTCCGGTGCTCTATCAGACCGCTCCATGTGGCCGCGGGCCACCGCCAGAGTTGGACCGCGGTCCATCCGAATGAGGGTTTATATTCAGGGGGGGGGGGGTTTTGAACACACATGGGCACGTATACGCACACGCGTGTGTTCAAACGCGAGGAACTACGGGCAAACGGCGAGCGCCGCTGAGCCGCCCCGAACGTAGAGAAAAGCACTCCGAGTTCGACGGACGCACCAGAGGAGATTTAAACTTCCACATGGACCGACGTTTTATCTTTAACGAGGAACAATAGGCAAATACGCCACCCGAGTGAGCATCGTGTTTGTTCTTTAAATGTCAGAGTGAACCCCCCCCCTCTACTTTGAAGAAGACGGGGCTTTAATCAGCGAGCTAACGCTGCTGCATCCGTCACTCGCCGCTTGGCTCGGCCGCGGCGACAGACTCAACAAACACCGAGTGTTTACTCAACGGCGGGTAAAAAGATTATCTATAACTTTCGCTCCGTCTTTTTCGCCTCTCTCTCCCTCTCTGTCCGTCTGGCGAGGGGGTACGGGGGTAGGGGGTATGATGGACCGCGTCCCGCGGCGAGGTCCTCTTGGATGGGGGAAGGCGGGCCTCCCACCGAGTGGCGCTCAGGTGCACAAGGAAAAACTTGTCATGAGGGGAGGGGGGGGGGGGGCTGGTGACGAGCGGGGGGGCGATCAGACAGGTTCATCGTGGTGATCACACGCGGCGCTCGTTCTCAGTGGGAGTTGCTAACACTTTGAAGTGACACGATCGATATCTCTGCTTCCCTTTTTTTTTTTTTTTTTTCCTCTGCAGAGGGAGAGCGCCGTCGCCTCGTAAGGTCACACAAGTGGAGGGAAAATACTAACAAACAAAAACTAAAAGTCTCCAGCTGACGGCTCGGGCGTGGAGATCCTCGTCAAACAAACAAACTCTTCTTTTGTTTGCGCTTAAGAGTCGCTTGTTTCCCAGTTTCTCCACGGTGGCTTGTGTGGCGGAGTTATGTGTGTGTGTGTGTGTGTGTGTGTGTGTGTGTGTGTGTGTGTGTGTGTGTGTGTGAACGTGCACACTTGGGAAACCGCTATATGAATCTGTGTGTCTGCGATTACGGCTCCAGTATGTGTTGCTGTGGCTCCCTGAGGGCGCTCATCTTTGCCCACCTATCTCTCACTCAATGAACCCCCCCCCCACCACCCACCCAGACACACACACACACACACACACACACACACACACACAGGGAAAACTACAACCTCGAGCACATTGTGACAAAGGGTGGGGTGGAGGATTAGGTGCCACGGCTGAAAACCACACTAAATTGAGCCCTCACTGTTTATTTTTACACTTTGCATTGTAAATTAAAAAAGGAAGCAGCAGAGATGAGGGGGGGGAGGGGGGGTAAGTAGGATCGAATTTGAGGTATTGTCACAGCTACATCTTTTTTTCTGTTTTTTTTTTCTAATTTGTTTCCCCCGTAAATGAGATTGTTCTCCTTGACTAGGAAAAGCAAACGTCACAGCCCATAGCGCACAGGAAAGACGATGCATGAGAAATCCGTGCAACGTGTGTTAGAGCCTGTGTGTGCGTGTGTGTGTGTGTGTGTGTGTGTGTGTGTGTGTGTGAGTGAGAGAGAGAGTGTGCGTGTGTGTAATGGAAACGCTCAAATGCACTTGATCTTTTATTTGGTGGCACTTTTTCTCCGAGTGGTGCTCACATGCTATTATAAGGCACTGTAAACTCTTTCTAAATGGATTACGAGCAAATTGTAATCGTGATAATCTGTACATAATATAAAGATGCTTTTACACGGTGAACAATGATAAACTATTGGGCAACGGCGAAGCGGATAACTCTCAGAACCCAGTGGTGGCGAGGGTCTGCTGGTGGCTAACACTTTTCCAGAGGTGGCAAATATCGATGTATGCATTATTATTTTTTACAATATCTTCTTTATGTCACATGTAAAAATTTACATTTAAACTTTAAAACATGATGCCTGTTGTATGTAAAGGTTTACATTATGTTATGATTACTGTATTTTTACATATTGGAAGTTTATGTATTAGATAAAATAAAAAATCTAATTACATAATACAGTAATTGTGCATTTAGGGACGTTTTTTTTTTACATTTAACATATAAATGTATCAAATATAATAAATGAAGGGCGGACACCACCAAGTGAACACATCCTTTTTCATGCAGTCAGTTTTTAGATTTTTCTAGTGGAAAGAAAACCTGTTCTTTTTATTTGACATCTATTTTATTGACTTTATATGATGTTGGTATTCTTCTACTCATTTCATCAACTGTTCCCATTTGATAATTTAGACTCATTCAGGTAAAACATGTTCTGCAAACCTTTAATAAGAAAATAAACAACAGTTTTAATCTAAGTAATAAACTAAGGAAGTTTCATGCTGAGATCTATCACTTATTGTTTTTCCCCGATCACCTGTTGTGTCTTCAAAATGTAATTTCACAATAAATATTGTTGAAGGCCATTTTCTCTAAATTAGTTCTTCAGACTCATAATCTAAACTTCACTCTCATATATAAATATATATATATATATATATATATATATATATATATATATATATATATATATATAATAAAAAAACAAAACATGGTGAAAATAGATTTAGTTTTATTGCTGTTTTTAGTATTTTCTGGATTTATGAAGTGATAAAAAGAGACACCCGAACATGCCTCTATTAAAACCTTTGACTCACAATATGTCATTGAAATGAAAAAACTATGTTAAACGTGGCTTCATCCTAATGTTAATGTTTCTGTTCTGGAATTGTCTGCAAATCGGCATCATAAGACAATGCCTCGTGCATTTATAAATATCCATTTTTAGAAAACCTTTAATTCAGATAAATAATCGTCTTATGAAATGAGGACAGTTTATGGCGATATCTATTAATTAAAGGTGTTTACCCAATTCAACCAGAAGCTAGATACAACACAGCAAGTAATAAATTAGCAACAAGCTCCAACATTAATAATTGTAAAATGATAACACAAGTACACATCCAGCTGCAGCTTGAGTAGTGACAACTTGAAGTACATTTCGCTGGCAACGCTTTGGTGCATTTACTTTGGAAACAGTTACAGTATTGCCGAGAAAATGTACTAAATTCCCCGAAAAGAAATGTTGGTACTAGTTTGATCCAGTGTTTACAAAGAAATGATGTGAATTTAATGAATCCGTAAATCTCTCTTCAGGGTATCTCTGCTGAAGGGAGGAAGAGCGAGCTGCGTTTGCCTCTTGTCAGCGCGTTAATACGGAATATGGGAACAGAGCTTAAGATCGACCATTACGTGTGACATATGGATGTTAATTCCAGTCTATTAAACAACGGATGAAGAAGAACACAGACATCCCGAAAAACAAAACACCGAGTGGTGATTGAATGCTGATTCTCAGCTTATATGTACACGTCTAGCATGTGAGAGAAAAATAAATCTCCATTACATCTCTCTCTCTCTCTCTCTCTCTCTCTAACTCAGATTTGTGTATGCGAGCGTATTTGCAAATGTGGTGTGATCTCAATGCCAGCTCTAAAGTGTCTGATTTTTCTTTCTTTTTTTCCCTCCCCCTTTTAAATTACCAACAACCACTTAAAGTATATCCCCCAAAGACTTGATTAAGCGATTCATACGTACAAAAGGCCGCCTATCACCCGCGCTTAAGATGTGGGCCAAGATGTCTCCACATCTTTTTTTTCCCCCTTTTTTCTCTTCTTCTTCCCTTTGGACCGCAACATGTTACGAAGCTTCTCAAAATATGATACTGCTTTTAATGTATTCTGCTATATGACTCTAAATGCTTTCATCAGCTCCTGAATGGTGAGGAAAAAAAAATGCAGTTTCATTATCTTTCAATCGCGGCTGCTGAATCTGTGCCAAAGGCCTCTAAACCGTACATGCGATTTAGATGTGTGCGTGTGCGCACGTGTGTACGTGCACGGCCACAGCTGTGATTCCGGACCCGCTCGTTCGGTACCGAATTTGTCAAAAGTATGTGTGTACATGCGCGCCCGCGTGTGTGAGTGTGTGTGTGTGTGTGTGTGTGTGTGTGTGTGTGTGTGTGTGTGGGGGGGGGGGCACAATCTTCTCTCCCCTCTGTCTCTCCACAGTTATTTGTATCAGTGCTGCGCATCACTACCTTAAAGTCTCCATTAATCAATCTCCCCTCCTTTTTATTGTATCACCATGCACTGTGCAGAGATTGCTAAATAAAAAGACATTTCTGTATGGGGGGGTGTAAGGGAGGGTTATGGGGGTGGGGAAGAGAAAGAGGTGTGGGGGGGGGGTGGGAGTGGGGAAGGAAAAGAAAAAAAAATGCAACTGTATTCATTGGACCTTAAAATGTTTTGATGGCTTCTGGGAGCCACATTATATTTACATAGGAATGTGTCATTAACGTCAATGGTGCAGCAGAAACTATTAAACTAATACAATGCTAAAGCCAACAACCTTGAGAATTTGATTAAAAGGCCTTTTGTTGAGTTTTAAGAACGCTCCATTCTCCGGTTAAAACAAAAGACTGATGGATTCGGCTGCGGTTATAATTCAGCTGTCAACTTCTATTGACGCTTCTGACTGTCGCAGCCAGACGACATTTACATACTTTATATATAGACCGATACGATGGGGTCTGCGCGCCGGCAATCATAATGGGAGAGGGTTCTTGGTACACACACACACACACACACATACACACACGCACACACACAAGCACTGTTTGTCCTTCATTTCAAATTAGCCCGCTGTAATTTTGAAAGAGGCTGCAGGCGCTGTTTGCTTGGCAAAGTGTTGCTGTTCTAGTGCATCTTTAATTCTGCTTTAATTGTGAAAAGCGTCTGTAACCCCTTTGCTCTTTAGCTCTTTGCTAATCTTTGGCCTTAGCTCATCCTTGTGTGGATATTACGCCGGCCGTGACCTTCTCGGCCTGCTTATTAGCCCACGCGTGTGCGCCTCAGATACCCAACCCAGCTCAGCTTCCTCTGGCGGGATCGTGCTTCCCCAACATGCCACCAGTTTCTCTCTCTGGTAATTTACTCTTTAAGGTAATCGGGTGATAATGTACGCCTCTGCATAGGTGCGTGTGTCTGTATGTGTGTGTGTGTGTGTGTGTGTGTATGTGTTTGTACGTGTGTGTGTGAGTGTGTTATTTAGCACCCAGCTGCGTTATCCCCTGATCACATCTTCAATATAATTATGAAATTTCAGGAAGGCTAAAAAAAAAAAAAGACACGTGGGAACGTTTCGACAAATAGAAGCTGCGGCAACCCGAGACCCTATTTGTGTTTCATTATCTGTTGGAACACATTTTACAGTCATTGCGAGATATTTAACATTGTTTTATCATACCCCCGAGATATCTTACACACCGATCTAATTAAAGTCACCATTTTGCCCGGTATCCTATTTAAAAAAAATCTATATATTCTATATAATTATGAAATGATGCATTATTTAATATATAAACCCCAAAGCTCCTCGCAAGTGGCGATAATTTTAATCAAAAGAAAATGAATAGATCCCCCCCCCCATCTCCCCTTCTTTTGGTCCTGTTTGGGAGCCTAATTGGAGAATGGCGTAAGTCTAGATTGTTCTCAGAGTTTTTCCGGCCAAAATGAAAAATACGAGTGGGTGAATTAGTATGAACGCATGCATGAAATCTAGTTTTGAATCATTTACGAGCCGTGTAACAAAGTGAATACGATTACATCGACTTAGGCCACCACTTAACAAACTGTCTATGTGTGTGAGTGTGTATTTGTGTGCACGTGTTTGTGCGCTCTCACCTCGCATATGTGTGCATCCCATACGTAGGCGTTCAGGCCCGCGCCTCGCACGCCAAAGAGGCTGTATCATCAATTTCTACTGGAATATTACACAGGAACACATTGTTGTCCCCCGTATTGTTGTTAAAGTAGACCATTAAAATTCAAGCATGTATATTAAAGAGCAGCGCGGCCTTTTGATGGATGGTCGTCGACCCGTGAATGAGTGTGCATATTGATTGGCAAAAAAGGTGAAAAGCAGTTTGACACAATTATTTCTGAAAGGCCCTGGTTATCCCGCATGATTTAAAAACCATTTTAAACGCCTGTCACTTACATTCCCTTCCGTGAGACCCCGATGACTCCTGAAAATAATAATTATGTAAAATGTCCAGGAGATATTGGATGTGGCAGGCTCTGTGCAGACGCCACGATATGTATTGATATGCATCTCTAAGAGAAGATGGAGAGAATAAGAAAGCCATTACCCGAGCCGCGAGGACAAGCGTCCTCCCGGTCGCCCTGTGTCCCCCCCGTCCCATAGATCCACATTTCTTATGCCAATACGCAGACACACGCATTCTCCTAACGAGGCAGCTCCCATTAGGGGAGACGCATCGGGCTCCTTCTCAGGCCCGTACTTGTATTTTGGGGGTTACTAGAACACACTTATGGGCTTCAAAGTTTAAATATCACTTTATTATAGAAAAACGGGCAACGGTTCTCAGTAGTGAGCCGGGTCGTCCTTCAATCAGAGGATCGGCGGTTTCCTCACCGGTTCCGCTAGCCCGTATCGATGTATCCTTTCAGAAAAGACGCTTCCCCCCCGACGTTGCTCCCGGAGCTGTGCCTACGGCGTCTGTATGTGTCGTCAGTTGCTTTAGATAAAAGCAGCGGCAAGATTGAAATGTAATCTAAAAATGAGTGACAATTTAGTACTTAGCACGCTACCTAGTGGACGGCTGGCAAGTTAGCTTGCGTCGCTATGTCCGCCATGCTTTCACTGACCGTGGTTACATGCATTCGAATAATTGGCTTAGTCGGACTGAAATCGAATGATCCGTTTAATGTAAACACCTTTGTTCGACTATGTCCGGTCCGACTACGAGCCGATTGACACCCCTGGATAACTCGATCCGATGTGGTTGATAATCTGACCATCGCGGCATGTACGGTGAATTGGACTAGGAACCTAACTTTGCGTCTTTGCCCATGCACACGCAAGCGCAACGAGTATCGCCACGAGCATCGCAACGAGTTGCAGGGCTCTCAAGTGTCACGCATTTCGGTCTTAACTTCCGCACTCCCGCCACACATCGGATTTTTTCACACTGAAAAGGACTCTCGGCTATTTAATGTTTTAATGTGCCGCAGCGACAACATGAGCTGGCCCTGCCGCTCTGCCCGTGGAGAAAACAAGCGCTCCCTGGAGTTCTGCTGTGACGTGGCGCTTAAGAGCCAATGAGAAAAAAATCTGTTGTTTCTGGGTAACATTTAATCCAGCAACCAATGAACAAATGTCTTCAAAACTTGAGCCCTGGAGTTGTAGTGAAAACGGCGCCACCTGTCGTATCGGAGATGACATGCTTTCGGCCAATGATTCAAATTACTCACTGCCATGTACAGGACTGTCTCAGAAAATTAGAATATTGTGATAAAGTTCTTTATTTTCTGTAATGCAATTAAAAAAACAAAAATGTCATGCATTCTGGATTTATTACAAATCAACTGAAATATTGCAAGCTCTTTATTCTTTTAATAGTGCTGATTATGGCTTACAGCTTAAGAAAACTCAAATATCCTATCTCTAAATATTAGAATATCATGAAAAAGTATACTAGTAGGGTATTCAACTAATCACTTGAATCGTCTAATTAACTCGAAACACCTGCAAGGGGAAAAGAAGCACCGGACAGTTGCCGAGTGGTCCAAAGTCCTCTTTTCAGACGAAAGCAAGTGTTGTATTTCATTTGGAAGTCAAGGCGCCAGAGTCTGGAGAAAGGCTGGAGAGGAACAACATCCAAGTTGCTTGAAATCCAGTGTGAAGTTCCCACAGTCAGTGATGGTTTGGGGAGCCATGTCAGCTGCTGGTGTTGGTCCACTGTGTTTCATCAAGTCCAGAGTAAATGCAGCTGTGTACCAAGAGATTTTAGAGCACTACGTGCTTCCGTCTGCTGAAAAGCTCTCTGGAGATGAGGATTTCATTTTCCAGCATGATCTGGCACCTGCCCACAGTGCCAGAACCACCAGTAACTGGTGTACTGACCATGGCATTACTGTCCTCCATTGGCCTGCCAATTCCCCTGACCTGAACCCCATAGAGAATTTGTGGGGTATTGTGAAGAGGAAGCTGAAAGACACCAAACCCAACAATGCAAATGAGCTAAAGGCCGCTATTGAAGCATCCTGGGCATCCATAACACCTCAGCAATGCCACAGACTGATTTCCTCCATGCCACGCCGCATTGATGCAGTAATCCGTGCAAAAGGATTCCCAACCAAGTACTGAGTGCATTAATTTACATTTTCAAATGTTTGATTTTGTTTTGCTGTTATAAATCTTTTTTTTTACTTGGTCTGAGGAAATATTCTAATATTTAGAGATAGGATATTTGAGTTTTCTTAAGCTGTAAACCATAATCACCAAAATTAAAAGAATAAAAGGCTTGCAATATTTCAGTTGATTTGTAATGAATCCAGAATGCATGACATTTTTGTTTTTTTAATTGCATTACAGAAAATAAAGAACTTTATCACAATATTCTAATTTTCTGAGACAGTCCTGTATATTGGGATAATAGAAGATCGCCCAAAAGATAGCATAGTCCGACTAAAGCAAGATTTGAATTATACCATCATGTAAACGCACTGACTGCTCCACTGGTTCCACAAAACAAACGACCTGAACAGGCCGTCGGTGTTTGACAGTCCCACCGCCTCGCTCTCCACCTCCAGAGGGAGGACGAGCTACATCGCTAAGTAGCCAGTCTGCTCTGATTGGTCAGCCGTCCTTCCGCATCGTCGTCTTCACAGCGTCACTGCTCCTGGAGGGGGCTCACTGTGTGTGTCAGCTTCTACCGGTGACTGGACAGCGGTGACGTCATAAACTTAGGTCCAGACGGCTCTTTATACGAGCTCTGCGCATTTCCTCCTCACATTAAGCCTTGTGATACTTTCACAGTTTGTTTGTTGCGAACATTGAATTTCTTTATGATAATGAAGAAAAAAAGACACGGACAATGAGGTCTTACTTTGTAGAATATGGGACCTTTAAACTACTTGAAAATCACATGAGCTACGAATGCTTACTTTTCATTATATTAAAGACTTAGTCGCCTCCTGGAGACCGGCTTTGTGACACATCGTCAGACGACGCAATCATCTGTACTTCTGCAACAAGGACCGGGGAATGACAGGTGAGGATTTTCTCCCCCTGCAAGTGAAAGCCATTGTCAACCAATCATTCCCTTTCTCTTCAGCCGCTCTTATTTGCTGGATTAGAGCGCAGAAGTGGAGATTTTTCCTTTAGGTTTTCAGATTTAATCAGCAGGAGACGCCGCGAGGAGATGAAATCAACGGACCAGAGTCAGACATACCTGGACTCGTCCTCCTGTTCTCTCGCCCCCCTAAAAGAAAAACGGCCTTTATTCACGGCTAGTGTGACGCTAAAATGTGTAAAAATGTGAACGCACAAGCAGGCCGCCTTGGGACAGCAGTGAACATGCATCCTGATAGACAATCATTCTGCATGGAGATGAATTGTCCTAAGTAATCAGCGTCTCATGTAATATAAACAGCCTGGCGTGTTCTGCTGTTTGCAGGTTCAAGAGGTGACAAAAGATAGTACACATTAGTTTGTGTGTATGTGTGTGTGTGTGTGTGTTTGTGCGTGTGTCTGTGTGAATGCTGATTGGTGAGTGTTTCTGTTGCCACGTGTGGTCGTTAGCATAATCTTCCTCCCCACTCATTGCCATCATCTGCATCATCATCGCCGCATTCCCCCGATGCCGTAACGTCATCAGCCGGAACAAAAAAAAAGAAAACCGAAGAGCCAGCCTCGTCTTCGTCATCGACGTATCAGCTGCTCTCCGAGTCTGGAAGTCTGGGGGATTGATCAGCACTTCGCTGCCGAGGTCCTTGGAAGCACGAACGTCCCAGAGAAAAGGCTCGATGACGAGCGTCCAGCTGGACAACCGGGAACTTCAATCGATCCACACATCATATTAGGGCTGGGCCTTTTCATGGGAATTTATTTTAAAAAAATCAAAAATAAAATTGTGGGGACTCCGTCAAATTGTTTTGTTTTGCCCGACTCAAAACAAATACCTCCAGATGACATTTAAGATATGAATTTATTAAGGCATAAAATTGAGAAAAACAGGGTATATATTTCCATTTTAAAGTCTGGAACCTGCAATTATTTGACATTGTTTGTATGATAAATTAATTCTTAAAGTTAAACCAATAATCAAAATAGCTATCAATTAAATGTCTGTAATTAATTTACCAGATAATTATTTTAGCAACAGATCATACTTTTTTAAATGTTTTAACAGAAACTTACTCTATTCTGTTTAAACTTATTTTGTCTTTTATGTTTTCCTTCAGCACCGAGGTCTTTGGTAAAATCAGCAATATAAATTGTACACAAAATAATTATTTACTATTATTATTACTGATTAATTTCTGCTCTGTTTTATTAATTGCTTTTGAAAATAAAACCAGTGCTGTCCTTGTTTTTAAAATTATTCCTCTGTACTTAGTTATTAAAAAAATAATATCAAGATCTGCTCTGCGCTGAATAAAAAACAACTACTCCACATCTCAAAAAAGTGTTTTATAGAATTTGCAGCAGACAGGAAGTGTGTGTGTGCGTCTGCACACTTGTGCGTGCACTTTTGTGCTCTTTAATGTACTGTAGTTTCCACTAGCATCAATCATTTCGTACAATTAGCCCATTTCCCGCTCAATTTTTTGCTTTCTGAGGAGAGCGGCGTTGCTGACTGCACAGACAGCTGTCTCTGATGGACACACGTACACACGTATAAGAACACTCTCTCCTCTCATGCTGATAGCACACACACACACACATGCACACACACACACACACACACACACATTGCACGGTGCACAGAGGACAGCAGGTGTCTTGTCAGAGAAGGTGTGTGTGTGTGTGTGTGTGTGTGTGTGTGTGTGTGTGTGTGTGTGTGTGTGTGTGTGTGTGCATGTGTGTGTGTGTGTGCGTCAGTTTTCTTTCATCTGCTATTTTTCTCCCCCTGATTTGACTGGGTACACATCTTCCTCTCCTCCTCCTCTCCACCTCCTCCTGCTCTCCTCCTTCTTGTCCTCCACCTCCTCCTACTCCTTCACCGCCATCAGCCTCAAGTGTCATTTGTTTACCATAGCAACCGGATTAAATTAGGGGAAGTGATTACGGCTTATTAACAACCAAACGCTGTCAGTATATTCTTATAATTTGGTATGTAAACACTTTGCCCTCCTAGCGCTCTCTGCTAGAAATTGCTTTGTACAGTGTGAGGGGGCCCCCGAGCTCAGTCATAATAAAAATATAATTATGAATCAGACAATGGCCACTTGGAACACCCACTGCCCCCCCACCCCCCAACAAACACACACACACACACACACACACACAAACCCATGACCTGACATCAAACCCCCCCAAAAAATTCCCAGGTACCACCAGAGAGCCACTTGTAATGAACAATAAAAATGCTAACCTCCTCTCATTTTTTCCCTCCTTGATTCTAACTAATAAACCCACTAGAATTAACATTCACACTTCATGTAATGAGGTGAGGGAATGGGGAGGGAGGGTTGTGGGGGGGTAGAAAGGGAAAGGGGGGGTCCAGACTTTAGTTCTTCATATTGACTGCACATGCCCTTAGCCCCACTTTGCATTAAATACAGTACTCGGGGCCAAAGTGATTGTCAAATTATATTCCTTGTTGTGCGGAGAGATATTTGTAATTAATATAAAAATTAAGCATTGCGCTGATGCCGGGCGGTTTATTATTACAAGAGCCGCTACCGAAAGGCCGCTGTGTTTTGCCCACCGCTCGCATCTCATTCCGGTTTCTTTTTTAATTCTCTCTCTCTCTCTCTCTCTCTCTCTCTCTCTCGTCGTGCATCAAAATACTTCTCTCTGCTCGCCTTTTATTCCATCTCTGAATCGTGTCCCCCTGCTTGCGTTTTTTTCCACGTCGCTCATTTACAGTAAACCTCTCTTGCTCACCCTCTCGCTCTCTCTTTCTTTCTCTCTTTCTCCCCCCCATCTCTTTTTCTCACCCTTTTTTCCTTATATTTCCTGATATTTTCACTCCTTGCCCTCCCCTCTCCTCTAAAACATCAGTTATACACCCGCAGATTATGTTTTCATGGGGTGTCCCACCGGTTTTGGCAGAGTGCTTTAGAAACACAGGACCATTTTAAATAAGCACCTACTCAGAGGGAAAAAGTGTGTGTGTGTGAGAGAGAGAGAGAGAGAGAAAAGAGGGAGGGGGGGTGAAGGAGTATGAGAGATGGAGAGAGAAAATAGAAAAAGAGAGAGGGGGCTGCTCTAGGCCAAGAGAATATGAGCAGGTGCAGCAAGGAAAATGAGTGCTATAAACAAGCCCAGGTCCTCGTAATTTATCATTAATCTGGGTGCCTGCGCTCGCAGGGCCGGGCTTATTCTGCATGCTGATAGCCATGTCATATTTCTTATCACAGATTTGTTTATGCTTTTATCCTTGTTTCTCAGGCTTTACACCGACTGCCATGGCATCAGCCATTACCAGGCGGGCATTTTTTGGGGAGGGGGAGGCGGTAAGTCACATGAGCACGATGAGCCGCCAGAAACCAGAATGATCCATGGCGGTGTCACTCTGACACTAACGGATATAAAATTGCGAGGAGCACACTGGTGGAGAGAGAAATTATTAAATCTATATATATATATATATATATATATATATATATATATATATATATATATATTATATATATATATATATTTATATATGTATACATAAATATATATTTATGTTCCACAGGCAGTGAATGCAGCAGTTCGGCGGACAAAAAGTCAATCAAGCAGTCGTCGCACTAATCAGAACCACGTTGACAGTTGTGGAAGTCCCCCCTTTGTGCCGCCATATCCAAGTTCCTCAAACCGGAGACAGATTGCCAGAAATCGGTTCAACTTTAAAGACGCTCAGACGGGCATCAAATCTGTCCAAATGTTCTTTACATTGACGACACGCTCTATACTCCTCGTTCGTCCCTCCGATCGGAGGGTTTCATTAAAAAATGTTCCGACCGTGTTTACTTGAATAATCAACCAACTGTATCTAAAGCAACAACATGAACTACTTTGGAAAATTGTACCCGAGGACTTACTGTTTGAGTGACTGTCTCGAATGTTTATTTTTCATCAAAGTTAGGACGATTAGAATGTCCCCCCTCCCCCGCTCCAACCACCACCACGCCCCCCCCCCCCCCCATCTGCATTTGAATTGGTAATACTGCTTCTTTGTTTACTCAGTGCAATTTACTAATGAAAAATATGTGCAGAAGTTATTGATTCATGACCGTAATTGTTTAATTATTAATCAGTTTAGTCTTATATTAGCATTTTAAATGTAGCAGACAGCTTGAGAAAACTGAGATGCAGGTTCAAGTTTGTTTGTTTCTACTTGCCGTCAGAGATTGCGGGAAACATCAAAGACGGACGCGCACGTGCCCAGACATGTGCCTTTTTTCAAACGCCAGTTGTTAAATGTAAAGACGGCACTGTATGAAGAGAAACAGACCTCCAACTTTCATTTCAAATGAAAAGAAAGAACAACGTCGTTCAGTTAAACGTTTCGGGATGACGAAGAGAGGCTCAGTCCTCCTCAATGGCAACCAGCTGGAGAGGGTTACTCGATGGGAAGTAGTCAAGATGGATCGTGTTCACAACAGAAGACATTCTGTCCAAAAAATAAACGACCAACCGAGGAAAAATTTCAGATTGAAAAGGACAAAACAAAGTGACATAAGTGGCGGCTAATGCATCTCTGCAAACGTTGAACGTTAAGCCGCAAAACACCTTTTACTAATACCAGCCTCATGACGCGCTTGAAAGAATACACAGCGTGGTTCAATTGTGGCAAACAACTGGTTGGTTAAGTCACAAAACTACGACACGCAAAATCTTCTGTTGAAAACAATAAACCTGACAACTTAGCGCCGGTAACGAAGTAACCAGCGTGAATATTAACCGCCCTCGGCGGACTTTTTCACGCAGCGATACATAACAAGCGTTCGCTTTTGGTTTAAGGCAAGACACGAACCGCCGTCTCCGGGGGGAGACTACACGAGACGCACATGAATCCAGACGCCACGTTTACTGTCAGCACGTGAGTTACAATTTTCCCCCGGCATCCCAATCCTGTCTTTTATATAATTAGGTTTCGCATTCAACTAAAACCGCAACGGCTACTGTGGCTCAGTGGTCAGCGGGGTCGTCTTTCAATCAGAGGGTCGGTGGTCCGATCCTCTTGCCCGTGTCGATCGGCGTTTCTCAATTCAAAGAACACGTCTACAGACTTGTATTCTTTTGGAGTCTGGTCTTGGGAGTCCAGACTCCGGAGGACGGGACAACGGGAGGACGGTCTTTCTGCGATTGGAACAGCAGCTGACTTGATGATGTCACTACATCAGCTGTTCTTGCTCCTGAGTTTACTCTAATTATTCATTGTCAATTATTTTTTACAGTCCACTAAAAAAAACATCTTAAAATGACATTCCGTGACTCAACAACAGTAGTATTTATTAAAAGTCAACTGTCAGTAGTTTATTTTCTCCTCCGCTACTGTTTCCGGTTGCTGGTGAAATGCATTCTGGGATATATGCTGGACAGAGTACGCACAAGTCTCCTCTGATGCATCCTCCGGAAAGTGGGAGGATCAAGTCACATCCGGGCATTTTGACCGTGCTTTGAGAGAAGCGAACTTTGAATGTGAACATGTACCCGGGCTGAGACTGATGACGTTTCACGAGTCCACGAGGACACAAGGAGAGGAAAGGACGCACAAGTACGCTGATTGAGAAACGCCGGATGTGTCCTTGGGCCAGACACTTGTCCCGTAGCTGTTCCTCTGTTGAATGAATGTGTGTGTGTGAATGTAAGTTAGTCCTGATGGGCAGGTGGCTCATCCTGCCAATGTATGAATGGGTGAATGATGTCATGTAGTGTTAAAGTGTGTTGAGTGGTTGCAAGATGACCAACGCGCTGTGCAGTTCCACTTGCTGGAAAAATGTCCATGTTCTAACTCGTCGTTACTGTGGTTTGCAAAAAGCAATCAAAGTCAATATTCTGTTGTTGGCAACCGGGCGGCTCCATCCACCGCTGAAGCTGGAGCCACCACTACCTGATGATGAACCGCATGTGTTTTTTAATATTACTTGGAAATTTTCATTCGTGACAATCAAAGGACTGTTAGTGACTCAGATCGTGGTCCCGTCTTTCATATTCAATGAGTAAAACTTTCAGCACAAATTACCCACTGTGTTTTGGTAAACACAGCTCCCCTGATGATTCAATCCAACGGAAATCAAACTCTCAATAATTTCGGGATGCAATTTGTTTTTGTTATTTTTGTATTTGGTTTATTTCTTTACATTTTCCAGCTTTCTTTCTTCATATTCACGGATTCTCCAGCCTACCAGCTGTCATGATAAACTAGAAAAACTTCGAAGCTGCATTAATCAATGTCTTTATACGGACAATATATTACTATTTGTAATGTGAAAGCGATCTGTAATCACAGAGGATCACCATCTGACTTGTTGAGACGTTTTAGCCTCTTTCAGCTCATTGTTTCATTTTCCTGGCCCTCAGATTCCACTTTCCAACTCGTTCTTTGTGCTGCTTAACTCTACTAAACCCAGTGTACACAACCCGCCAGCACCAAACCACTCACAGACTAAGTTAGCAACTAGCCGGTGAACAAAGTGGAGCATTGAGGGAGGGGGAGCCCTTTGTGAGTGGGTAGAGACCAACACGGTAAGAAGAAAGGAATAATGGACTTATTTGTCAGGCCAACCAAGAGCCTCCAAAGCAATGCTATCATTGTCTGCTGTGTATGTGGATAATGTGTGAGGTGATATTAGGTCAAAGTTGTTTTCAGATAGTTACACTGCCCCGAAGAGATGCAAACAACCTTTTAATGCAGCTAAATCATAATGTAATTATTAAAATATTCAGTTTCTCATACATATATATATATATATATATATATATATATATATATATATATATGTATATATATACATACATACACACACATTAAAACTGCAAGTCATAAGTTCATGTGGTTCATAATGCAACTGTGAATATAGCAATAACTATATAACAATTCAGCTACCAATTTAAAGCTCTTCTCCTCAGACTCATATGCTACTTTGGTTTGAAGGATATCAAATTATTATAGCACACAAGCCATGAGCTCAAGTGATGACACCGATCACTGAATGTCGGACATGTGTTGTTTATCGGCCTTTTTCCTTTGTGGTCCCGCCAAGGTTCTAAATTCTACATTTTCTATTCAAGTAGGTCGCTCAATGCAACGTATCCTCATGCAATGGTTCATATACCTCAAAAAGTTATCTGTTGTTTTCCGTGCGTTCTCCCACTAGTGTCCAGCAACACAAGTGAACAGTGTTGCGGTTTGGGGTGAAATAACAATGTTATTTGTATGCGTGGGACATACACAGCGGTCTGCTGGGTGAAAGTCCTGATGCGGGTTATGTACGAATTATATTGCATTACTTTTTGTATAACAGTGAATGAGTACAGCCGGATACATGAGCCCTGATAACCTCTCTGCAATCAGCCATTAGGCATGAGAGTGGGGTTTTCAAGTCCTTATATTGTAAAGAAACAACACAGACAACTACACAGGAAACTTGGCCCCAGCGTCAGTGCGCTAACAATGCAAATCCGTTGCTTTTAACCGTCAGGCTGTTCCAAAAGTTATTTCCATGTGACGTGCGTGCAACAATGCGCTCTTTCTTCTCGTGAACTAAAAGTCGAGCACAGGACAATGTTTCCACATGACGATGTGGGACTACTCTATGTGGGCCCTTGTTCTCACACAGAGGGAATAAAGGTCACCACAGGACTGTCACAGCCCAAGGTCACAGTCTGCACTTATCCAGAGTCGAGGCAAGTGCATAATTAATGATGTAGCTCTCAGGCACTAAACTCATTTTTAGCTATGAAAACAGAAAGGAAGTGTTTTATAACCAAATGAGACATTTCTGTTTGAAGAATGTGACACCTGTTCTGAAAATGATTGCTGGCATGCAAAGCATCAACTCCGAGTTTAATGTTTAGGTGCTCGGTTTACACAAAATACACAAATGTATTTTAGAAACCACTGAATCACTTTAATATATTGTGTGACTGGATTTCTTTCCTACTTCCTGCACGTGTTCCTGCTTGAGCATGAGCGGATTTCATTCCTTCTCCATGGTTTTGAGTTGTTCTTTTCCTAACGAGCGATCCTCCTGAAATAAAACCGTTCAGACATAGGAACTCAGAACACACAGTCTTTTGTAAATGACATCGCTGCATGTTCCCATCTGACGGAAACCCAGGTGGGAGAGCAGGTGTCTTCACTCTGTGACCAATCCCAGCGATTAATGGATCGATTAAGATCCAGGTAGATGAGAAACCAGCTGCACCCACACCCACCCTTGACATAAGTGACCCGTCTGTGAAGACCTGCATTTTAAAAGGATCGCAAGTAAGACATTATGGGATGTTACTGTCGTGTTTCAAGCCACTGGTATATTTTGTAAACCTGGGATGTGTGTGTGTGTGTGAGAGTGTGTGTGTGTGTGTGTGTGTGTGTGTGTGTGTGTGTGTGTGTGTGTGTGTGTGTGTGTGTGTGTGTGTATTTAGTCGCATTTGTAGTAGACTACACATTGTCATCCAATAATGTGACAAATATTGTTGGTTATGTTTTAAAAATGGAGAATAAATTACACAGAAATCTCTTCAGTAATTTTGGGTGTTGTCACAAAGATTTTCATTGTCTTTTTTTTCACGTGTCATTTCACGTCGTAGCGGCAATAGTCAAATTAGGAAGCTAAGAGACGGTTATGAGACGGTTATGAGACAATTATGAGACAATTATGAGACGGTTAAGACACAGTTAAGACACGGTTAAGACACGGTTATGAGACGGTTAAGACACGGTTATGAGACGGTTATGAGACGGTTAAGACACGGTTATGAGATGGTTAAGAGGCGGTTAAGAGATGGTTATTAGATGGTTATTAGATGGTTAAGAGATGGTTAAGAGGCGGTTAAGAGACGGTTAAGACACGGTTATGAGACGGTTAAGAGACGGTTATGAGACGGTTAAGAGACGGTTAAGAGACGGTTATGAGACGGTTAAGACACGGTTAAGAGGCGGTTAAGAGACGGTTAAGACACGGTTATGAGACGGTGAGAGCAGGGAAGAGGACGACAAGGTGGACGAGTCAGACTTGAACCTAAGAGACGTTTGTGTCTGGTGGGAAGTTCACTATTTACTTATTATATAAGTATATAACTTAATTGATGTAACTAACCATACTTATGTTGACTAACCTATGTTGTAACTTAGTTAATGTAAAAATCCTACTTATATTTATATATTTACTATTGTTTTTTCATGTATATAATTTAATTAATAAAAAAAAACATACTTATTTTAACTTCTTTATGTTGGCTGCTTAACTTAAGTACAGAACTTCAAATACAAAATAAATGTTAACAATCATACTTATGATTATTATTACATATTATTATGTACGGAACCAAATTTTAAGTAACAAACAAACTGACTTATTTTGCTTTATTTACATTTACTACTAAACACACATGAAACTTAATTTACACAACAAACATACTTATTTTGACTTACTTAGATTAACTACTTTCCTTATGCAGTAACGTTTACTTAAGCAACACACTTATTCATGCATAACTTATGACTAAAACTAAACTAACCAATCATTTAAACGTATTCTCGCTGACTGCATCACTAAATCTAAGTAACAAACACCCGTAACCCAACAGCATCCATCTTTTCCTCAACAGAAGTGGTTTTGTTTACAACACGCGTTTAAAGCTGCGTCCACAACGAGAACTCGACTTTAAGTAACATGCGTACACATGATAATATTTGAAATGTCCTAAAAAGTGCCATGCTATTTCCACGTCTACGTATATATATACTTCATGTACATTATGGACATGTGTTTACTCAAGATAATGTCATTTTGTTGCACAGTAACAAGACAACAACGAATGGCTCGTCCCTTAATCTCCTAAAATGGTGCAGTCGGTGGCTCGGCACGCGGCGTGTTTCCTGCTGAACAAAAGCTCTGTTGACATTCATGGTTTCTCGCCACACTGGCGTTGTGTGTATTACGCACGACAAGCGCGCCGAATGTATTTCCTTCCTCGCGAAGCATTTGCAAAACCACACTTTACACTATGCATTGTTGACACCCGTGTTTGCTCCTCTTCTTCCTCACTGCGGCTCCTTTGCCGGCCCGGTGCTATACTACATGTTCTCCCCCGTCGGCGACGCGGTCGGCAGGAATGTGCATCGCAAAAGACGTGCGTCAGAACGTGTGCTCCGCGGCGTTCAAAGCGTTCGACTTCGGTCCTCTTCTTTTTTAAGAGGAATAACATGTTATTTCTAGGTTGCTTATTTTAAAAGACATCCTCGCGCACATGGCCATTAAAAAAAAGAAGCTCTTCCACCACAATGTAAATCAATAATTGAAAAAACTGCACGCGCCTGTTACTGACTTACAGATTTGAACAGCACCCGCGCAGTGTGTTGAAGCTATATTTACTCTTTATTGAATATTCAACATGAGCATGCAGACACACTTAATTCTAAAGGATTATCTAGGACTGTGTTTGGTAGGCTACTTAATGACCTAGTTAGAGACTGGGTTGAGCAAAGAGCATCAAAATAGACATTAGCAGGAGAAGCACATTACTCTTTTTGCTATCGCTCCAAGCATCTGACTTCTAATATGTCTATTACTGGTCTTATCTCAAAGGTCCATCTCCGAGGTCGAGTCTCTCTCTCTCTCTCTCTCTCTCTCTCTCTCTCTCTCTCTCTCTCTCTCTCTCTCCCTCCGCTGTGAGACAGGTTGTGTGTGTGAGTGAGAGCGGCTGAGAGCGTTGTATGTGTCTCTGTCTGTTCGTTTCTTTATAGTTTCATGTATTTATTGAATGTGGTTTATTAGTTTGGGTTCACTTTAGTTTCATTTGTTTGGTGTTTAGTGGGTTTCTTTTCTCTGGGTGTCTTCCCCCTGCCGGTGTCTCACCGGGGTGCTCGGCGTCATGTACGACGCGGTGCCGCCGCTCACGTACACGAGGAGTCACGGCATGAAGATCGCCGGTGACACCCCGTGTAGCGTGGAGGAGTTGGCCCGGGCAGTCGGGAAGAAGGTCGGGTTCGGCAGCGTGAACACCGCGCCCAAGATTAACGGCTCGGTCGTGATCTTCCTGGACCAGGTGTCCAAGGTGAACCAGGTGGTAGAGGAGGGTCTCTCGGTGGGAGATTTGTTTGTGCAGGTGTTCCCGCTGGAGCAGCCGTCGGTCCGCGTCCTCATGTCCAACGTCCCTCCGTTCATCACCGATGAGTACCTGAGCAGAGAGCTCTCCCGGCACGGCAAGCTGGTCTCCCCGATCAGGGAGATGGCTTCGGGGTTTAAGGAGAGCTTGATGAAGCACATTCTAAGTTACCGCAGGTCTGTGTACATGATACTCAACGACCGGAGCGAGGAGCTCAACCTGCGCTTCCGGGTCCGAGTAGATGATTGGGACTACAACATCTTTGCATCTTCATCGGCGATGAAGTGCTTTAAGTGCGGGGAGGAGGGGCACACCGCGAGGGTCTGCTCGAAGCGGGGCGAGCCGACGGCAGCTGGTGCGGACGGCCCGGGTCCGCGGCGCCCGCTTGGGGAGCTGCCGGTGCGGCGGCAGCTGCTGCCGCGGCGGCGGGAATCACAACGGCCGCGTCGCTGAGAGGGGGTGTCGCCGGAGCGGGGACCGGCGCAGCGGCCGCTGCTGCTGATCCGAGCCCAACGGATAGCGCGGCCAGCGGCATCACTGCTGCTGTACCCGACCCAGTGTGGATGAGAGTGTGAATGAGGTGAGTGTTGGTGATGGTGGTGGTGGTGAAGCTGGCCAGGGCAGTGAGAGGCAGGTGGGAAGTGATGAGGGTAAGAAAAAAAAAGAAAAAAAAGACCAAAAAAAAGTTGTGGTGAGTGAAGGGAGTGAAGCTACCAAAAGCAGTGTGGTGGTGGAGGTGAAAGGTGGAGAGGATGGAGGAAAAGAGGAAAGGAAAGAAAAAGAGAAAAAAAGGAGACACAGATAAAAAAAAAAGAAATGGTGGTGGTGCTATGGGGGCCACGGGGGATGATGGTGGTACGGGATTAGAAGTGGAGGTCGAGAGTGGGGTGGAAAATGATGAGGAGGGAGAAAAAGAGAAGAAAAAGGACAAGGAAAAGGGTGGTGTGAAACCCATGAAGGTAATAGGACAAATGGATGGAGTTGTAGGGGCGGAGGAAGACGGTGCAGGTGAGGGGGGGGGCTGAGCAGGTGGAGATGGATGAGGAGGAAGCGGGGGTGAAGAAAGAAAAAAGGAAAAGAAAAAAAAGCGGTGAGAGCGACGGCGGCGAGGCCAAAGCCAGCAGGGTGGAGGAGAGGAGTGAGGGGGCAAGGCAGGTGGGGGAAAACGGGGGTAAGGAGGGTTCAGTGGACGGCGACCCTCCTCTGTTTTTAAACAGTCTAGAAAAAAAAAAAGTTTTATATACAGTTGACGAAATTAGTCTTTTTTTACATAAAACAAAAAGTAAAAGAGATGTAGAGGTCAGGGAGTTCTTCCTTGACCTCGTGGCCTTTGACTACTCCAGCCGCTATCACGTGGCAAAGAAACACTTAGATATGCAGGAGATTTATAGAAAAGATGTTATTAAAGGTCAAGCTTTGCATCCAGCAGGAGGGGGTGGAGAGCTCCAATGTGTCTTTTAATTGATTTGTTGTTTTTAAGTTTTATTTGTTTTTTAAACTCTTTTATTTTAATGAGCACATTCAGAGTCGGAGTTTTAAACGTAAATGGGGCGAGGGATTGTAAAAAGAGAACATCTATTTATGAATTTAACAGAATGAAAGGTAACGATGTTCTCTTCTTACAAGAGACGCACAGTGACAGCACCAACGAGGCGGACTGGAGGAGGGAGTGGGGGGGGGAAGTCCTCCTGAGCCACAACACCAACTTCAGCGGAGGAGTGGGCTTCCTCTTCTCCAGGGCCTTCAGTCCCAAGTCACTGGAGGTCAAACACATCGTCGAGGGGAGGCTGTTCCTAGTGAAGGCACAGTTCGACCTTTGTACTGTTGTTTTAATAAAAGTTTATGCTCCAACAACTGGAACAGAGAGGAAGCTATTTTTATCTAAAATTAATGATGTTTTAAATGACTGTGTCTCGGAGGATTTTTTATTCTTGGGGGTGGGATTTTAACTGCACAGAAGATGATTTTAAAGACCGAAACCACACAGAGCCACATCCAGCTTCACAGCAGGTTCTGAGGAGGCTGGTCCATTCTCATGGCCTGGTGTACGTGTGGCGAAGGATGCATGCGGACTGCCGACAGTACACATGGTCCCACCTTAGGGAGGGAAGGATCTCCTCAGCCAGGTTAGACCGCATGTATGTTTTTAAGCACCATTTTAGTATTTTTAAAATGTGCCGCATTGTTCCAGCTGTTTTTACTGATCATTCTTTGGTTTTATGTCATGTTTTTATTAGGAATTTTTTACCCAGGAGTAGGGATGAGAATCGATAGGATTTTAACGATTACGATGCCTTATCGATTCCTGCTTATAGATTCGATTCCTTATTGATTCTTTTATCGATTCTTATTGGGCAAGGGGTGGAAAAAAGAGCACAATCGGGTTTATTTACATTAATTGTCTTTTCTATAATGCTGTACACAAAATATACAGTATAGATATACACATTTACATTTGTTTAAATAACCAAACACATTTATACATATTCCTCTTGAACTTAAAATAAAACTTAAATAACTTAAATAAAATGTATTCTGGGGGCTAAGCGATTAAACATCTCTCTTGTTCTGCCTGTTTTGTGATATACATGCCTTAAAGGTGCCTAATATTTCTAGACTGAAATAATATCAGCATTATAATTATTATAACTGAGGATCTTTTAGTTGCCTATTCTGTGATGCCCCCTCAGGACTTGGTGCCCTACGCACAGCGCGTAGTGCGCGTTGAGGGAGCGGGTGCTGGTAGTAGTGGATAGCATGTGTATCAGTAGTAGTGGATAACATGTGTATCAGTAGTAGTGGATAGCATGCCGCACCAATAACAACTATGCAACTAGTGGAGGCGGCAAGGTGCTCCGGGTTGCCAGATTGGAGATGGTGAAGTATCGTACCAAAGGCTCAAAATGGTCATATATGGAGGATAATCATCGTGTATCTAGCAACCGTGAGATCGGTTGACCAATGACTGCTCTCTATACCGTCAGCGCTCGCGTCAGAGCTCGCGCCTAAAGGTGGACCGTACCATTTCCAAAACTTGTAAGGGGAGAAACGCCAATATCCGACGAAGCAAACTCCCCAGACGTTTTTGGAATCCCTGCCGGACACATTTTTTAGGGCTCAAAAACAGACAATGTCGGGTAAAAGAGGACGTCTGGTCAGCCTAAGATAAAGCCACATTAAGAGGGGAGGCAAACACTACCTCTGCCTCAATGCAGGGGGCTGAAAATGGAAGATTCTATAGCTAAGCTAGCGGAGTTTAATGCTAAGTTTAATAATGGATTAAAAATCGATATGCTCAGTTTAATAATGGGTTAACACGATAACGCAAACGTTTGCTGATAACACACGCCCTCCGATAATTAACACCGTTACGATCAAATATTTCTCAAAACTGGACTTTCAATCCAAACGTGAAGTGATCACTAATGGGAGACAATGCTGGAGCATCTTAGCTCCAATGCCGGAGCTCAAATGTATGCTTCAAACGAAGGGACAGAAGATGACTTGATCGACGACACACAATAAAGGCAACTTGCTTCACAGTGAGTGGTTGTGATCACTTTGAGGAGTTTAGCTTGGACAGAGAGATGAAGCGCCGACGTTAGCCGAGCTGCTGCAGCATCGAACACATGACATCCTGTCATTTAATTCCATGCTGCGTGTTCAAATGCTTATTCATATTTGTTATATTTCCTCCCTTCAACGAAATAGACTTTTTACACATGTTACAAGTGGCGTAGTTGTCATTGTGTCGTGTGAAATAGAGCCACACCTTAGAACGCTTCTGCTAGTTGCCATGTTTGCTGCAGTCTGAAGAAGAAACCGAAAGTTTGCGCATGCGCAACGCCACAGAGGATCGTTAGCGGAACCGTTAAGGAATCTGGCTAACGATTCCAAACAATCTGTCCACTGGGAACCGGTTCTAAAACAGAACCGGTTCTCGATGCCCATCCCTACCCAGGAGTGCGTACTGGCATTTTAATTCAGTTTTAACTTTCGATAGGAATTTTAGGGAGGTGCTTTTTTTATTTTTGGAGTGTTTTTAGGCTGAGGAAGAGTGATTTTAACAATCTTAGGCAGTGGTGGGACCGTGGTAAGACTGAAATTAAACTTCTTTGTCAGCAGCACACTTTCAACGTCACTAGATCTATGAAGGACCTGGAGACTGAAATAGGGGACCTAGAACGTTTGAGTGAGTCCACAGGAGATCGAGGACATATTGAAGTCCTCAAAAGGAAAAAGGCATCTCTCGCCGACCTGTTCGAGGTGAGAGTACAAGGCGCACTGGTCAGGTCCCGGTTCCAGACCATCGCAGAGATGGACACTCCCTCTAGCTTCTTCTTCGGCCTGGAGAAGAGGAGTGGGCAGGGGCAAGTGATCCACTCACTGCTGCCCGACGCAGGGCAGCCGGTGGTGGAACCAAGCCAGATCCGTAAGCGAGCGGTGGGGTTCTACTCCTCCCTGTATACCAGTGAGTATAGGGAGGAGGAAGTGTCGTCGGAGGGGCTCTGTGGGGAGCTGCCTCAGGTCTCCGAGGAGACCAATGAGGAGCTCGACAGACCCATAACCCCCCAAGAGCTGAAAGCTGCCCTGCAGGGAATGCAGGGAGGCCGTGCCCCCGGGATCGACGGCCTCCCCGCTGAGTTTTATAAGGCCTACTGGGATGTCCTCGGAGGGGACATCCTGGAGGTCTTTAATGAGAGTCTGGCCGCTGGTTCCATGCCGATGTCCTGCCGTAGGGCAGTACTGACGTTACTGCCTAAGAAAGGGAACCCGCAGGACATCGGTAACTGGCGGCCTGTGTCTTTGCTGTGTGTGGATTACAAGCTTCTGTCCAAGGTCCTCGCCTCCAGGCTGAGGGGAGCTATGGAGCAGGTCCTCCACCGGGACCAGACCTACTGCGTCCCCGGCAGGTCCATGGTGGACAACGTCCACCTCATTCGGGACGTTTTGGAGGTCTCCAGCTCATTGGGTATTGACACTGGTCTGATTTCTCTAGACCAGGAAAAGGCTTTTGACCGCGTTGAGCACGGCTTCCTCTGGAAAGTTCTGGGGAAGTTTGGGTTCAGCGCTGGTTTCATAGCCAAGATCAAGGTGATGTACAGTGATGTTGAGAGTGTGCTGAAGATAAACGGCAGGCTGTGTGCTCCTTTTAGAGTGGGTAGAGGGGTCCGGCAGGGCTGTGCTCTGTCCGGGATGCTCTATGCACTCTCCCTCGAGCCCCTCATCATCAAGATACGCTCTAGCCTGCATGGTCTAGTTTTACCTGGTTTTAATAAAAAAATGATTTTATCGGCATAGGCCGACGATGTTGTTGTTTTTATTAAAAACCAAGAAGATGTAGACCTTTTAAACCACATTGTACAGGATTTTAGCACGGCATCATCAGCGAGGGTGAACTGGAGAAAAAGCAAAGCCCTCGCTGTAGGGGAGTGGCGTGGCGGCCTCCCGGTTCTTCCCCAGAACCTGGTGTGGCAGAAGGACGGTTTTAAATATTTAGGAATATATCTCGGAAAAAAAAACATTGTCCAGAAGAACTGGGAGCGCGTCACAGAAAAGATAGAAGGAAAACTTTCCAAGTGGAAGTGGCTGCTCCCCCAGATGTCTTTTAAAAGGTAGAGTGCTGGTTTTAAACAATCTTATCGCATCCCAACTGTGGCACCGGCTAACGTGTTTAGACCCTCCCTCAGGCTTCTTGGCCAACATCCAGAAGAAGATGGTGGACTTCTTTTGGGAGGGTCTACACTGGGTGCCACAGGGGGTGCTGTTTTTAGCCAGAGAGGAGGGGGGACAGGGCCTTGTCCACCTGGCCAGCCGGACAGACACTTTTAGATTATAGTTTATTCAGAGGTTGTTAACGTGTCCGGGGTTTTTAGTGTGGCGAGACGTGGCCAGCTGCATCCTCAGACGTGCTGACCACCTGGGACTGGATACTGCTCTGCTTTTAATAGACTCCAGTTTTTTAAAGTTAAGTGGGCTGCCTCCTTTTTATGACGGTGTTTTTAAGTCGTGGGCCCTTTTAAATCATGAAAGGTGCCCACAGTCTGAATCTATGTTCTGGTTGTTGAGAGAACCTTTAATCTACAGAGCAAAAATGGACATAAGCAGCAGCGCCACCCCTGGACTAATGGAGGCGCTGCTGCGAACAAAAACTATCTGCCTGCAGCACCTGGTGGAGGCAGTGGGGCCGACGCTGAGTGACCCCCAGGCACTGGGCTCCCTGCTGGGCCTGCATTCCGGACGGGTGGCGAGGAGGCTCCTGGAGCTGTGGAGGCAGAGGCTGACCGGGGCGGAGAGGAGCCTCCCCATCGACTACAGCTAAAAGAAGACAGAGCCGGACCCTGCAGACCCTTTTCCAGATATCTCCCTCAGCCCGGGGCTAGGGGGGCTCACCGGCCCCCTGCTAAAAACAACCCACCCGGAATCAATCCCGCTGTCCTGAGCCAGTGCCCTTTCTGTGACATCCGGGAGACTATTTACCATGTTTTTAATGAGTGCAAGAGACTTTTGAGTTTCTTCTCTCTTTTAACATTGTTTTTTAGTCTTTTTAATGTCATTTTTACAGAGATCATGGGAGCTGCCTACAAGAAAGCTGAAAAAGAAAAGTCGCAGCTCCTAAATTTTCTCTCAGGAGAAGCAAAAATGGCCATATATTTAACAAGGAAGTCCCGGGTGGAGAACAGAGAGGGGACGGAGGCCGGGGCAGTGTGGCTCTGCAATGTCAGAGCCAGACTCTGGCTGGAGTTCAGGTTTTACAAACACATTGGAGACCTGGATGCTTTTAAACAGAGGTGGTGTTTTAATGGTATTGTTTGCTCGGTGGTGGAGGAGGAGCTGGTGTTTGTGCCACTTTTTATTTGGTAAAACATGTTTTATTTTTGTTTTAATATTGTTGTTTTTGTTTGAATTTGATTTTAAACAACCTGATTTTTAAAAACACTCTATTTTTAAAGAAATGTATAAAGAAGTTGTAAAAGATAAGATGTAAAATAAAGTGTTTTTCAAAAATCAAAAGAAATCTCTCTCTCTCTCTCTACATCTAATCCATGGTGGCTCCATCACTAGCAGCTACTTAAATCTTACAGCGTGATGAAAGTGTCGGGGCTGTAACGGCACTTTTGTACCACTTTTTCACCGGGCCACCAACACACACACACACACACACACACACTCTCACGGACACACACAAAAACACACGGCCTCTGCATGCACCCTGCATTCACACTGACTCATAGAAACAGATGCACACACAGGCTGCACTGCATGCCTGCACGATGACACACACACATACACACAAACACACACACACACACACACTCACACTCAAAGTTGGCTACCTGAGCTTGGATGTGTGCAGTGCTGTGAATGATAGGCTTGATTCTTGGGCACTGGGTTCATTTACATATTTTTACTTTTCTCACAGCATCAGCACACTTAATGTTTTTTTTCTTCTTTTCCCCTTCTTACACATTTTCAGAGGCTGATTGCATGTGTGTGTGTGTGTGTAGGTGTGTTTGCGTGCGCGCACCCCACCGGTGAATGTGTGTGTCATAGTGTGTTATTACAGGGGGAGAGGGGGAGCGGCAGAAGCTTGTCTTTTTCAAGGAACACCCCCAGAACTAATGTTCCACACCTGTGCACAGTGCAGCGCTCTTTATCGGGCATCACAGGTGCAATGCATTAATTGTGGAAGAAACCATCTCATTGAGGGGGGGGGGGGGCTGCGCAGGAGTGTTGGGGGGGCGGACATCGGCGGCGGTGCGGGGGTCTTCTCTTCACTGGCGCACATTCAATCACTCAATATTCACATCCGAATTGCTTTTAGCACGGAGGTTGAAGGTTTTGAAGCATCTGCACGGATGATATTAGAGGAAGACTGCCACCCTATTTTTTTAAGTACTGATTCAGATTTCTTTTTTTTTTTGCGTTTGTTTGGCACATGTCCCAGAGTGTGTGTGTGTGTGTGTGTGCCTTTTTACGTGCATGTATGTGCCAGAGCTGGCCTTGAGAGTCTTGCCAAATGCCTGTAATGTTTGCAGTGTTCCTCGATGAATTGTGAGGGGAGCGGCGACTAATGTGTGTGTGTGTGTGTGTGTGTGTGTGTGTGTGTGTGTGTGGGGGGGGGGTATAAACACCTGCAGGACCCGAAGGTCAAACGTATGAGACCCCCCCCCCCCCACCCCTCCGGTGGTGACGCAATTACCATACGTTAATACCTTTCCCCTAGTTCCCTCTCCCCCTCCCTGGCCGTCCACTTCTGCTTTTCTTCCAACTTGGTTTAACAATTCCTGAACATCACCCTCAATAACTCCCCCCCGCCTCCTCTAATTTCTTACCCTTCTTCTACCACCTCATCGTCAACCCTTCTTTTCTTTTTTTCCCTCCGCTCTTCATCTTTCCCCAGGACCACCAGATTGTGACTGTCTGTCAATCAGTCCATTTAACATCTGCTCTGGGGTAAGGCGAGGCAGACAATAACACATCACGGTCAATGAACTGAATTCCCCAAAGATTTCGGAGGAGGCCTCATCTTTTGCATTTTCCTTTACGCTTTTTTTCTTCTTTTTCTATTCTCTCTCTCTCTCTCTCTCTCTCTCTCTCTCTGCCTTCTCTCTTTTTTCCCTTCTTTTTTTTCCGGAGGTCCAGTAATGAGTGACAAAAGGTCATTGGAGCATTGCAGCTGCTCATCCACTCGTGCCGTAATCCACGGCACTCATGCCTGATTACCCCTCCAATGGTCAAAGGTAGGGGGGGGGGGGTAAAAAACAATGGGTGCAAGGCATGAGGCTCCTCCAAGAAATATGAGCCAGGGGTGTTATTTTGGACGGCGCCAGTCAGAGAGAAATAACCCCCTGAGCAGATCCATTTATTCTTTTTAAATCAAAAATGCCTCGGCAGCGGCGATGCAGTGAGGGGGAAAAACATGACACATTCTCTCCCTTCCCCTCCATCAACAGCCATTTTGATCTCCGCAATTGACCTTCCATGGCATCATTTACAATGAGTCATATCACAGCCACAAAGTGTTAAAGCTGCAGCGCACACACACACACACACACACTTAAACACACAGATAATCACTCTCTTTTCTTGCCCGCGCAAGCTCGCTGGCAGACGCTGGCATACACACACACACACACACACACACACACACACACACACATTCAGACACACACAAAGTCGTGTTCTCCCGATCACGTGCGAGCCGCCACGCGCTCCTCGGCCATTATCGCACACGCACTTGTAGGCATAATAGCTTTAACTAGACCAAATTGTCCGCCCTTCATTTGTATGTCTGCGGCGACCCACATTCTCCGTGACTCGCCCTTTGACAAAGAGGGGTCATTCCCCCCAGCAACGAAAATGAAGCCCAGTAGATATTGTTTGATTGGATTTTGCTCTTTTCAAGGTTTCAAGATCATTACAGGAATTCATTTGAAGTGTTTCTGAAAATGAAACCACGACCCTCTTCCAGCGTTTAATTATTCTAATACCACTTTCTTTTTTGCTCTCATTCTCTCTCTCTTTTTTTTTTTTTTGTCCGTCTGCAAAGTGTGTCATTTCGAGAAATTAAAATCATCAGGCTAGCCTTAAAATGAGACCACGGTGGATCCATTTTCACCCACGGGAGGTTATTTTGTCTTCTTCTGGCCATCTCGTCTCTCTCCTCTGCTTGTACACTGCAGCCTTCATATTTTATGTTTTTTTTCTTCATTCTCTAAGCCCCCCCCTCTCGAAATCATCCCTACGTCCTCCGTATCCACTCATGAATTGTAATTTTGCCTTCTTCCTTTCACTCTGTCCTCTTCTAACTCCCCCTTTCTTTTCTCTTCCCCTCTTTCACTTTCACAGTGTTTCTTTCCATCACTTTCGTCTCATCCTTCCTCCCCCCCTCCACATTTTTTAAACACAAGCCAGCGCATTGGTTCCAAACCAAATGTGTTCATTCCAACATTTCAATAAATTGAGTAGGGGAGGCATTAACGTTAATCACAGCGACCACATTGTGCTTTAGACACGTCGGTGGGATTATGGATTACTATTAGCTGGATGGAAACCGATTCTTTCATTTGAATTCCGACTTCCTCGTCTTGCTAAAATTAAAAAGAGAACTAATACTTCTTGGACCATAATACTTCTTCTTGGACAGGACTTTGCGTTGCCCCCCCCCCCCTTCTCTCTCTCTACTTCTCTCTCTCCATGATCTGCAGGAACACCCAAGGAGCAGCGGATGACAGACAAGCAGACAGTTCCCATCTCCATTCAAACTGCAACCACATGGATGTTATTGTTTCAACAACTGATACCTCTGTATCAGAAGATGAGCATTCGCCCTTACTGACACTGATTACTGGTCGCTTTTACTAAATATTCCCAGTTGGTTATATACAGTATAAATACACACACACACATATATATATATATATATATATATATATATATATATATATATATATATATATATATATATATACACACACATTATATATATATACAAATATACTGTATATATGTATATATATCATGTACAGTATATATGTATATACTGTATGTACATATTTTATTTATATATGTCATTTTATTTTATTTTTTATTTTTTTTCTGGGTTGGGCTTGTCTGATGCATAGTTGGGTGGAAGGAACTAGTTCATCAGAGCTTTTTGACCACTGCATTCCCAAAGGAGAGCGTTTGTGAGGTGGAACCACGCATTACATTTTATTGGAATATGAGTCCACGGTTACATGAAATTGAGTTTCAGTTTTTTTACATACAGATCCTGACAGTAAAATAACTTTTAAATCCCTTTTTTTCAACGTGCGTGAAGATATATTAAACAAGCGGACCCATTGTTTTGCTTTTATTTTGAAGTTAAAACAAAACAGTTTGGGAGCCGAGCGAAATGAAACACTCCTTTGTGTTCATGTGTGTGTGGGTGCAAGTGTGCGCGTGGGTGACGCATGTATGACCAACGTTATGGGGAATCGCCTTTATTTGGGGACAAATCGCAGGCCCCCGTGGCGTACATCCTTACATTTTTGTATGAAGACTTGGTTTAAGACAACAGTAGGGTGTGTGTGTGTGTGTGTGTGTGTGTGTGTGTGTGTGTGTGTGTGTGTGTGTGTGTGTGTGTGTGTGTGTGTGTGTGCACCAGGGTCTTATGGCGATACAGCATGCATGTGGGCTGCAGCACTGCAGGAGTCATATATATCTGGTCATACTGTAGACGTGTAACAGATGGCCGTAGTTATGGAATCCATATAGTCCCTTCTTATCTCTTCTTTACTGGAGGATCTCTCTGCTTCGCCATCAACACCGTCGATCACGCTAACAACCTCGCATGACTGTAGGTACAGCTTCGGAGGGAACATTAGCAGTTGTTGGGGTGAAATGGATCGACTACGTGTCAGGAGGATATGAAACTGTTGGATGTGATCCGACGCAGTAAATCATGCAGACATCTGATGGCTAAATTTAAATATAAAATGTGCCCTCTGAAGACTCAGTTAAATTTAGTACCCCTACATATACCAATTGATATATAAAAAAAAATGTTGGACCTCCTTGTTAGCTCTGCCTTGCCAAAGACACTGTTGAAGAAAAAAGCAAGTGACAATACCCTCCCAACCCCCTCTTTCATTTCAAATAAGCCTACTGGGACTATTTTGAGAGAGCCAAGTAGCTCTGTGATTCACACAGTCACATATTTAACAGGAATAATCATTTGAATCCACCTCTTTTGTCTTCTCTGATTGTCCCTTTGAAATGTTCCGCAGCTAGCCGGAAAAGAAACATCTTTTCAACTGTATGGTCACGACGAGGGTCTGAGTGTGGGATAAAAGAGGGATACCATTTAAACAAAGAGCTTTTGGTTTTTAATCATTTACAATGCATTTTAACCAGCGGCGGCTGAAAACATTTGGGAGGATTGGAGGGAAACCAACCCATGGCGTCATGTTATTTTACACTATTCGGCCACTAATCTCCACTTCATTGTGTTTAACAGAACATTGGGCAATAAAAACAATGGCTGACAGGATTTCCTAAGAACAATCACACAGTCTCCGGAGGCATGCGTCACTTGAAGCTCGTCAGTCTGAGTCGGAACACCCTCCCTGCAGAAGAGCGCAGTGCAGTGGGCCACCGTACTTATTCTAGTCGATGGTGAGACTTGGGAACAGTTTCTTTCAAACAATTACTATAATAATAATAATAATTTGAGAACTAGAGGAGCAAACTCCTTTGGCCTCTTCTGACTTGAGCACATCTCCACACAAACCGCATCACATCTATTTCAAACTCATTTCTGCCTGGATTACATTCTATTGGCAAAATGTTTCAAATGTAGGACGTGGGAAGTTCTTATATTGTCCACGAGTCGTGGGCAGGGTTGGGGAGGAAGCTTTGGGCACACGAAGCAGGACTCTGACACTGGAGACCGGGGTTTATTTTCCTATCACACGCTTATTTTAGTAATAATGTCTAGAAATAGTTGGAAACAGCCAGTCTGCCATGTAACAGAGTCCGCCTACCAGCACCTCTAGAGCTAACTAACATGTTGTGTTATTTGTTTAATTCATAGTAAAAATCAAAATGTAAAAATGGCATGTTGTGGTTTTGTGTGAGAGTTATGTTCCGGACTTAAAAAAAAATTGGAAACAGGGTTGTATGCATAAACAATGTGACATCTTCACATACTTTAAAAAGAAGAAGAAAAACAAAGTTCATGAATACTTAATGATTTCAAATTTACTGTAGCTGTGATCCGTCCGCAAAGCCAGTTAATGCAATAACTCAGCATGAACAGACAGCACATTAGCTATCAGGCATCATCACATAATATCCACGTTGACGTTTAAGCTTTATTTTTGACGTATGAGGAACGAGAGGCAGCGCCATCTGTGATTTAATGTTCAACGGGGTCATCCTGCAGTAGCACCCTTTGTTGTGATAACCTCAGACAATGCCGTTCCATCCACACAATTAAGTCCCTTTTCCAGTCGTCTACTATTTTCTTGATAGGTGTGTGTTGGAGCGTGTGTGCTTGTGTGCGTGTGTCTTTTGTGTGTATCCCTGACATGCCTGTCACCAGTGGATGTTATATGTCAGCCTTGACGACATGCTGGCTCCACTTCGTCACCAGCTGCAGCCCAGCTCAGCTCCAGAAAAACTGGCAAACTGTTTGTCTGCCTGCCTGCTTGACGCACAATAAAACTGTGTCTCCATTAGACAGGCCTCTGCAGAGCCCTACAGACACACACACACACACACACACACACACACACATAAAATTTGAAGACAAACATGTGCGCACACAACAGTAATCAGGCACATGCTCAGAAAAATGTGCATAAGGGAACACATCCACACAATGTCCTTGCAGAAAGTGTCTCCACAGTCATTGTGTGTGTGTGTGTGTGTGTGTGTGTGTGTGTGTGTACATACAAGTGTGTGTCCGTTTGTACCTTTTCTAGAGACAACTGCTGTCTGTGCCAGATACCCTCATAATGTTGGACAGGTGTACAACATGGTAATCAGGGATTTACGAGAGTGTGTGTGTGTGTGTGTGTGTGTGTGTGTGTGTGTGTGTACAGGGAAAAAAAAGAGGAGAGACAAAGGCAGATGGAAAAAAATGGATAAATGCAAAGAGAGAAAGATGGCCAAGTATTCAATATTGTTTACTTCTGTCTTTTGTCCAGGAACCTGATTTTGCCCCAACCTACCTGATTCCCCAGACGTGTGTGTGGGTGCCCAGGAGAGTGTGTGTCTGTCTCTCTGTGTGTGTGTGTGTGTATGTGAATTACTCCAAATATTGTAAAAAAAAATCTGCAGCATGCTCAGTGGCCCAATGCGTCAAACCACGATCACTTTAAGGAACGTGTTTACATTGTTTACAGTTTAAACAACACGTGTGTCACAAAAACACATTGTCTTTCACACAGGACACCAACACCTGTGTCCTGGGTGAAAAACAACATTGATTAATTTAAAGTTAAGGTTATGTTACGTTACATACCAAACTTATACCTTCCATTTGGTACGTTAGAAAGTAACAAACTGTGATCTGGTCCTCGACCTAAGCAAACCCTGTTGCCGTGGAGGCGAGCTGCTTCCTGTGAAGATGGAAGACGGGCGGCTGCGTCTGCATTTCACAGGCAGAAACTGACACTCGAGGGCTAAGTAGAGCGTCATCGCCTCACGGGGAGGGCCATTGATAAAATGTGCCGTACTCGACGTGTCGGGAGCGAGAACGCGTCGCCCCATGACGCTCTTCCTCTTCACCCCGTCTTTCTTTTTCTTTTACACGTTCCTCCCCTCCCCTGCTCCCTCCCCCTGTTTTCCCTCGCCCGCCCTCCCCTCCCTCCCCACAATTTCCTACCTCTCTCGCTAGCCGCGCAGCTTAAATGACAGGCTGTCAGAGGACACTGAGTGCTGTGGCCTGGTTAGTTAATGTGTTAGTTACAGACACACCTGCCAGTGAAAGAAAGCAACCATCAGGGGTATAGACTCCAGATAGCAGAGGGCAGATGAATGAATCTATTGATCAATCAATCAGGGCGCAAAGTCATCAAATTTGTACTTGCTTAACAGCCAGCGGTGATCACTCGACGTAGATCCCCCCCCTCCCCCCGACACCCCCTTTTATATTTCACATTTATTTCTCTCTTCACCATTACCCTGGATATTGCACTGCCCTCATAGATGCACACACATTAGCACATAGCGCTGTCAACCTAAATGATACTTTTCACCATCTTTCCATTTGCACCTCCTCCTCCTCTTCTCGCCTTCCTGTGCCTTAAATTATTCAGATCTCTCTACATTTGATTTAGCATGCCTCCTGTCTGCCATTTCCCCCTCTTTTTTATACATTTCATTATGTTGTATGACTTTAGACCCACTGGCTGGAAAATGACAATTATTTTGCTCCAGCAGCCAGCTATTAACAGAGCTGAAGAATACATGGAGTGGCGTGCCGAGTGGAAACTGCAGTGTATAAAGAAGACGCATGCATACACGCACACACAAACACACACACACACGCACATGCATGGATCTACAGACAAGTAAATACTGCATACAGATATAGTATGAACCAAAATACATGAAAACGCATGCATATATGCAGCTACTGTGCAGTTTGTTTTCTCTTTTGCTCGTTTGCCTTTTTGTCAGTAACACACACACACACACACACACACCTATGCATACACTTAACTGTTCGACAAAGCAACACAAAGCTGGCTCGTGGCCGGAGAACCGCATGAGGAATGATCCCACGGCAAGAGCAGAACAAAGAGAGAGATCCGTCAGCGCAGAGTAATGCCTTTTAAATGTACCTTTAGCGCGGCCGGGCTAGTGAATTCAACCCATATCTAATGGTAGCTTGTTTGGCCTTTTCATCAATTCTGCATAAATATATATGAGCCACAGGGAAACATACAAGGGGCCTAATAGAAACGAATGAACTGCTCAACCATATATTTGCCGTGAGAGATATGCAGCTTGTGATTGGAAAGGGCATCCACTATCTGCAATATTGATAATACTTTTTCAAATTTCATCTGCTTTTGTTTGCGTTCTGCGGCCGCCTGTTTAAACATGGTGGGAATTATAATGAGGCCAAACATTATCTCCAGTGGTTGTTCTAGGCTGAACATATAACTTTATCACTGAAATGATTCCCGCACTTTGGCTGCATTGTAGCGTTTCCATTAGAGCTTGGCTATCTGACAGAACTCCAACCAATCGGCGGCCACAGTGGCCCACGTCTGGTGGCCAAGCAGTGCCTGAGTCTGTGATATTGTGTGTGTGTGTGTGTGTGTGTGTGTGTGTGTGTGTGTGTGTGTGTGTGTGTGTGTGTGTGTGTGTGTGTGTGTGTGTGTGTGGAATGTGCCAGGATATTTAATTGTAACCGTCTCTGATCAAATATGCTGGAGGACAATGTGAACTCGCTGTATTTTACCTTGGATGGTTGTATTTATCAAAACATCACAGATTTATGTGTATTTTAATACCTCTTGGTAATGCCGGGTTATTTTTGAAATCTTGATCTGAAGGATTTTCCGTTTTATACAATATCACATCAAGTCTGGCTGTATTTGTTCTTCCTCTTATTCTTTCTCAGCATTGTTTTCGTCCCCGCGCTGCCTGTTTATCTCTGGGGAAGGCGATCACGTCTTGACAACACACGGAGATCCGACCACCATGGGAAGTTGACGTTGTTGCGGTGAAGCTGGAAATTCTGTAACAATACAACTCAACAGCAGATCTTTGAGGACACGTGGATACCCAGCGCAGTCTTACTCCCAGGGAATCAAATACCAACGCTTTGTCACCAGTCAAGATGCACTCTTTACCATCCGTGTAAGACGCACCTGGCTTGTAAGTAACTCCAATGCAAAAAACAATCTACGTTAACATTATAAGCTCAGAGGCACAGGAGAATTTAAAAGTCCATGGAGGTAGGATGTCAGGCGGGATCGGGTCAGACGGACAAACACAGAACCATTGCCCAAAGACCACTGGTTGTGTCCCATGTGCAACCACAAGTCATTGGGTTAAGTAAAGTGCTTAACATACATAATGGGACCGATGTAACTGAAGTTGAGCAACACACTGAATTGTTTTAAACCAAACAACGATCTTTAAAACCTAACAAAGAATTCCTAAATCTTAGTGTCCAAAAGGGATTGTTAATATCATAGCAGTCCTACAGGTGAGTGTAAAAGATAAGCAGTGAATATCGCCGTGAACCTTTATTCTTTTCCATTCTATTCCCCCCCCCCCCCCCCCCCGGCACAGTTTCCATTTTGTTCTGCTTGATTTTGCTCTATTCTCTAAAACAAGATCCTCCTTGGTGGCTGCCGTTGAAGAGTCTTTTGAAAGTAGCAGAAGTATGCAGAGGTGAACTGTATTATATATCCTCTTAAGAAAGCACAGGAATCAGTCTTGCATGATTGCCCCTCGTAGTGCCTCACAGAAAGGGAGTAGGAGCTGGTTATCCATGTAGAAATTGCACAGCAGATATCATACGGCGAGCGCCGTCATGCACAAAGACGCTGGGAAAAAAAGCACCAAGACGATCTTTTCATCCCGGAGTCACTGAAAATCCCCGACACAGACCCCTTGGAAGAGCAGCTCAGCCTCCACCCCGCGCACAGGGACCGAGGGTTATTTGAACTAAAGCTTTGTACGGGGTTACAGGCAGCGTTCGAGCTGTAAGACCGGGGTTGGTCCGATGCCTACCGCGGACTTATGGTGATCTTGGTGACTTGGCCAAACAACGCAGCCCAGATCGAGCTGTGTCACCAGGGATAGACATATCAGAGGAGCTCAGCAAAGCTGGCAGATCATGATAGTCATCTTATGGAGAGGGGTCCCAGTGATTAAATCCAGGCTGTTGGATCCCACCCTCTGGCACTTGACCACACACATGCATGCGCACACACACACACAAACACACACACACGTGCGCACACGCGTAAACTTACGCACACAAAAGATGCATGCGTGTCCAGAGTCCCAAACCCAGGATCATTAATATTTGCACATTATAACCCTCCTCTTTTCTCACACTGCTGCCACCAGATATACCAGCTGGGCCCGCCTATCCATTACCATAATGCCATCAGTGTGTGTGTGTGTGTGTGTGTGTGTGTGTGCGCGTTTCTATGACTGCGTCTGGCTACGTGCAGCTTTTTGTTGTGTGTCTCTCTTAAAGCATTGTATGCTCACACTGTTCTGCATGTTGGTAAAGGTGATATTTATGCATCTTTTTGTACAGTGGACACACATATTCAAAATAGATTTAAGGGATAAATTGTATAATGATTTCTGGGAAAAACAATAAATTGAGGCTCCAAATAAAGGCCATTATGGAAATGAGATTAGGGAGCAATTGAATTAGGCTGTAATCACCGTTTCTATATGTCATTACAATGCAACTTTATCCAGCATTACTCTGTGCCCGGGGCTATAAACGACAAACAGTGTTTCTTTGAGGGGTGTTTCAGCAAATCGACCAGGGGGAGGCTTTCATTCAGATCCACTCAAGCAGCTCTACCTCCACCACTTTGTTTCTCAATTCCCATTATTCCCATTGACTCGAACAATAAAGATACATATTAGCAAATTGAACATCTCAGTCCCATGACGCAAAACAAAAAATGACTACGGACAAAAAAAAGAAGAAATAAATCTTCCCCAATAAACCATGGATGGCAATACTTCCTTCAAATATTTAGGTAATGTCATCAGTTCCAGACCACAGTTTTGTATGAATAGATTTTCATGTAAACCAAACTCCCCAACGCATAAACAGTGGCGGGACATTGAGCATCAATTGAAGGATGTGCTGTGTATACATAGTGATCAACTCAATGCGATGTCCCATTGGATTTTATTCCCTCCTCGTTTAGTAATGTAACTTGGTGTAAAAGGAACAGATGAATGTACTTATCAAACACACATTATTAGTACATTAAAACATGTTTGTGAATGTCTCTGAAGGGCAACACATCCAGGTCATGTCATGTAGCTTAGTGTCGTATGATGACTAACACACGCCAGATGCACCTTTTAGGTGTTCCCTTAAAACCTACCAAAGGTAAAGAGTAAAGACAGAGAAGAGCTTCAGGAATAACTATATAGACAAATCCAATCTACTCTCAAATGGTCTCGTTTGCTAACATCAGTGTTATATTGAGACTGTTGCGTAACCAGTTCAAACCCCATCGGTGTCACTTTAACAGAGACGCCATTGAAGAGAACTTTTCAAATGCTGCAATCAGGATCGATTCATTCTGAACCAATCAGGGCAACACCAGCTGTGACAGTCATCCTGGGCAACATGGTGGCTTCCTCCAAAAGGTAGAGACTCACAGAGCGTCCATTCAACAGATTTGATCACATACACACATCATGATCGTTTAAATTCATCTAACAGGGACTATTAATCTTACAATCATCTTCCTAACAACACTCCCATACACCGCGCCCAGCACGCACGCACACGCACACACACACACACAAACACACACAGTCCATCATCACCAATGAGAGTCCTCTACTCCTGTTTTCTGTGGTCCGTGGGGATTTGTCAGTGCTCGTCAACCAACCGTGTCAACCGTGACAGTCGTCCAGATGTCTCCTGCTGCCGCTGCATGACAGGAAGGACAGGAGTGGAGAGAGAGAGAGAGAGAGAGAGAGAGAGAAATATCCCTCATCTGACAAGCACTACAGTGGGACACCCGCGAGCAATCAAATTCAGAGCACATAACTAACCACGTTGACGGGCGCTAATAAAGTGGATTCCATGCTTCTGGGACTTCAGGGAATACGCAAAGTTTGTGAGGGATTGGCCTGTTGCTCATTTTACCTGTTAGAGCATGAATCTGTTTTTTTATTTGTGTGTATGCACCCTGTTTTATGATCTTTTCAGTTCTGACCAAATTCTCAGCAGCTGCTTTTCACAGAAATACGTGAAATGACCACATCCTCATATCCTCTTAACATCGCAGTCCGTTCCACCAAACAGTTCAACGTTACGTTAAGGCAACAAAACCACTTAGTTAGGTGGAGGGAAAACAGCATGTTTGGGCTTAAGATAAGTACTTAAACACGTCATAAAATTCACAGACAAGTCTTAATTTAACAACACCTTAGGACACGAACAGCGGTCTCGTGGTTGACGGTCCTGTGTTTGAGCAACGTCAGTAACCTTTTTAACTGTCACAGCTCTGACAGTTGCGTATTCACAAGGATGTGTTCAATGTCACCACTACGTAATGCACTGTGAAGAGGTTGGGGTACTTTCACTGATTTTGTGTGACATCAGGCTGTTTGCACAGCAGCTGGATGATTGCAATATCATATAACATGAACATCTATCTCATCAGGGTTTAGGTATAGCATTTGTATCTGGTCAGTCGGTGACCGGACCAATCAGGGTCCTTTGAGGAGCTCCTGGCTGGGACAAGAAGAGGAGAAAGTTTGTTTTAAAACAATGTTAGCATAGATGCCGCTATAGCACCAGTTATATGTTATTTGTATAGTCATTATATTCAGTTTAAGGGTGTTAAGAATCACAGGATTACTCCACCGGATTATCATAATACAGAGAGGGGGGAATGTTATGAGCCTTCAGCTTTTGATATACGTTATTTAAATATTTCGATATTGACCTTCTGCGACTTTTCTGCACAGCCATGTGTTGTTTTACACATTTGAAGTTTATACAGTGAAATAATTGGTAAAGCATTTTTAAAAAGTCATAAGTTGCTGGTTGCTCCTCTCATGGTATTTACAGCAGTGCCATTGTTGTGCACATGTGTACCCTTATGGGACTAATTAAGTTATCAAACAGAGTAACAAGACACATCAAATACAATCTGACAGGACTTTAAGTCGAGTCAACATCCACTGCCATTAAAAGCACATTAGAATTTATTATAATAGATTTGGGGAGCTCAGGTAATCTGTGAATTGATGTTGAATATTGTAGATATTAAAATATGGCTGGTATAACTACTGTACATTCATCTTTGGTTTACTGTTTATTTTCCTCCAGAAACTTCAACTTGTATTCTCTTTTTCTTGCTGTAAGGATTCAAGAGGAGCTGATGCGACTTGGTGTGGCACCGTTCTGGCATTGATCCAAACAAACCCACACAAAGCATTCGTCGCTATCTGGTTGTCGATGCAACAGCAACGTGAGAAAGCATCGTCCCGTACAACGGCAAAGAAATAAAGAGCTCATTGGGTGGATTACCATGCTGTAGCGACGCGGACGATCCAGAAGGTAAACAGTTGCTAAATTATCGCTAATTATTAGTCAGTCAGTCACATGCGGATCCCGTTTGGATGATTAATTTCCAAATATCAATATATTTTTTATTTTTCGGTCATTCCAGGTTTTTGGTCATTTGCATGGAGTTTATTATTAGCAATTATGTGTTGGTAACAAAACAACGGAAACGTCCGCAGCAACAAAACCACTGAGTTTTGGGGGGAATAAACATCATTAATATGCCTAAAATAAGTCAAATACGTAGGTAAACAATGTAACATAAGTCTCTGCCTCCTTGATTGGTTAATTCCCTTCACCTGCCCTCAGCCTCTCCTCTGTCTCACTGATTGTCTCATGCCGTACACCTGTTTCCTGCCTATATTGTGCCAGTCTTTCCCTTGTCGGTTTGTTCTCTTTATTTCTCTGGTAGCATCTCTTTTTCAATGATAAATTCCCACTCTTTATTCACATTTTTGATTCCTAGTATTTTTTTAGAGTTGCTTTTGAGCCAGAGTTTTTATGTTGTACCTTTTCCTGAAGTAAATAGTTTTTTCCCCCCTTTAAACCTGGAGTGTTGCCTGTTTCTCTGCACCTGAGCCTCACCCCGTGACAAGGAGAGCGGATGGAAGCGAAAGGATGTACAGTAGATGCCAACTAAACTATTTGAAAAACACAGTTTATTGGTGGCGAAAGACGCGTGACCCTGACGTTTTTTTTTCCGCTTCAAAGATGAACCACCCCCTCTCTTGTATCCACATTAAGCTCATATGGAGGGCATGGCAGGGCAGAGATCCAGCGGGCTGGGGGCCTGTGCCAGGAAGTGCTCTGTAAAGCACATGGTGAAAGCCTGCAGCACCAATCAGCTTGTACTGAGGTTGTCAATGGGCTCATTAGCGATCATTACAGCGACCTCTTGGGCACCTGGGTGCCCTTCAGAGTTCTTAGGGTGGGGGTAGGGTGAGGGGCAAAGCAAGGAAAAACAGAGAGCAGAAAGAGGGCAACAAAAGACATATCCCATGTTTTGTGGCTTGTTCGAGTGAAGACTGATATATTTAGGGGGGGAGAGGGGGAGGAAAATAATGTTTGACTACATAGACACAAGTAAGTAATTGAGGGAGAATACGTGGTTAACACTGGTGTGTTCATCTATGGCGTACCCCGATGATAAAAGGGACATTTAATGCTTACTCAAAGTTGGCAACATGTCCTGCAACAACTGACCGATATCGCAACTGACCCAAAACTTCAGCTCTGTAATTTTAGTCATACAGCGGATTTTTTGTTGTTGCTGAAGCTCAATTATGTTGAAAAAGGTCAGACTCGTCTTAGTTTATGCTATATAGATAGAAATGTGCATGCGTGTGCACCCACTCCCTCTTTCTGCTGAGTGTATACACAGTTGCACTTTGCTCAGTCTCAACACGACTTTCCTGCCCGGGCTCCTGAGGTCACAAACTGGGCTTCCATCACGACATTTAAACTCACGAATTGTTAATACACCGTTTCTTGATCAGTGCCCCGATGGCGTCGGACAGCCACTGGCCTCTGTATGTAACATAGCAGGCCGGAAACTGTCTCCAATGTAAACCCACACGTGTTATTATGAGACAGTCAGAGCGACGGATGGAGTATGAAAAGCGAGAAAGTCTGCATAAGGATGAGGTGGGGGTGGATGAATAAGTCGAATAATATATGACTATCATCTTGAAAACTGCTGTTCACGCCTGAGTAGAACCAAGTTATGTTACCGTAGGTTTGTTACGTAACCTGCATACTTTATTCATGGTAGTTCCGCAACAAACGTATGAAACATACATATTTAATCCAAACTTGCATAAGCCTAACCAAGTACTTAGTTTAATCCTAAAAAACGTAAAACGAGGGGAAACCGTACATTTCCTGTGAGCACAGAGGTTCATTTTGAAAGGCCGCTATGCAAGTAACAAGCAGACACTGACACGCCATCTCTGACGCTAGAGAGGTACCTCGAGTGTGACACTGTGTCGTAAAACAGTATTTGATCGAGAGTGTGATCTTGTCGACATTTTCAAATTTAAATATTGCAATGTTCCTACATTAAATGATGAGGTGACTTCAGGCCAACCCTTTCCTCCATCAAATGTATACACCAATTACAGATTGCACTAGCGATAAGGAGAAGCAGATGCGTAATAGAAGCTTTAATTATTGAGACTCTTATCGACAGCCGGATATTTTGTCATTATTTCTGTATTGTGTATTTTGTAGTTTGTGAATTATTTGTGCTCATTGTATTCAGTCTAGGCTGCATTTATTTTAATGGGGTCTTCAGAGAGCAACAAGTTCAGCATCAATCTTAACAGGTTGAACAAAGCTCACACGACCATGAAATCAACCAAACAGCCCCATCAATTTGACATGCGCTTACCTTCTCCCTCTGCTTTCTCCTTCAATCTGAAAGCTCTCTCATGATGATTATACCTTCCTCCCAGCTTCTCTTTGTGAGGCTTTAGCTTTGAGACTCTTACATGAAGTGTAAAACGTTTTGTAAAAGCCAAAAGTATTTTACCTTCAGCACCAGGTGTGCTGTGCAGAGCACTAATTTATCTTCCATTTCATGCTGCTGCCCATATAGCAACGTTTATTCACATCGGGGATGTACAAAAGACAATGTAAGAAGGATGCTCCCTGATTACAGACCAATAAGCCATTTACACACATATGATAGAGATTACAGGGACTATGAGGAAACAAAATCCCCCATGCTTCAGGTGTGTCACATGACTCTACTCTGTTTTCCTGCCCGCTGACGTGACAATAATTACCTTTGATACGATTGTGGAAGAGTTCATTGTGGTCTTTTCGATATTGTTTAATCGTCCAGCCCTCCTGCCATCTCATATTCCAACCCAAAGGATCTCCTGGACCCTGAAGTCCCACACACTCCAATGGCAATGAAGGAGCTTTTGCTGCACATACAACACTTATATGCACATAATTGTTGTTTATAAGAAAATCACCAGACTTATATTTTCAGTTCTTGGGTACTAATTCTACTGAGTACTGGTGGGTGGTCCTTCCCCATTTGATGCTGTGAGCATTTTTTTATTTGATCTTTACATACAGTTGATGATGTCTGCTTGTTGTGTCTCTTGTGAAAGGCCATTTGACCGATCAGTGGCCCCAACGGCAAGGGACCAAATCACCTTCTTTGGGGGCCAAAGGTAGTAACACTATACATTTGAAGTGTTATGCTTCTGTAGTTCTAAAAAGGTTTTTTGAAAAACGTGGTAAAGCGGTTGAGTAGGGGATGGAGTGTCTCCTTGGGAGAAAGCAGTGCTGTGGCCCTGGAAGGTAGGTAAGTAGGACGGTGTCCCTCTAAAACGCAGTAAGGGGAGAAAGAAGTGTGTGACATAAATGTTTAGTGCCTTTACAGCAGAAGAGTACAGCGCTGCGGAGATAGGAGGCAGAGATCTGACAGGACGAGGGTTTAAAGGAGTGTAAAGGCAGCTCAGAGGAACATAATCCAAGAGGCCTTTTGTTCTCTTTGCAACGTGATACTGTTGGTTCATAAAAAGCCACTTCAATTGAGTGAGGGTATTGAGTGGGTGCACGAATTTGATTTCATTCCAAATAGCATTTCTAATACGTATTCTGCTCAGGTGTCACCAAAGATGAAATACAATTAAGGGACATCAATCTGATATAACATCTTGCACAGAGAAAACTGATCTAAATTATTTTTTTAAAGCGCTGAAAACACTCCAGCTGAAAATGAGGCCACCAAGAAGAATACTTGAAGCAGCCGATTCACAATATTTGCTTTTCATATTACTCATACGAGGAATTCCCACCTGCGAGGAAGGTTGCCTTTTAACTGGCAATGTCAAAGGATGTTGTCTGCACCAAACATGACACAGACGTCTCTCCCTTTTTTGCTGCTCCTCAGATACCGTCATAGATGTTTCAAAGCCAGCAACACAATATGGAAACAGAAAAAAGGGATGAATACTCAATACTCCCTGCAATGGGGATAAGGCCCCGAAATATGTTTTGGAAACACAATCAGCATCATAGCAGCTCTGTGTGTCTGTTTACATTGTGGCCCCGACCATCGTTCCCCTCTCCTCTAACAAACAAGAGGATGGGGGGCGGGGGGGCGGGGTGAGCAGAGGAAGAGCAAAAAAAAAAAGAAGCTGGAAATATCTTTTGCATATTATTTTAAGTAACTGTTCAAATTTCATTTCAGAATGGTAATCCACAAAACAAATATGTAGCGGCATATTTTAAAAAAGGGAGGCTCTGCTCGCTTCAATTTCCTATTGTGGCGTTCGGCGCGTGTTTGCTCTTTGTGTCTGTTTGAATTGATTTGCACAGCTCGGCAGACAAGGGCTGAATGCTCAGACCAAGAATCCATAATTTCATATGATCTGATAGTTCTGCAGTATTAGATTGATTTTTTTCCTCCCTCTCCCCCGTTTCTCTCTTTCTCCCTCTCTTTGGTGTTGATGTTAACAAACAATCTGAGGTACCTGCGCTCACGGATCCAGAGGAGAGCAAAGAGAGGCATTTTGTTCAGGCTAAGGTGATAATGTGGAGACGGGGACATGTTTGTTTGAGGAAGGGGATATGTTTGTTGTGTGTTGTTTTCTGAGGAGGTACTTCCCATCTCGCCTATTTAGCTGGCGGCGCTGTGGTGTCTGCAGCCACACAATATCCAGGACTGGGGGGGCTTAACGCGCCGCTTATCTACAGCCGGCTAGGTCTGCACGCAACGCCCATACGCCATATGCACAAGTGCAGTAGTCCCGATGCCGAACAGATGAATAGATTAGATATTGGTTCTGATTATGATACAGTGCTGCAGGTCTGTAACACTGTTGGAGGAGGAAAAGAGAAAGTACTGTCTTAATTTGAAGACAAGCCCTTCCCGACACACATATCAAAGCACTGTTACTCTGATTCAAGACCTTATCGCGCTGCTCGGAAATCTCCCCAATCATTCAGACTTTGGGTCGAACACTAGTTCACAGATTATAAACTTGTCTCCGAAAAACTATCTTTTTATATTACAAATTGTCAAATAACTGCTGCATGGACTCCGCTGACTTGTGGTAACAAGGAAGTGTTATCTGTTCGCATTTGTAATATGTCTCAATTGGGTTTTTACAGCAGTTTTGGACATGCCGCCTTGTGTTTCACGGACAGCTCTGTAAAGTACACACAAACCAATAGGTAGATGCAGGTGTTAGGGATGCATGCCAAAAAGAAAAGCCCAAATTATAGAATGGAAAGAGAAACAAACTACTGAAAAGAAATGATAGAAGACTTGAACAGGTTTTTGGTTACACGCAAACCCTGCAACGCCGGACTTGTCAAGAAGGTGGTTGAAGGACTGAGGGCAGCTGTGACCGAATGGCAGAGCATCAAAGATGTCCTGTACTAAACTCACACATGAACAGGAAAACACAGGACAGAGATTACATGGCAAATGATTCAAATGAAAGTCAAGGACATTGAAAATAACAATGTAATTAAATATGTGGAAAAGTTGACTTAAAGCGACACTATGTAACTTTTCCCCTGTAGCGCCCCCTTCAGGTATTTAACGTCTGGCTCTCGAGCCATATATGGCTCTTCCGGCTCTGAGATCGCAGCTGATCTCACAGCTGATCGATGCGCGCTACCGGCAGCGCGTCTCGGTAACCGCAGCGAGCCGTTCAGCATGTTATTCTGTCTGTACGCGTCTTGTAGCGGAGCAAATAAAAAGTCACCTGCGAGCGTGGACTGGCACTATATGACGTTGCGTAATCACTGACAGACAGCAAGTTGACGTACTTCCGCCGGAAGTACCGGGCCGGTCCCCAACATCTTACATTCAGCAGTTTTCTGGCCACAGACCCCCTCAGTGGCGGAGGCGCAAATCAACATATTAAAAGTCATTGTAGCGGCACAATTTTTTTCAAGCTGTTATTTTAAGGTGTAAAAGTTACATAGTGGGGCTTGAACTACAATGGCGAAAAAAGACATATTCAATAACGAATGAGTTATAATCAAGGACTATCTAACAAATCTACAATAGAGCAGTCCATTTCCTTGTTAATGCCAGGAAAAGATGTGGCCCCGAGGTTATTGATCCAACAGGTCTCCCTTTGGAGGAGACGTTTCAGTCTGTCCCTCTATCTATCTATCCCCCACCCCACTTCTTCTTGCATTGTTTCATCTGTAAGTGCTTTCCAAATCCATTACTAATCACCTTTGCACAAATCAAACACTTTTTTGAGCTAATGCAGCAACGGTGGCGGTATGGTTATGGAAGTGTGGTTATGTTGTGCAACAACAAGCTGTTCAGGATTAAGAACAAAATAAAGTCTTTGGATGAAATAACTTCTTTGTTGGTTTTAGTGGATCTTGACAGTCAAGGTTAAGATACCTTCTTGGTTATGGCAAAATGAAACTAATGTAGACTGTGGGGAGGTAATGGTTGCCTTTTGTATCAAACACCAACATGTTGCTGTCATCCAACCATTCCAGCCTCCTTTCTCTCACCCATAACATCATGACAGTACTTCCCCCTTTTACAACAGCCTTTTTGTAAACCCAACACACAAGTTCCGAGTCAGCGTTTGTACTTTGATGGTTCTAGAAATACAATATAGGAGTGAATTAATCACAATAAAAACAACAAAAAAATGCTTCATATCAAAAGCCAAAGTAACTGATCCAAAGTGTTGGGGAAAAAAACGGAGGTCTGGAAAAACCAACTCATGCATTGATGAATTTAGAAAGAAATGGCGATTATTAGACCAGATCCACAATGACACAGAGCAGTAGACCCGAACAGCCAATAACAAACCATATGTACAATATATATATATATATATTTATTTTTTTTAAGTTCAGCAATGATGATGTACAGATGGTGAGTCTACTCGCAGATTTTACCTCCAGATCACCCCAGACCAAGTCCTGGACAGGGTCTCAATCAACCCATTTGGATTGAAAGGGCGTCATCACCAGTTATCACTGTCCTTCTAATCCTTCAGACCGGCTAACCCCAACCGGCACCTTCCACCTTGTGAAAATCAAATTAAAATTGGTTCAAAACTATTTTGTTAACCTTCAGGAATCATCCTGGTTTGGATGACAATAAGTAGGCTTGACGCGTAACTTTTGTAACTTTGCGAAAACTAAAGCAGTGGTCCCCTTGAGGATAGTTCTGTGTTATTTTACCCTACTATTTTTACCATTTACCCTACCATCTTCAATCAGCTGATATCATTGGAAGCAGGTGCTAAATAATTGGGAGTGGATCCATGAACACTGTAACGGTTTGACTGGGAGCCACGGGAAGTAGGACTCAATAGCAGACCGTAGAGACGAGGTAGTCAGATTCCAGAAAATAAGGTTCTTTAAATTCTTTACATTAAAGGTGTGTTAACACGAAAGGCGATGCAATTTTTCGCATCGCCCAAAACGCGTGAGTTTACTCACTCGAATTTGCAGTGCTCACGCCATAAGCGTTGAGACGTTCCGCAAGGGGTGGGGCTTATCTCTGTGTCGCGTCACGTGTCACCCACATTGCATCGCCCCAAACGCGAAAAAATCGCTTTTGGTGTGAACGCACCTTTAGAGACGATCTGACACAGGCGAGGGATTGACAGACTAACTACACAGGGTAACGAGGCACAGGTGGAAACAATGAAGGCGGGGTCTGCAATCACACAGAAGCGTGGCACACGAGGAGGGAGGAGTCTGAAACGAGAGGTGAGTGACAGCCAATAGAACAGAAACAGACGGTGAACACAGAAATACACTGAAGGTCTGGGCGTAACAAAAACGTCTATTCTGTGAACAGTGCAAGCAAAAGGCATAGACGTTTTCAACATTGTATATTCCATTTTCACTTTTATCTAAATGTCATCCTATTTTCATGATGTCAGTATTGCTTTTATCTTTCGCCTCAAGGCACTAACATTGGGTGCCTTTTTGATATTGTGTTTTAAACCGTCTATAACATTATAATAAACATGAGCAAATATATTGAAGTTGTACATCCAATTAAAGAAGACAACTTGGGCTATAAGTATCAATGAGCCATTTCAACACAACTCAAACACCAACTGAAATAAAAATAAAAATATCATCGGCCCATTCATAACGTTTCCAGCCCTAGCGACATGTAGCTTGGTGCCATCGTAAAAAAAAAAAAGATATGTTAGAAAGCAAGAGGACTTCACACAAATTCTAAATATTTTAATTGAATCCTTCTGCACCAAATGATCAAGGAGATGAGCCGAAGAACACATAAATATTAATCGCTTCATAGCTTTACAGCCAGCAAATTCAACTTACTTTTGTTCTTCAGAAGAAGAAAAAAATGTATGGAACACCAAAAGTAAAAATGAAAGGGAAATAAATGGTTTGGTACACTTGAAAATTCAAATGGTGCTCCAATGTGCCCAAATGCACATTTTAGAGACCTTTCCTAAATTCTCTTTACCAAAAACTCTCCGACTATTGTTCTGCATCATTTTCTTGAGTCATACTTTGCAGAGAGTCCGTCCACAAGTTGTGTTATAATCTGGGTGATGTTCAGCCTTTGCTGAGCATCCATCCAGGAGATATTCATCCTGAAAGTGCTTTTTTTTCCTAATCAAACCTGAAACTTCTATTTAAGTTTCACCTTTATTTACTCTTAACCAGTAATGTATATACTAATATTTACACATCAAAAAAAGCTCTCATTTGTTGACTTTATTATAACACCAACATTATTCAAATACCTGTTGTGGTTGAAGAGCTACACCCTTTTTAGTTTGGGGATGTCATTTCGAGCAGAAACCTCCGAAATCGTGTGGGGCTCAAAAGGTTAAGTAGTGGTATCTCATAGTGGTCGTCTTTTTTTCCGTTTTCAGATGAAGCATTCTTGAACTGAACTGAGGATTACAATATGAAAAAGTTATCAGTATGTATTTAGTTACATGTGTTGGGCTGCAGCTCTCTTAAAGCCCTGACAAACAGTGCCTTATCAAGAGAAAATGCATGTTGCATGATTTATATGAGGCAAAACAAGAATAAAAACATATTTGCACCGTGCACTGAAACAAATTAGGTTTCACTCTATATCGGGAAAATCAATACAATAACAGGCTCCCCGCACCCTGCGTGCATGCTTAATAAGCACTGCACTGTTAACGCCGAGGATACAGCCTGCAAAAGTTACATATTATGATATCAGGAACCTTCTTCCTCCCTTTTTAAACTCCAATCTCCAAGCCTCTCGTTCAGGATTTGGTTTGAAGAGCCGGGTGTTAAGTACTAAAACTACAGTTCAGAAGAGGCTTATGTTAAAGAAGTCATCCTGAGACACTCAACCACCGCCTTAAAACGAGGGGGGAGGACAGAGAACCGCGATGCTATCGCCTCCCTCGCCTCCCGTACGACACCATCCATCCCCACCTGCCGTCAACCCGCATGCACCTGTCACAGACTTATACAAATACGTAGCTCCTGGCAGACGGGCAGGCAAACATCTCAGAGGGAGGACCGTGGGTGGGTTTGAAAAGTGAGAGGGAGAGCGGGAGACAATCGGAGGGAGCGACTCCGAGCCAGAGGAGAGAAAATAAGTCAGTGATGGAGAGATGGGGTTAGAAGAGAGCGATTAGGTTGGGAAGCGCCAACATCCTCCGAGCGCTCTCCTATCAGTGGGCGACAAAGCGGAGTGAAGCCCAGGTATTAGCCTGCTCTCTCCTCCTGTCTCCCCCCCCCCCCCCCCCCATCATCATTCTCCTGCCGCGAATACCTCCTCTACCTGCCGCCGTCTATTTTAAGCCATTCCTTCAACGTGGCGTGTCAAACAAGCTTGAAATCCCTGCTAATACTAGTTACCCCTGAAACACTGATCTTACTGTTTGGTTTTTAGCTTAGACAAGTCCCCCCCCCCCTCCTCTTGCCACCCATCCCATGCTGCCATGAGAGGAATAAAGTTAAAAAGAAGTGTTTTGACATTGACTTTACATTTTGAGCTTATTAAACCCTGGGATCTGTCTCACTTCTACCTGGATTTCTTCATTTTTTTTCCTTTTTTTTCTTCTTCTCAGAGATAAGCCAAATTAATATGAACTCGCCAGGGCCGGTTTTAAATGCTTTTGTGTTATCCAAAGCCCTGCGCTCCATCTCCCTCACGCTCGCACACTCTGGAAGTTATCATGGGGCTCGTGATAGCCTTTAAACAAGCAAGGTGAAGTGCTTTAATTAAAACTAGCAGCGTTCCATGGGAAAAAGGGAACGGGAAACTGAGATGGGGGGGAGCCTTCATAATTCATCATACCAAAGGGCTTTCCCACCGGTGGCTCAAGGAAAAAGGAAGAGGAGCTAAACATCTCTTAAGTAGAGGCATAAAAGATGGCCACTTTAAAAGAGGTGCGTGGCTGCCCCCCGTGCACAGAGCACGCACCACGGAGACGGAAGAAATTAAAGCCTTTTGATGCGCGCCGTCTCGCACGATATATTCCCCCGACAGAATGCCCTCTCATGGCTGGTCCCACTCTTTAAAGGAGTGACACAAAATCAAGATTCAAAACAGGTCTGTGTGCCTCTTCTGATGTTAAGTGCAATGGTGCACTTAACATCGGGGAGGGGACCCCTATGCAGGCCATGTAAATCAATCTGTGTTATATTGCTCTAAACTCCATGCAATATACCCTCAGCTTTCATTGCCTCCATAATGCACATTTACATTCTGTCTTCACAAACATGCACGGATAGCGGTGTGTCACACACACACACGCACACACACAACACTCGCATATAAGAAATCTATTGAGAATATTTCTCCTTGCCAATGATTTTTTTCTTTTCCCTGAGTCAAAGATAATACAATTTCTTTTTTTTCTTCTTCTTCTTCTTCTTCTCGTCTTACTTCCTTACAATACATCTTTCAGTTCTGCCTTTTTGCGCGCATGAAATTCATTTTCTAATGGAAATATTTGTTTTGTAAATCAAATATGTATTATGCACAGAATGCAAAGCACAAATTAAATTATGTTAATGAAATGAAAGAGATATGAAATGCATATTTCATGGACAAAACATAACCCTGCCGAACAGCCATTTCTTGATAAAATCTTTAAACACAATCTCATTCGGAGAAAGACATATTGCCATGGCAGATAGCACCTCATTAAAATGGTCTCCTTTAATATCAGTGCTTAGTATATATGGGATTGTAAATAACCACTGGGGAAGAAGAACCAATAATGAAATACTGTCTTTAATAGCTTGCCATTGATGTCAGCATAAAAAGTCTACTAGAGGAATATTGGAAATTGGGTGTGCACACACATATAGTCAAAAGCTGTAAATGATTGCATATTTAAATAGAGCTGACTAAGGAAAAGATGATATAGATATTAGTAATAGGCAAAAAATTATGCTGACCTTACATAATTCCACCAAAAAAAAAGCCCAGACTGTTTTAAATTTTATATTGGTTACACTTAATGAATAATAGATTCTGTAGCTGTTGTGCCGTCCGTGATGTTAATAAAAGCCTAAGAATAGGAGCCCTGCTCTGCCCGGTCGACTAGCAAATGAACTAGACTGGCTTTTCAGCAGAAATAAACACAGCAATAAATACAAAAGGAAAGGGGACGGGGGTGTTTTGGGAGGGGGGGGGGGGTGAGAACAAGGAAAACGGGGAAGAAAACGGCGACGATAGCGGGGTGGAGAGAATAGGGGAGAGATACAGTGACAGATAAAGGGAGGGAGACGCGAATGGACGGAGGGAGACGTGGAGAGCGAGTTAGGGGGGCAGCATACACTGCAGCTGGGCCGAGGCTGGACGAGGGCCGGGACTGGACCTGACCCGGTTCATACGCACTCACCAGGACATACCGAGCCTGTACTGGGCCTTTACCATTGGACGAGGGCGTTTTCCTCTTATTCAAAGGCAGACTTTATCAGTTTCACAGAAGATAAAACGCCCCTCCCGGGGGTCTATGTGCGCGGGGGCAGTAGAGCTCGTTCCAGAGGCCGCTCTAACCGACAAGAGGTTTTTATTTACCTGTTTAGGGAGGGGTTGTTTGAATATCGTGTCACAAATGTCCGGTAGAAAATGACTGACTTTTTTCTTTGGGAGTTTAAAAGGTCTGCAAGCGTTGCAGGTGTAACTCACTCTGCACTCAGAAAAGAGGCGGGGGAAAGTGCGGCCTCTCACAAGGCAGAGCTCTGCTTGGTACCACAGCATGACGCATGTGACGCATACCATCATTTATATTTACAGGCTCCTCTCTATGATGTCTGGTTTCACCACGAGCTGATAGAGTTCATTGTTTCAAGGGAAGTAAGCCATTACGAATCTTGTAAAACAAACAAATCAGTTTTTTTACTGTTTAAAATATAGGTGCAGTCAAGTGGTTTCAGTTATGTCAAAACTGAGCAACAATGTCAAAGCTGGAGTTAAACATTCCCCCATTGCCCCAAACTATTCCTATAATTTGACAACCTGCATTAACATTTTTTTTCCTGTTTGCCTTCATGCATATCAGTAGAAATAGAGATTAAATAGAGAAATCCGACATCATATTAGTGTCTGTCAGATCTGTTGAATCAAACGCATGTCAAATGTGATACTTCAAACTAATTATAAAATAAAATATTAATGCCAGGATTCCAGTGATTTTAAAGACATTTTTTAAACCAAATCCCACTTGGGGTCTCTATGCTGAAGACATACGCACACTGTTCAATTTTTATTTTATTTTGTTATCTATGTTGTAACAAGGGCATGCATGGCTATTTCTAAACACCTTTCAATGTCACACGAGTGCTTTATCCAGTAAAAAAAATGATCAGATTAAGACTTTTTAATTGTGTTTTAGATAATTGTCATTCTGTTCCTCTCTTCATTCACAAAGGGGGAGGCGTTGGCGACACACAGGCTGACACAGAGCGGGACAGGAGAGGCGGGAGGAGGAGGAGTGGAAGGAATGGCGGGGATGGGATGGCGGTGCAAAGAGAAAGGGAAGAGAGAGAGAAAGATTCTACCAGCCAGGTGCAGAAAAGATTGAGAAATACTGAGAGGTATAACTGAGTGCACAAGGACCAGAATTTACTATTAAATATGTAAATGATTGTGCTAAAATGAGTTAACGGTTATAAGTTGAAGTTAAAACTTTAATTACAAAATCAGGATGGATGCCGTCCTGTCAAACTCATTACTGTGACTCTTTTGAACAGGAACGTTGTTCTGCATCAACTCTGGTTGCTTCGACGTTGGCATCTTTTCAATCAGTTTTACCACAGTACCAACAAAACGTAACACTTTCTGCTGCGGAGGAACTGTTTCCCCTTTGAGCCATTGTAAAGCCCTTAATGGGAAACATTTGTTCAGGAATTATTGTCTTTCACCGATTTACCTTAACACCAAAAGGAGAAAAATGGAAAAGTAGAACTGCAATATTATTCACACAAGAATGTGGAGAGAGCAGACGTATTTAATTACAGGGCTTAGTGCTCTATGAATGTAATACAAACATAAACCAGAGACAGAACGGGTTAATCGTGGATATAAAAGCCCACTGAGAAACAGCAGGGAGGAAATGAAGAGGGTATCTGGGTCCACGCAGAGTCTGTATCAGGTGGAAGAAATCTCTGCGGGAGCACAAGGAGGAGAAGCTTTATCTGAGTGTCAGTGAGGAGGAAGAATTGTCGAAGAGCAGGGCCGATTCTTGACAGGAGGTCACCACACTCAATCACTTCATATCATCCTCACATTACACACCTAATTTACCTCCCGCTCCCCTCCCACTCCCCCTTTCCCTATTGCCCATGAACGTTCCCCTTTCTCCTTCCCCTGCTGCTTTCTCTTCTTCCCCTCTCCCCTCCCTCTCTTCACCTCCTCACCTCCTCCACTGTGTTTCAGGTAGCACGGCCCTGAGTAAGTGGAAAGTTCAGGTTGCTTCGCTTTTCAGAGGAAAAATGTGGGTTTTAGAGCGTGACTCTCAAAGAAAATGATTTTACCTTTAATTATCTTATGGCCATTCGTTTCACATGACACCCTTTTGAGCGACAAATTGACCTTTTACATCATTTAGATTTCCCCACGCGCTAAATGTGCTGAAGTAAAAATGATACTTGGTAACTCAAGAGTTTAGAGGATTATCACCTGGCAGTGCCTTTCAAAAGCCAAGAATACAATAGCAAATATTAAAAAAGAATGAATGTGTCTGTTTTAACAATAACTCCAAATGTTGTTGAAAACATGAAAATCCATCCGTTACCTTCCGCTCATCCGGGGCAGTTTTTGTTGGGAGACCCCAAGGCCTTTTTCAAACTGTACTTCCTTTATGGAGGATGTGTGATGGGGTTCAGGAGTTCAGGAGCCGAACAAAGACTGAACCAAGGCCTTCTTTTACTTGCTCAGTCATCTAATGTTTTGCCAGAACTTCCTGAGGCCAACTAAAAGTCCCTCTCCATAGTTTCCCTGGACTGTCGGCTGTTTCTGGAAAGCCCTGAGCCAACCAAGCCCAACGGGCCTCCTTCTTCTCCGAACTGCCATTTGGAGCAAAAGCCCAAACAATAGAGATTTCCTCTCAGCAAATCAGAGTCACACTGAATTTCCGGGAAGAAGTAGTTGGTAGCACTCCACCTTCTGCCCCAGTTGCTTCCACATCAGAGAGCTGACAGTCCACATCCCCAGATCTTTGTCTGGTATGCCATGAATCAACACAACCACCTTTCTTGGCTCTCATTGCACCCAATGCCTATCCCTGCTCCATTTAGACTTGTCAGGGTATGCCTGGCCGAACCCCATTTGTCAAGGCTCAAGCACCAGATGCTGGCCAGGGAGCTCCCCTCCCAAGTCCAACTCCAGAAAGGGGCGTAAGCCTCCCTCTTCCGGACAAGGTGCTTCAACATATTTCTGTATGATTTACTTTGGTTAAATTTCTTGGATCCTCTAAGTCTGTGAATACAACATCATGGATCTATTTAGATCGATTGCAAATTATGTAAGAGATCTAGAAAAAGTCCACCTAGAGTCAGAGTTTCCAACTCACTCTCAGTTTGTTTTTCTTACAGTGATCACACTTCCTTGTTTGTCTGGGAATTTCCTGGTTTCAAGCTGGGTGTCTAGAGTCCTGACAAATTGTCCCAGCTTCCAACAATCACTACCAAATTGTCCCAATGGTATACTTGTTTTTAACACTAACATGGGTATTTATCATGTTCTGTCTGACCCATTATAACCTAAACAAATATAAAAACAATCAGCATGCATCTAAATTTAACATTGTGTCTGTATGTGTCAATCAGTCAATCAATCATCAGTTTCATTGTCAAATGTGTTGCTATGAGGTTTGAAGCTCTTTCTGACAGAACCTGTCAGCTTACTAATCATTAGCTGTCATGCCGAAGTGCAACTTTTCTAAAGAGCTCCAGGAGGCTTACTCCTTTCCCCCTAAAGTACCTGGGACACTTTGCAAGTGTACGTTCTTATACAAGCATGTTAAGACGGCTGCAAGATAATGTGTCACCGTTAGCCAATTAGTTGGCAACCTGCACTGTGAATGTGTATGTTCATTTTCAAAAAACTGTGTCTGCATATAATGAGTGGAAATTGTGGCTAGACAACACTGGTGGGGTACTTAGACCATCAAGGTGTAGGGCCAATAACCAAGCTAATGTGATGGATGAGTTTGGAGTGAGAACATGTTGGTAATCAAACTGTATATTGATCCATGTAATCTAATTTTTTGTGAAGAGTGACATTCTTGTAGTAAAGTCTGTCATCAGCGCTCAAGAGGCTGTATGTTTCAACCACTGTGCTCAGGTGTCAGTCAGCATCGAAATGTATAAATAGATGTACACTGACTTTTAAAGGAACAAGGGGAATGTTGCACTATGCTGAATATGGCACCTCACTGATTTGACTAAAGAGCACAATCAAACTTGAGAAAAGGAAAACCCTCAATTATTGGCTCAACATGGGAGCATTGGAGAGCTCCGATCTGTATTAGATATTACCACCACCTCACATGTTTACCAATTTGGTGCAGTGGTAGAAGGGCAGCTCTATTAACTACTGAGCTAATGCACAACTGACTGACCACTTGGTGCTGTGAATAAAAGGCTGAAATACTGTTAAGTGGCCAGATTGTGAATAGGCACACAGATGGGTGACAAATTAAAGTAAAACCTGAATAAATAAGTGCATGAGGGCTCACTGAATGATGCATTAAGTATGAAAATAATGTGAATCATAGGATTTGGCCTTCACAGTCACCTCATCTTCACCCAAATAAACAACTGTAACAATGAGGTCCCAGAAGTGAAAATCCCATTCATAGTCGTAATGTTGTAAAGATCCAAGGTAGACGTACCTCGAGCTATGAGAATGTGAAACAAGTCCAAGTTCATTTGATATCAACCTTGTTTTATTCATAATGCTATGGTAGAGTACTACACTACCCACAATCACAACATGCAATGTTTACTACACCGTGAGCATTGGACCCTGTTGGAAAAAAAAATAGCAACTCTGTTCTTTTATATTCGCCAAATAGTTCACCAACATGTGTTTTTTATAAAACATTTGAGTCGAGAAATAAGCCATGCAGGTGACGATTAATTTGACATTGTCAAAGGTTCGTTTTCAGAGGTGGCAAGTCGCATTTCACAGTTGTATTTGGTAGAGTCCCATATCTGGCCAGCTGGCTGGCTGGAGGAGCCCTGTGAGGAGGGGGTGGAGGAGCCTGGGTAGAAGTAGGTGCATCAGTTTGAGCGGGAATGATAACTGACATCAGCGGAGAGAAGAACACATTTAAAAGTTTGACAACAAAGATGCCATTGGTTTACAGAAACTACGTGGAATCTGATTGGTTCACTTAGTATACATGCCGTACAATCAGATGATGGGGTAATCTGCCGTCCAATCAGCTGATGGGGTAATTTGCCATCCAATCAGAGGATGCGGTAATCGCTGTGAGAATTAGAGACTGAGAATATGAATGAAAAGGAGAATAAAGAGTCTCTTCCTTTATGAATTTACGCATGAGCTTTATTTGGCTTGGTTCCAAGCCAAAAACTCTTCATTTTAGTTTTTTCTGAAGCATTAAAGAAGTAAATCAATGGAAATGTCACTTCAAGAACCAAAGCACTAAAAAAGTGGGCAGACACACTGAAGGATTTGGGAAGGACAAACAGACAACTTTCACCCAGGAGTCCGCTGTTCCTGTTATACGTTGACTTTTACAATGACTACGGATGTGTTTAAGAAACCACAATCTTTTCTTGAACCTAATCAAGTAGTTGTGTTGCTTAAAAATAAAAAATAGTTTTATTTTAATTCACAACATTAACCACGATGATTAAAACGCAAGTTATGTATGTAACTATGGTTCTATGAATCCTGGATGCTTTAGCACTGGATATCTTCCGTCTTTGCGCAAAGCAGGTTGAGTCTTAATGACAACAAAGTCACGCGTGACCTCGGATGACCCGCCCACCGGGTACAAGTTCCGGTGTCATCCCGAGCTCAGTCCTACGGAATCTTGTCGCGAACTCACAAGATTCCGAGTGACCCAGAACTCTGGCGGTCATCCAGGATTCATAGAACCATAGTTACATACGTAACTTGCGTTCTATTTCATCCTTCCTGACCGCCAGAGGCGGTGCTTTAGCACTGGATGACTTGTACCAGCAGAGTCACGAGGAAACCCAAGGAGCCTACCGTGTATGAATCAGGCAGAGGGCCCCGGACGAAGAACCACCCCCAGTGGGTGAGGGGTGGCAACGTTCACTCTGTAGAACCTGGTGAATGTGCTTGGTGATGCCCAGGAGGCTGCAGCACAGATATCTTCCACTGGGACCCCTCTCAGGGTTGCCCATGATGTGGAAACGCTTCTGGTAGAGTGGCCCCTCGTGCCGGATGGCAGGGCACGGCCCTTTGCTCTGTATGCACAGGCAATGGCCTCCACAATCCAGTGGGATAGGCGCTGATTTGAAAGGGCCAAACCCCTCCTAGGCCCGCCGTAACAGATGAACAGTTGCTCGGACTGTCGTATGCCTGTGGTAGCTTCGACATAGGATTTGAGGACCCGCACTGGGAACAGGAGCTTCGACCGCTCCTCTCCCGATGGGGGGGGGGGGGGGTCGAACCGTGCCAGCCGGACAGGCTGGTTGAGATATGAGCGTGTCAGCACTTTAGGGAGAAACGCTGCATTAGGCCATAGTGTGACACCTGAGCCATCTGAGTTCCACCTGAGACAGGATTCACTCACCGACAGAGCGTGCAGCTCGCTCACTGTCTTTGCTGAAGCGATGGCCAGGATAAAAGCGGTCTTTGCCAACAGCCATCTCAGTTCTGACCCCGACATGGGCTCGAAGGGAGGCGAGCATAGGGCATCCAGTACCATGGGCAGGTTCCATGGAGGAGCCCTGGGGGTGCTCGGAGGACACAGACGCCGAGCTCCCCTTAAGAAGAGGGAGACCAACCTGTGGCAGAGTCTGTGCAGCAGGGGGAACCAAGTCCTGGCTGGCCATCATGGGGCCACCAGCAAGAGACTGTGGCCGTGTTGAAGCACCCTGAGAAGCGTTGGCAAGATCAGGGGAATTGGGGGGAAAGCATAAAGAAGGCCCTCCGGCCATGCATGTGCCAGGGCATCTTGCCCCGGAGGGCTGGTCCTCTCCCTCAAGGAGAACCAGCGGGGGCAGTGGGTTGACGTCTCCGAGGCAAAGAGGTCTACCCTGGCCTCGCCGAACAGACTCCAGATGTTCTGCACCACTTCTGGGTGGAGCCGCCACTCCCCCGGTAGGGGCCTGTGGCGGGAGAGGGAAACGGCGACCTGGTTCTGCTCCCCTGGAATATACATCGCCCGAAGGCTGGACAGACGAGGGGCCGCCCAAATCAGAAGGGCGCAAGCCGCGTGTAGCAGCCTCGCCGACCTGGTGCCACCCTGATGGTTTATGTGGAAGACGGTCGGGGTGTTGTCCAACCGAACGAGTATGTGTCTTCCTGCCAAATATGGCAGGAACTGCTTGAGTGCTAGGTACACAGCCCGCAGCTCCAGGACATTGATATGCTCGGTGCGGTCCTGAACGGACCACTGAGCAGTCCTGTTCTGCCATACTGCGCCCCACCCTGAGAGGGAGGCGTCCGTTGTGACAACCTCCCGTCTGGATGGGACCATACCCATGGGGACACCCCTTGACAGGTACGCCCTGTCCCTCCATGGTGATAGAGCTCGAAGGCACTGCTGTGACACCTCTACTCTCCTGTGCCTGTGGCACGTGACCTCCAAATGGAGGCTGTTCAGCCATCTCTGCAGAGGGCACAGCGACAGCAATCCCAAGGGAACGACAGCTGAGGCGGCTGTCAATTTGCCCAATAGGCGAAGGAAGAGAATTTAAGGCAACCGCCTGCCCCCTCGGAAGAGGGGAAGGTTGCGGAGGATGTCGTCGACACGCTGGCGTGACGGACGGGCTCTCATAGCGGCTGAGTCTAGGGCTATACCGATGAAGGTTATGCTCTGCGACGGCCGCAGAGAGCACTTCTGCATGTTCACCCTGAGGCCCAACAGGGCCACATGGGAGAGAAGGCGGGTGGTCTCTTGCGCAGCCTGAAGCTGGGATGGTGCACAAATTAGCCAATCGTCCAAATACGGCATTATCTTCATGCCCTGCAACTGCAGGGGAGAAAGGGCAGCCGCAACACATCTTGTGAACACCCGTGGGGAAAGGGAGAGTCCGAATGGAAGCACCCTGAACTGAAAACAACGGCCTTGAAAGGCGAAACGAAGGAACTGTCTGTGACGAGGCACAATGGGGACATGAAAATAGGCATCCTTCAAGTCGACAGACGTGAACCAGTCCCCTCTGGAGACGGTACGAAGGACGTCTGTCGTGCTTAGCATGTGGAATGGCAAGACCTTCAGGAACTTGTTGAGTCCCCTCAGGTCTAGGATTGGGCGGAGTCCGCCATCCTTCTTCCCAATAAGGAAGTAGGTTGAATAGAACTCCCTGGGTTGTGACAGGGGTCCACCGCCTCGATTGCGCCCTTGGCCAGGAGTACGGCCAGTTCCTGGCTCAAGGCTAAGGCTTTTGCCGGGTCGGCGATGGTAGTTACCTTGACCCGGCCATGGGCTGGGGGCCGACGTCGGAATCGGAGCTTGTAGCCCTGCGTTAGGATGGACACCACCCATGGATCCGGGGCAAGAGCTGCCCAGTAGCTGATCTGCTGCTGGGAGAAAAACCGACCGCCGGCCCGGAGACCTCATCTCCTGCCCCCCCTGCCTCTAGAGGCTGTGGGAGGGCGACTGTCAGTCCCCGGGTTTGGAAACCGTCCGGGGAGTCTGTTGGCAGCTTCGCGCTGTGAGTGGATAGGCCTCCCAGCAGGGCATTGAGGCCTGTGCCGACTATCTGGGCGAGCTTGGGGCCAAGAGTAGTCTCTGGGGGCCGACGTGGGGCCCCTGGACGCCCGGCGGGGTGGGGGCATGTCACGGCGAAGATTAGAGAACTGCTGCCTGGTCTGACCGGCCTGCACAGTTCGTTTGGATAGCGGCCGAGCCGAACAGCTCCCTGGGCTCGACTGGAACAGCGCGGGGGGTCCTTCTACAGGTCTCCGACAGGGGTGATTGCGCCAGCCAAACCTGGCGGCGGATCTGCACTAGGGTGTCCATCAGGCGCCCGAGCGCGGAAGACGGCCCCGATGGAGCCGTCTTCCGCGCCCTCCTCCGATCGACTATGGATCGAGAGGTGAGAACCCGGCACTGAAGCCTGGGTGCCCCGCCCGTCACCGTACTCTGTGAAGAGGTTGGCGGATGCCGCCACCGAGATAATATCATCCTCTGAGGACTGCTCGGCTGCGGGTGGAACTGATTCTTCAGTTTCCACCGCTCTCGGGTGGAGGGCCTGGAGAAGGGACTTCACCTGCACCAGTTCTGCGGCCATCAGCTCTACACTACATTACATGTCATTTAGCTGACGCTTTTATCCAAAGCAACTTACAATCCTGTTACATTTGTACACCGTAGACACAGCTACAGGGAGCAATTCAGGGTTAAGTGTCTTGCTCAAGGACACATCGACTAGGGCGGGGATCTAACCTCCAACCCCGTGATTGAAAGACAGGCCTGCTACCCACTGACCCATAGACGACCCTAGACGACACTAGAGGCTAGCGTGGCGGTTTTAGCCCTCTTGGGGGAAGCGCCCGAGGCACCCGTCAGCCGGTGCTTGTAACTGTTCGGCTGGGATGGCCCCGGCTGGCCTGATGGGAGGAGGTCAAGCCCGCCACTTACGTGCTCCAACTCTGCCAGTCTTGCAGCCCTTACTGCGTATGGCATAATGCCGCAGTTCATGCACGAGTTTTCTGAGAGGCCCTCCCTCAGGTGCTCGAGGCCAAGGCAAGAGGGGCAAAGGTCATGGCCATCCTCAGGCTGGAGAGGAGCCATGCAGGTCCTACAGTCAGCAGGGCTAAACGTAGCCATGACTCTGGAGCTGTAGCACGGGTCACGCTGAGTAGGCTGAAAACAGTCCCTCCAGTGAGGGGAGAGCCCGAACGCTGGACTCACTAGCGACAGCCCGTCTAGTGAGGGTAGGAGCGCAACGCTGCCCTCACTAGCTCGGTCGCTGTGGCTGCTGGGGGTCGCAGCAGTAGCCGGAGAGGGAGCGCTCCGCTACTGTGGCCCAGGTCTTGTGGAGCAGCCCGTCTAGTGAGTGCAGAGTGCAACTAACTCTGGCCCCACTAGTACGGTCGCTGTAGCCGCTAAGGGTCGCAGCAGTAGCACTCAGCTACTGTGGCCCAGGTCCTGTGGAACAGGGGGCCGCCGTCGGAATTAGCGTGGCTTCCGTTAGCCCGAGTTGCCTCTTCTATCTGGACACTCTGCTAACTGCCCGGCGGCGATGCTACCCCAAGGTCAGCACGTCCGTACGCTATCCGAGTCGCAACGTAGAGCTGGTCACGCCCGCGTCGTAGCCCCGCTACGCGGAGCGGAGACGCTCCCGTTAGCAACAGCGCGCGTGCTCTGCTACTGTGAAACTGCAACCAATGAAAATAATTGGAACGCTCTCACCCGATTGACGCTTCGCGATGGAGGTCCTGGTGAAGAACAAAGGTAGACCTGCCGCGTTCCCTGGTCCGACTCGGTGGTCTGCCGTGAGAAAACGCGCCGTCTTCCCCCTCCGAGGGGGAGCTTGTCGCAGCCTTTGGAGGGCGAGTGATCGCAGCTCCGACCAGTTGGTCGCAAGGCTCCACGCGACGAGCTTCAGATTAACCTCTGTACAACTTCAGCTTCCAGCTGATGCTAACGTAGAGATTATGTTAGCCTGCGTTTGCGAGAAGATGAAAAAGGACTGAGCTCGGGATGACACCGGAACTTGTATCCGGTGGGCGGGTCATCCGAGGTCACACGTGACTTTGTTGTCATTAAGACTCGACCTGCTTTGCGCAAAGACGGAAGATATCCAGTGATAAAGCACCGCCTCTGGCGGTCAGGAAGAATGAAATAGAACACAGACAGTGTGTGATGAGTTGGGAATGAGGACAGGGCGTTACATGACATGCACAGACTTAGAATACACAGACATGACACGCCACATGTCCTTAAAGGGGCCATCTTCTCATGAGACCGTTGCCTGTTCAGCTGAACTGAGTAACTTTAAGGAAACAGCAGTCAAAGTTTGGCCTTGTTATAGTGATACACTGAAAAAGGAAAAAGAGCATGTTTTGAATGAAGCTTTTAAGAGACGGAAAGTTTATTTCTATGGCTCATTTCAACAAGGCAATTCAATGTGCTTCACATAAAGCCGTTAGAAGCGCCAAGACATAAGACACAAGATTAAAAAACTATTACTTAAAAACATAAAAAAAGCAAGAAATAGAATAATAGTGGCAGTGCAGTTAGAGAAATAAAATGCAGAAATTGATTGATATCCTTGAATCTGGTTCAATTAAAGTCGGCAGCAAACAGAAAAGTCTTCAATCTGTATTTAAAGGAGCGGAGGGTCCCTGAGGGTCTCAGGAGACCTGCAGCATTCAGGGATTTTGTTCCAGATATGTGGAGCAGAAAAGCTCAACGCTGCTTCTCCATGTTTAGCTGTGACTCTTAGAACAGAAAGCAGCCCTGCCCCAGACGACCTGAGGGGTCGGGATGGTTCATAAGGTCGCAGCAGATCACAAATATATGTAGGCCCTGAAGCATTCAGTACTCAACCAGCAGCAAGATATAGAACATTTTTTTTTGTTGCACAGGAAGCCAATGCAAAGACCTCCGAACTGGAGATTTGATCCACTTTCTTGGTCTCAGTGAGGACTCGGGCTGCAGCGTTCTGATTGACTTTTTACAGAGACTCTTAATCACACCGTTACAGTAGCCAGACTAATTCAGTTGTCTATGTTTTCTAAACTCTTCATTTAGTTGGAATATTGGGATGCATTATGTTTTGGTGTGATCTGTTATCTGTTCTGATTTTATTAATCCATTATTGTTGCATGTATTTTAAGGGTTTTAATCTACTGTGCACCTGATTTGGGGGATTAGTTGTGATGGATGGTATATTCTATCATTTTAATTAATCCTTGAATATTCTTGTCTCAAATGTGTATCCGCCTGTCTAACGCATATGCCTTCTAATATCTATGTTTTTAAGGTGGTGGATGTTGGGCCAGAATACTGTAAAAGAGATTATGAATCTCTGTGGGATCCTTTGTTTATGTATAAAATAATAGTTCTAATACTGGTCTTGGACCAATATACTTGCCTTAATTGAGCAAACAGGGCAGTGTGTAAAGAACAACCTTGTGCTATGGGGCGAAATATCGGCGTACGGTGGGGGAAAATCCCTCTGCATCCTATCTCTGATCCATGCTCCCTCTTAACACAAACCATTGTCCCCAGCAGTCCTCCACTCTTCCTCCACACTGAGTACGGGAAACTTGGTAAATGTAGACAAAGGCCATATTGTGATGAGTTGACGCATCATTTCTGAGTGGAGGACAAGAGAGAAAGGAACAATGGCACAATGAATCCCCATTTTCTCAAAGCTTAAAAAGACCCAGGAAAAGAAAAGTTCTGGGGGAAAAAGACGTTCAAATTTAAAAATGGGACACAGCATATAGGCAATTAACACCATTCTTCTACTTTCCCTTTGAATCCTTGACGGAAATACTGTTGAAGAAAGGATACCAACGGTAAATTTGGTGGTAGAGAAAGGTGACCTTGTTAGGTAATTAACATCTTATTCTGAGTTTAATTAGACAAACTAAATCAATTCAACCTAAGTATGAAAAGAGGGCGCCTCTGAAAACAGGGAAGGGAGAAAGAAGGTAGATTCTGTTTTTAATTGTATGAAAGCATTAAAAATGCACCTGTTCGCCAGCAAATTGCCTCACTCATGGAAATCCACAGGGAAATACAGCCCCTATTCAAAATAGCATCAAGTTGTTAAGATAGCTATTTGTGTGCTTGGGTACATGGAAAAGGAAAACAGAGGGTGTAGGGGGGGGGGATCCAAATGATGTTCCTTGTTGTTCACAGTCCCCCTTGTTAGGGATGCTAAACAATGCCTAAGAAACTTTTTAGATTTAGTGTTGTGGGTCTCAGTTGGCTTGTCTTCGCCAGCCAAACCCTGTCTTAACCCCCTTTGGTGTGCAGCGAACACACTCAACCTCCCCGCCATCATTTCCTTGATGTTTTCATCCTCCCCCCCCCCCCCCCCCCCAGCTCCCCTCTCCTCCCTTTGCTTGAATCCCAGAGCTATTGCCTTATTTGCATCTGGTCCAAAAATAAAAATAAAAAAGACTGTGTTGAATGACAGGCCAGTGACAGGAGACTGTATGTGAATCACAGATTCATCAGATATTTAATTGAAATTGGGTCCAGAGGTCATGAAGTTAATGTAGCAGGGAAGCGCTGGCCTCGTAACCATGATTGATAGCATGGCAGTGGCTGAACATCACACCGGCGCTTACACACACACACACGTGTATACGCCGTTTCAGTGTGTGCGTGTGAGCTGGTGGATGTGACGTGTTGTGGAGTGCATGATCTCTGCATCTACCGCAGTCCCCAGTTAATACAACTGGTCAGTTGAGTTGAGTTTTATATATGCTAAATTAACTGGTTTAGTTTGTACATTAGTTTTGATTGGGCAAGTTGCAATAGTACTTTTATTTCATTTAATTTCCATATGCCATGTAACATGCTGTCTGGAGAGGAAGACTGCAAACATATATATGTATCTGGAAAGATGGCGACAGCAGAAACAGCTGATCAGTCATGTGAATTAAATGTCCGCTACATCAGGATGTATTTTGGCAAAGCGTTTTCCGTGTTGGAGAGTCTAATCTTTTTAAGCAAGAGGAAACAATGGCTGTTACTTCAAAATGTGCATTCAAAAATAAGTGAAAGTTAACACGGCTAGATATATTTATGCTACTATTTGCAAAGAAAATACTAAAATACTTAGATTGAAGAAGAACAAACACTTTTCTTTGCTCTTCTTTAATTTTAGTATTGCACTTCAGGGGACTAATAGGAGGCAGATTTTTTAAAGTGTGATCAAAATGGAAGCAGCAGGCTGTGAGACCTCCCTCCCTGCCTCCTAAATGCTCACTTCTTTCAAACCCCATCCATAGAATGTGTAATGCTGGCTTCCTATTAAAAGTTATCTCCAGCCCCTGTCGAGACGAGCAGCAGGTCTGTTCTTTAATCAGAGCATTGGAGGTTCGATGAGTCCTTAATCAAGACACTTAACCCCAAAAGGTTTTCCGCCTTGATGGCCATTAGAAAGAATGCAAGTTTGAGGCCCTTCCGCCTCGATTTGACGTTTCAGAACCCGAAGTCACCATCTGCTTAAACCCAAACACAAACAATAAGTAAATGCATTTTTTATTTTCTTCTTATTGCCAAAACATATACACTTTAAAAACTCCCCACTATGAATTCCCTACTCCCAACTGATTCTCATGCTGGGCCTCAGGTTGGGGGATGTTGTGTTTTGTTTTAAGCTATTGTTAATAAATACAATTTAAAAAAATCTTGATTGGACACATTTTCCTTCAAAATGAGAGCTCACAGATATATGAGAGCTTCTTCGTTTTGTCAGTCCAGTTGTAAATTAAATGAACCAAAATCATCAAGACGTCAGGCGATTATTTGGCTATTTCACCACCGCAGTGTTGAATTTGTTGTGGGGAAACAAATCATTTATGTGCATATTGTATTTGTATACTCTTTATTTTTCAAGAAATAGCTAATCCAGAGTGAGTTTTAGTATTGCCATCAGTTATCAACTGAAAGTTTTCCTCTTTTGTCCGATTTGGTGCCACATCCATCCTGATCTGACCTCAGGCGACAGGATAAGAAGAAAAATAACCTGTTTCCCATTCAGCTGAATGCAGATGAGGAAAAATACAGTAGCTCAGCAAACAAACAGAGGGTGCAGAGAAGGTTTTTGTTGGTATGAGGTGAATACAGGAAGTTGACGCAGTGGCGAGGCCCGCTGCTGGTGGGAACCCGCTGCTGGAAACTCAACCCTGGCATGCAGCAGGTATTGAACGTGCACTCGCACAACTGTAATTGGCGACAATTGATGCTCTCATAACGCAACCCTCACCTCCCGGCCCTCTCAAGCAGAGCATTTTCTCTGCTATTCAAAACCAGAGATGAGCACAAAGCTACGAGAAAAGCCGTGTGAGCGACGGAAGGAGAAATGGTAATAAAGGGAGGCCGCGCCGCCATGAAAAGACAGCCAGTGAACAAAACCACTCCACCTTGCATGAGACGAGCTCCGATTGGCAGCGCTTCATCCGGCCTCAATTATAAAGACTAATTGGAGTTTCACAATTTTGGTGTTTGAAGTAAAAGAAACGACAATGGAGGTCATGTGAAAAGCTCTAATGCTGTGCGTAATGGCGTAAAAAATCCCAGACCTTAATCCAACACTACCATGTGCCCTCTATGATAACATAGAAGACAGCGTGTAAATAGCAGAAGACAGTATAGTTAAGGGGGGCAGGGGGACTTTATTATGTCGTCCTCAACCATATCCCTCTTTCCTTAACTCCTTTCCTCCCTCCATCCATTTTCTCCCTTTTTTTTATTTCCAGCCTTTTTTTTGTATCCTATGCCATCTGGCCCTCTCATCTTCCACTGTAAAAAAAAAAGAAGGAAACTAATTCATGTTCCGAGTCATCCGCATGATGAATAGTGCAGGTCCAGGTGCTACTGGTGTAAAAAAGGAAAGGGAAAAAGGGAGGGAGAGAGAGACAGAGACGGATAGAAAGAGAAAGACAGAGTCAGAGAAAAGCACAATTACATATGTATGCTAATGATGTATGTAAGCCATTATAAACAAGGCCTCATTGTTAAGGATAGTCGGTATTTTTTCAGGTCCATCTTATTATTATTATTAATAATATGGAGAGAATTACTGGCCTCTGTAATAATTTCTCCTGTTCATATTGGTCCCGAGGAGATCCATTTTCAATGTGACCGCTCTGCAGAAGGTGGGGTATGGAAATGCATCCTCCTGGCAAAGGAGTCGGACTCGGGCCGCGGATGCCTTCTGAAATCATAAGAAACCGCCGAGTCTGCGTATTGTCGGGGAAAGCGCCGAGCATTCAAGTTGAGGTGAGAGTTTGGCAAAACTGCATCAAATTATCTGTTCACAAACGCAAACCAAAGATACGACAATAACACAAATAATCATTTTAAGGGCGAGGTTTGCCTTTAAGTCGAGAGGCGAAGGTGAAGAGGTGAGAGGAGGTGAAGAATACAGCATTTTGGTTTCTTAAGCGTTGCCTTCACTCTTCAGTCAGGCAAGACAGACCGCTCACTCTCTCTCTCTGTTACTCAGATTGTCTCCCTCTATTTCTTTCTGCCTTTTTCCTCTCTCTTTCAGTTTCTTACTCTCTCTCCCTCCCTCTCTCCCACTGTCACTAAAAAAGTTCTCTATTGAAGGGAATTCAATCACCATAATGAATCTGAGACTAGGCAGCAATCTTCTTCACATAAAGAAATACTAATAGGCTATGGAATTTGTCAAATGAATAGCTCGGAGGAGGTAAAAGGAAAACGTACAGTATGTGGCGGCGTGTGCGTGCTTGTGTGCGTTTATGAATCCCTGCCACTCACACGTGTGGCGAGCATTGGAGGCACATGTGATTCGTTGAGTCAACCTGGGTCACCAGACAGTTGTCATGTTTAGGGGGCGTCATTCAATTTGGTTGCGTGAATTCTGCTGATTGCGCCTGGTCAGCATTCTGCATGTGAGAGTGACACAGACCCCATTAGAGGCTTTGTCTTTTGGTTTCTGCCTACTTGTCTTTTCCCGTAATGTCTCATCTTCCCGTCCTCTTTCGCTCCAGTTGTGATCTCACTGGTTCAGTACACTGTCATGTCTCGTCGTTTATGTTAAGTTTTAAGTTTTAGTCCTGTTTTTCATGTCTGCTTTTATTTTGTAGTAACTGTCCTCTTGTTTCAGAGACTTTATTTCCTGCCCCGGTGTTTCCTCGTTAGTGTGATTGTCTGCTCCGCCCCTGATTGTGTCCACCTGTTCCCCATTTCCTCATGTATTTAAGTCTGTGTCTAGTGTCAGATCGTCTTGTCTCTTGTCTCGTCCGAATTGTCCTGGTTAGTATAGTCTTTTGTCCTGGTTTGCTTATCCAACGTAGTTGAGATTTTGTTTTGTACTTTGTTCAAGTTTTTTGCAGAATAATAATAAGAATAATAACCATTTATTTTATATAGCGCTTTTCTAGATACTCAAAGTCGCTTTACAGAGTTCAGTCATACACACACACACAGTCATCCCGGTGGTGTTGAGCTACATCAGTAGCCACAGCTGCCCTGGGGCAGACTGACAGAGGCGTGGCAACCAATCAGCGCCTACTGCCCTCCGATCACCACCAACATTCATTCACATCCATACGAACCAGGGTGAAAGCTGTGTGCATGTCTTTATGATGTTGGGGGAAACCGGAGGACCCCCACGCAGAAACGAGGAGAACATGCAAACTCCACACAGAAAGGACCTGGGACGACCGGGATTCGAACCCAGGACCTTCTTGCTGTGAGGAGACAGCGCTAAGCACTGAGCTGTGATTTTCTGTTTACTATAAAACCTTTCGATTGACCTAAACCTTGAGTCGTGCTTTTGGGTCCTGTCTTTTGAGTCGTGACATACGCTGCAAGGGGTTGCGAGTTGCTGATGCAAAATGCTTGCATCCAAAGCAATTTTAACGGCTTCAAGGCTCCATGAACCATTTAATTTTAACAGTGTGTTTTCATCTGAGCTGTCCGGGTTAAATGTCAGGGTTCGACAACACGGGCTGGTCCATGAATGGGTTGAGGGGCCTCGGAGAGTTCAGAACTGTCTGTACAATCAGTCAGTACGAGGTTTGAATTTGACTGAATGACGAAAGTAGTCATTGTTTAACTTGGTATGAATCCTAAAGGCTTGGAATTTGAAGAGCAGCTGTAGTAATGGAGTCATTGAAAAGTAAACCAGAGGAACATTTAGTGGATAAAAGAATGGGGACATCATCGTCTGGTATAGGTCATAGCTGTCGAGCACAGTTGTTTTTCCCTTAAGTGTGCTTCCGGTATACGCTACCACAATTTCTATACTAGCCACTCATTTCTCAAAATAACACCTACCACCACCACAATAAAGTGGTTAGCATAAAGTCCATCTCAGTCAGATTGAGTCAACATTTAGTTTTATTCCATTCATTCAGCCTCTCATGGACTGGTAGCAGGCCTGTCGTGCAACTCGAAAATGATGCCGGACTTCCATGACCTCACTGGCTGCGCAATAAGGAAAATGATCACTTTGGATTAACACTACATGCCATTTCAAAAACGACTACAAAGAAGACATTGCTACGCCCCTTTCCGGATGAGTACTCTTGCTGAGGTCAAAGTACGCAAACCAACTACTATTAAGCATGCCCCCAATGATGCGGGAGAGCAGGAAATGCATTGCTCATTATTTTCCATTTCCGGAGTGTGACGGACCAAATTATTTTTTTGTTTTGCCATTAATGGAGCAGGTACACTTGTTGTTTTTTAAAGAAGATTATCTTCTTTAAAAAACAATCTAGATGAAAAATCACAAGGATTTCTGTAATTCACTAATACGTTTTCCTAAATGTCATTTTGAGACAAAAACAACCCAGAAGATTAAATAAGGGAATAGCTGGCCCTGCTACTAGCATGCCAGTGATGTATGCTAACGGTGCAAGAGGTCCCAAGGAGACGTTGTTTTATTGCAGAGTTGCAAAGGGTTGGGTATAACTTTCGCCTGATTCCTTAGGAAGAGTTATAGGAGTAATATGGACTCAATTGCACACTTCTTTTTTTGTGCTCATCACCTGACCATTGGAGTCATTTGTTGACGCCGATGGTCACTTCTTAAAAAGCCACACAGGAATTAAAGACGGCACAAATCCTTTGGACCACGATTTCACAATAGATTCAATGACATTGACGATGCGGTTGGGTGGTAGTATGAGGATGGGCAAATTCCGCCAAATTCCGCAACCCAGTGACATGCAGATCACCCTCAGGTAGATTATGTTCAGTCATTCCCGAGTTATTTGGCCGAGAAGGAAACCGTAACATTTTCACAATATGAAAAAATCCAATATCGTTTATAATCCTAAAGCGCCACGACTTCACATTGCCTGCTAGCATCACACTGAGTGCCATTATACCACAACAATAGCTAGCTCTGTACCACCTGAACATTCTGGTCAATAAAACCACAGAGAGACAGTGGAGCTGCAATAGAGATGCCAGGACTGGCTGTGGCTGTAATGAACTCTTAAGGCCAGGAAGTGGGCTGTGCATGTGTGCGCGCGAGTATATAATAGGACGAGCGTGCGCGTAAGTATGTAAGCGCAAGAGTGTACACTTGCGCGTGAACGTTCACGTCTGACAGTGTGTGTCTGTCTCTGTGTGTGTGAGATCGAGCCCAGTAGCTCATCAGTGTCAGGGCTGAAAAGGTTGTGGGATGAATGAGAGCAGAGAATCAAAGAGAGATTACACGTCTGACCATGTATCATCCTCGATATATTGAACGCAGCCTTTGTGGAGATGGGGGCCGCTTATAAAAAGTGGCATTGTGCGGCGGCTGAAAGAGCGTGTGGGCTCAACTCCATGACTAATCTGTCCCCCCGCATTATTTTATTCAATCTTCCCCCGACTTTATGTCTTCGACATTTTTGCTACACTCAGTAACTTTGAGTTGAATGGACAATTTTAAAGATTTTTAAAAGGCGTTCGCTCGGGCTCGTGTGCCGAGAGAACAAAAAAAGAGACTCTTTGTTTCAATGCATAATTTATGACTAAAAATGGTCCTCCGACTAATTCTAGCAGGCAGGGTAAAGTCTTCACCACATTCTTTTTAGACTCAATATTGAAAAGAGTGTTGAATTTCTAAAGGGAAACATTTGATAATGCATGAAAGGATTCTCTTTCTCTTTATTGCCTCTATAACCCACTTCACCCCAAGAACTCACTTAGACAAAAAAAAGAAAGTGGTACGTTCGCAAATGCTTAGAAACACACATCCACTGGTACAATTCACTCTCGGCATCTCTCTCTCTCTCTCTCTGTACATTGTGCTTGATCCCAACTATAAAAGGATGTCACATGTGTGACTTGGATTGACAAAACCCAGCGGTGTCACAATAGAGAGTTGTATACAGCGCAAGGAGAAGATTTAATTGCTGTGAACACTTGGAAAACCTACTCACTCTTTTCTTCTTGCACACAGCATATGCAACCCATGCCATTTACAAAGTGCATTCTAACACCAGAAGCAGAATGTTTGAATCTACAGCTGAAACGTTTCATATAAGAAACGCTGCCCATAAAACTTGTTTTCTACTGTTTTTCCACAGGATCTAATGTTCTATCACCCTTTGATATTGAAGGCAGAAAAGCTGGATTACTTTAGCAAATAGTATTATCTTATATATAATAATATAGCTAACCAACTAGCTTGGTATTTTCAATGCCTTTCTTTGTGTTGTTTGACAGGTTTGAGAGTGGAGGGAGAGACAGACATGGAAGTAAGGACCAGATAACAGTAAGTAAGGAAAAGCCATAAGGAATATTCTCTTACATTGGCAGTCAATAACTTGGATCGCATCAAAAATCTCAAGAGAATTAATTAAGAGTGTTAAATTAATCAAATATCTATATACAAAGTATCATTCAAACGTTTTGGCAAACTTGAGGTGACGATACTGTGGAGTGAGATAAATTACTATAGCTGAGAACATTGGACTTTGATGACTTGCTAAAACTTCACACCGGTTATTGAAGAATATCTTCATCTGTATATTATTGTTTGGTAATTTACTATATTATTTAAGGCCATCTCTGTGTAGATTGTTTGATCTACACAGAGATAGTGTTTTATTTTTTGGGGGATTGGCATATTTAAGAGGAAGGAAACTCTTTATGTGAGGTTTGATTGTGTATTGGCCACCGACACACACTTGCTTGTGTCTCTTAGGAAGTTCACACCATTCAGAGCAGGGGACAGAATGGAGCAGAGGAAGATGGAGAGATGAATTCAAGTGTCACGGGGCGTGGACACACTGACAACACTGACGGACAGACGGTTCAGCCAATGAGTGGATTAGAATTAATATTTTACCTTGAGAGGTTAACCAATGAGAAGTGAATACCTCCCCTGGGGGCAGGGACACACGGGAGGTATAAAACAGATGTTGACCAGAGAGACAATGCTTTCTGACCTTTTTGATGACGGCAGAGATGCACTGCATGCAGTCAGCTGCATGTAGGTCGTGATCCTGTGAGAAGCCCTCATGAGGATTATATTTAGTGAGCGTGAATTACCTTAAAACAGTTCACTGCTTGGCGGTCTATGGACGCAGTGATTTATGCTCCCTCAGCTGAGTCATACTCTGTATCACAACCGTTATTGACCATTGGTAACATTTTCAATGATACACTTTTTATTATAATTTACCACTGTCCAGACATTCTTCCCCGGTCCTGCACTCGAAGGTTTTCAAAACACAAGAATACCCAATATATAAAACGTCAGAAGCTGCTACTTGCAGACGGAGGAAGAGTGCTTCAGTCCACTCTGGTCAGCGTTGCATCAGAGGACGTGTTCCCCTTGGTGCCGGGGCTGGATGGTATATAAACCACTGAATAAGTCTCACATCCCGTGTGAGTCTGTGAGACGATGGCATCCCCTTCTCCGGTGTGTGGCTGGTATTCAATCTGCGGGGGGTCCAGAGGAAAGCATGAAGCAAAGCCCAGAACCAGTCTCTCAACGGTCGTAGGATGGTAGCCATGTTCTTGACGGTCTTGGTGGTTCCATTGTGAGAACAGAGGCCTCAGCAGTGGTGTGAATGGGGGCAGAGCTGATCGGTATGGACCTGGACATGCTGTCTGAGCCCACAGAGGTGGGGCCTGTGTCATAGCTATTTAAAAATACGCTTAGTAGAAAAGTCTGGGTCCCCTGATCTACGGAGGCATTCGTTCCTATTCCACACCTCTTTTGCACTCATTCTGACTCATTCTGGCTTCAATCCAAACCCCACAGTTGTTTCTGGCCAATCGTCATTAGCTCCTTTTGGACCACTCAGAGTTCACCCCGAGCAATTGCCATAAAAACCCTCTTTCCTCTGATTTCCCAATCAATCAATGGTTTATTGTTTTGGATGGGACAATGATGTCCCTACAGAAACAGATGTACAATGGCAGTCCTTGTAGTCCCTCTGGAACAGTTCAGAGTGTGACTTGCTTTCTACGCGCACTGGCTACTCATTAAGGAAGTCAGGTCACCCACCTCGTTGAGGTGAGCCCTGATGATTATTGAAATGAGAAAAATGTTTAAAGTTATTGCGGCAATTGATTTTTTTATGTGACCTTCCAATAGTCTGAAGGTAACTTCCCTAAAACTCAACACCATGGCCTGCACCAGTTGTAGTGGTGCAAGGTAGGTTTACCAAAGAGCTCAAGATTTGCAAAGTGTATCATAGAAAAGTAATGCGATCGAACTTCCATTGTTATTTAATTAAAGTGAGGTGAGATACAGGCATCATGACTAATCTGGTAGACAATAGCTTAGATTAAAATAAAGCCATTTCCATTCTTGCGTATAGGCTCAGGGTTAGGCTCTGTATTTAGAGTATATATCATCAGTGCACTGCAAATAAGTGTCTCATGGGAAATGGGATGAACAAATAGCAGTACGACAATAAAACCAAACCTACAGCATCATTGTTGCTATTTAGGGCATAATTTCTTAATTGTACAAAGCTCTGCATGAAAAAAGTGTAACATCTCCAGAGACTGTGACTGTTTTCACCTGCGAACGATCTGTTTCCAAAGCAAGAGACGACTGATTAAATGGCAGGAACTTCACACCGCCACTACGATCGCCACACACACACACACACACACACACACACACACACACACACACACACACACACACACACACACACACACACACACACACACACACACACACACACACACACACACACACACACACACACACACACACACACACACACACACACAGATCATCTGCCTAAGTCCTCTCTCCCGTGTGTGTGTGTGTGTGTGCATATTGCATACATAGTTTACCTGCAAATATAAGTCAATATATTGTTTGTATTGTCACATATGTACATAAACGCACAAAAACATCATGCACACAGAGGATCAGAGCAATGTAGGACAGGTATGGCCCATTATGACATGTAATAGGAAATCACTGAGACACACACACACACACTCCATATGTCGCCAGGTGTGGCTGTCACCCTCTCCTGCCCTGTGCACCACTATAATCAATTAAACAGGATAGTTTCATCATCAAATATCCAAATGATGATTGCTTACTTTACCTAATCTCCTAATGCCAGTGACCTCTAAATGTGTGGAGGGTAAATTATGTTTCCCTGCTTGTTGCTATACTCACGCATGTGTGTGCTTCAAACCGCCTGGATGGGTGCACGTTGCCTGCTTTATTTTGGTAAAACACTGGGGAATGCTGAAGCACCGCAGAATGCCTCTTGTAATCAAATTTCTTTGTGTGTGTGTGTGTGTGTGTGTGTGTGTGTGTGTGTGTGTTTGTGCATGCTCTTTTTTTCCGCTGTTTGTGATTGGCGTTGAATGCAAAGTGACTGTCAGTGATCCTCATGAATGTCGAAGTAGCTCATTGACTGTGAACTGGGTCTTGTTAGCAGTTGGGTAAGCAGGAATAGAAATATAAGCACTTAGACTATTTATTCATGCCGACTGCCTTCCCCTGGCTTTTTGAAGGTAAAGAGGAGTGTTGTGTGCGTGTGCGTGTGCGTGTGCATGTGCGTGTGTGCGTGTGTGTGTGTGTGTGTGTGTCCTTCACTTGTATTCATGTATTTATATGAAAGATGATCATGGAACAGATTCATTCATTACCTTACTCCTCAAAATATTTAGCAGAGGTTCAAAAAGTGAGACAAAGAGTACATTATGTTAGTACATTAAGTAAAATAGATCTACTTAATATAATATGTAGGGTTACAGATCATACAAAGTACTGTGGTAAGAGAACCTTGTTTTGTTTTTTGTTAACGGATTAAAAACATTTACTCGCAAAGTTATTATGTCATGTATGTATATGTAGTTTTATTTGACACATAAGCTGGAAAAACTTAATTCTTATACAACAAAAAAATTACAATTCCACATTTTAAACAGGAATATTACAAAATTTATTGCATTTAAAATCTAGACCTATGGGGCTTCTTGATAGGCATTTTTTTTTAACTGAGATTTTGAATATATATATATATATATATATATATATATATATATATATATATATATATATATATATATATATATATATATACACACACATTTTAATTCAAAATCTCAATATAAAAAAGGAATATGGAAGATATGTAATGCAACCTGATGAAAACATTTTAAGTGGGTTCAATAGAGAGCATGAATACCTAAGAAATCAAAGAATCAAGGGAACTCTAACTAACCCTAACGATATCTATCTCTGTATTTATTTTAAAATGTATAATACCTTCCAAAACAAAACACAAAAAGCCAACATGTGGCGCGCTCTACACTTATTCACTGATTTCACAACGACCAATTAGGAAGGAAGCAGTCAGAGAATTGTAACCTTTATATTCAGGCACATGTGCAAGCCAAACAGGACTGCAGAGCCTTCCACCTACAAAATAAATAAAGGAGTTAAAAAAAAAAGGGAAGGAAAAAAAAAAAGTTCCCTCTTAACTCAGTTATTGTTTCAAATAAATGCTGACCCTGAAGGCGGTGATAAACGGGAGCTTTGCATCAACAACAGCAATAAGAAGAAGAACAGCAGCTGGAGTGGCAACAGCAACAATATAATGATAATAATATCAAAGGAATGGACCGGAGCTTAGACCTAGCGTTTCAATTTTCTGTCGAAGCGCAATTAGAGAAAACAATACATATGCACGCTACCAAAAACAAGAATAGTACTTATTATTTAATTCTGTCAAAAGGGACACTTCATAATTAGGAGTCCTATTTCTTATGCTTTTTGAAGAAAGACATCAAAACAAGCTGACGGAACTCGAGTCCTGGCATATTAACTTGTGAGGCTGTTTTATGTGAACGTGACAGACAACAGTTGCTTGGTTACACATCCATCAGACCAGACCAGAGAGACCAATATTTGGACACAACATATACATAAACGATGCAACGCTGACCCGCACAATACATGTGACGTGAAATGAAAACAAGGGGCTGAAACAGGCTGCAGAGCTGATCATCACAATAAGACACAACATCATACGCAGCCCTTTTAGTGGGCTGAATACCAATCATATTGATTATCTTAGGTTTAAAGCCCTTATGTGTTTATGTGACTATGGTGTCATTATTTCTGAAGCGTACACTTTTAAATATAGGAGAACATTGGAAAAGGATACGTTGCCCTCACACTGCGTTGTTGCCCCCCAAAAAGGCTTATTGCGTCCACGACGATGCTTTAACATCAACTCAGTACCCAGCGTAGACGATGCACATGCCAGTGGTTGAAAAGAGTTTACTGCATCTGACATGTAACCAGTGCACACACATGTGCACACATTAAAGCGACACTATGTAACTTTTCCCCTGTAGCGCCCCCTTCAGGTATTTAACGTCTGGTCTCGAGCCATATATGGCTCTTCCGGCTCGTCTGCTCCCAGCTGATCGCGACCGGGCTGCCGCTAAACGCTACTGCTGATCAGCGGCAGCCCGGTGTTCAACCCAGCAGCATGTCACTCCGTCTCTACGAGTCGCATAGCAGAGCAAATAAAAAGTCACCTGCGAGCGTGGACTGGCACTATATGACATTGCGTAAAGCTGCCAGAAAGCAAGTTGAACTACTTCCGCCGGAAGTACCGGGTCGGTCCCAACCATCTTACATTCAGCAGTTTTCAGCCCCCAGACCCCCGATGGCAGTGGCGGAGGAGCAAATCAACAAATTAAAAGTCATTGTAGCGGCACAATTTTTTTCAAGCTGTTATTTTAAGGTGGAAAATTACATAGTGGGGCTTTAAGAGGTCATTATGAATTCCATTGCATCTCTGGACCCTGCTCTGCCTAGTTGGTTGAGGCTGAGACAATTGGTTAAGATGTGCCATTGACCTTGAGTAGTTGGGGTCAGGATATCCCATTGTTGAAGGCTCCAATGGTATTTAGAAAAAAACACTTTTCAAGTCTTCTTCAGTACAGAATGGTGTTCATTTAGTGAATAATGGTCTCATTTAGGTATAGACAATGAAGCGGCTTGCGATTGGAAGTTCTTACCTCGTCCAGTTTGAGTTTTTAACTTGAACCCCGTCACTGTGGGGTTTTCAGCTCATGAAAGTTAAGTCATATGTCGGTCTCTTAGAAAGCCTTAGGTTGTATGTAGGTCCAAAACTAAATCAGTTGTCGACGGCCTGTCACGACCCAGAGTTTGTGTCTGGTTTTGTGTCTCGTTTTGAAGTCCTTGTGCCATCTGTCTCCCTGTGATTGTCTGCCCTGGTACTGATTGTTTCCACCTGTGTGATTGCTGGCTACGCCCTCATTGTTTCCACCTGTGTCTCGTTCCCCGTTGTCCAATCACCTCCGCCTGCCTGTGTATGTAAACCCTGTTCGTATCATTCCCCAGAGTAGCGTCGTACTAGTCACCTGTTTCAAGCTGGGCCCTTGAGCAAAAAACTTTGAGGGTTTCAATTGTTGCCGCTGTGCTTCAGTCAGCACCGGGGGCTGGAGCCGGAGACGTGACGTCCGATGGCCAATGTGAATGAAAAGTGCCGGTGCCCATTTAGTCTTTGGTCGTGTCTGCCATAAGACTTTGCTCTTATGGCTTTCCTTTATCACAGAGACATCATACATACTTTTATTAAATGCTTAACATTTTAAACAAGTTATAAAAGAAAGTTGTAGTCGTATGAAATTGTTTCCTCTGTAGAGCCTGTAACTAACCAGATTGTATCACCACACACACACACACACACACACACACACACACTAATAATGATTGCTCAAATTAGAGGCTCGGGGTGAGACAGTGTTTTCATCGTCAATCTTAGAATCAGAGGTGGTGATAATGAAAGTGAAGTATTTTTCAACTCTTTTATTATTGCTTGAATATGAAGAAGCAAGCGGTTGAAGTGTGCTTTTCCTCGGGAACGCAATAAAACATTCTCACCTACACGTACCGCGGCACGCTCGCAGAACCAGCGCTGCTATATCCGTCGGCAGCTTGAGATCTCAGTTAAAGCCCCGGGGGAGGTAAAGAGAAAACATGCTGGAAATACCCCGAGTTTAAAGTGCTAAAGTGAAGACTAAAACACAGATTTATTCAGCAGAAGCCAAAGACCAAGGGAGAGTTTTAACACATTTACACCAGAGATCCCTCTGAGGAGAGACGCACCAGTGGGTGGTTGTGTGAGAGCTTATTTGAGTATGTAGTGTACGTCTGCTCGGGGTGTGTGCGCTCGTCTGCGCGCCGTGTGTGTGCGCGCGTGCGTGCATATACTCCCATCGGTGCGTTCATTTCTCTTATCCGTACACCCACCTTTTTTTCTTGGTTTCGAGACAATCTCCCAGGATGCCTATTCTACATTAAACAGTGCTTTGAAGACAATTGAGCTGAGACCCAGGCTGATCAGGGCTCCCTTATCCCTCCCAGCACATCTATTATCAAAGCCTTCATACCATTACCGTCATTATACACTATGTATTATTATTATTATTTTGAAAATGCAGCGCTGAGAGCGGGCGAGAGACGGGGGGCCCCCGTAAACAAATCTATTATTGGTGATGAATTGCATAATAACACAGGCATAATGCCGTTCTCTCTCACAAAACTGGTGAAGGTGCTGAACTGGAAAAAGTACCCCATCTGTAAAATTTGAATAAACAATGGGCGAGGGAGGGAGAGAGACAAAGATGGAGTGGCTGTTAGACGGTGTGTTTTTACTTGAGAGCTAAAGACTGTCGCTTCGCTCGGCTCACACTGGTCCCGTGCCGTCGCCTCTCGTGTTATCAGCCGTCACTTACGCGTCGATGTGGATTTAAAAGCGGCCGTCATTTAAGAACAGTGCGCTTTGAACTCCGGCTTCTTTGATGCATGTGTATGAGTTGGCGTGGTCCCCAGGGAGAAGTACTTTCTCAATCACTATCATTTGTGAGGCGTTGTCTTTCTTTTCGTACTGTTTTTTTTATGCCTCCCCGCCCCCCATTATCGGGGCAGGGTGTTTAAGGCTGCCGTCATGTCATCTGTCTCTCCATGAAGTTTGCGGTCCCCTCTCTTTTCTTTGAGTGTTCAACTGGTGACTGTTGCTGCTCATAAATACCCGGTTCGGTCCACATCAGCCCCGGTGCTCGGTTTGCAAAAGGCTTTGATGATGATGATTTTTTTGTGTTCAAGAAATTGTTGTATTCAGAGCAGCGGATCTAATTAAGACGGCAAAGTCACTGCAGAAAATACCGTAATGACAAGCAGCATCTGATCCAAAAGGTCCACACAGATTCTTATATCTTATTTGTTTGATTTTTATAGTTTGGGATTTGGTTCCTCTCTGGTATAGAAACATGAAACCGTACACCTGAAGGGGTTCTTGCCCCGTGAGACTTGGTTGTAGCCATATCACTGTGTTCCCAGGGCAATTGACTTTGAATATGGAGCTGTCCTTAAAAAGTCTTCCGGTTTTAAGTCATTCTCCGGCGGGCGTCAAGCTCGGGACGGCCGAACCCTTTCAGTTACTTTACCACCTCATATTCCATACTCCCCTCAGGATTAATAGGTATGACTTTGGTGATGCCATGACTTTGCATCTATTGTTAATAATACACATTTACAAACATGGTTTATGGCATGATCCATGCAACACTTATAACTTGAACAATAGCCATTTATTTGTAAAAACTTTGCAAAAATTGCAATTAATACTTGGTAATAGTTTTTTTCCTTTGGTAGGACTTGGTCGCTGTTCCAAGCCAGAAGAGCCGATACTAGACAGTGGAGTTCAAACACTGCCGACCACTGATTGGTCAGATGGAACCATGCGGCGTATGGACGGATATGAATGGGTGAGATCAGGTGTCAGGTAGTGTACTTTGAGTGGTTGGAAGATGAGAAAAGCGATATACAAGTATAAGTCGATGTACCGTTTACCATTACTAGCGCAACGTGGGAGATCCTGACTGTTTGGTTGAAGGACCCGGAGGGAGCTGCACGGGGCATCACTACGATGGTCAGCTGAGCGCCCCCTACATTAAAGCCCCACTATGTAACTTTTCCACCTTAAAATAATAGCTTGAAAAAAATGGTGCCGCTACAAGCGCTTTTAATATGTTGATTTGCTCCTCCGCCACTGCCATCGGGGTCTGTGGCCAGAAAACTGCTGAATGTAAGATGTTGGGACCGGCCCGGTACTTCCGGTTGAGGAACAGGAAGTAGTTCAACTTGCTTTTTAGCAGTGATTACGCAACGTCATATAGTGCCAGTCCACGCTCGCAGGTGACTTTTTATTTGCTCCGCTAGGCGACGCGTAGAGACAAAATAACATGCCGCGGCTGAACGGCTCGCTACGGCTGCCAGGCGCGCTGCCGGCAGCGCGCATCGACCAGCTGGGAGATCAGCTGTGAGTCAAGCCGGAAGAGCCATATATGGCTCGAGAGCCAGGAGTTCACGACACTGAAGTAAACGTTAAATACCAGAAGGGGGCGCTACAGGGGAAAAGTTACATAGTGTCGCTTTAAGGGGGTACCATCCGCAGTGAAAAACTAAATTCACCAAATCACCTGTAACAGAAAGTGAGTCAAGTAGAATAGAAGCTTGCATTAGAAATGAGGCGTGAGGACGCGAAAAGGAGCGAGCATGACCAGTAGTCTCTTGGCTTCATTACACGTCTCTTCATTTTAACCTATAGTTATAGTGGATTTCAGGCTGATCAAGATTGCATTTTTTATTCAAGATTATATATTGTCCAGTTTACAAGTTGCACATTGTGTTGTGTAAGATGGTACAATGGTATCCTAGTTTAATCGTCCCAATAGTAGAGGAGCCTGAGGGGTTTCCAGAGAAGAGTGACAGATGTTATACTCAACATATATTCTCTTTCTCTTTTTCATGTTCCCGTCTTCCTCGCCTTTTCTCTCTCTCTTTCTCTCTCTCTTGTGGGGTCAAAGAAGAACAGGGGAGTGAACAAATATTTCTGTGTTTTCCAGCACACACTCTCTCACATACACACACACACACAGACACTTGCTACCCCCTCCCTCTCTGAGCTTTGCTAATTTAAATATATTTTTGGGTCATTTGTGCGCTTACCAGAAACGGCCTCCACGCCTACCCTTTGCTGAACAATTTAAATTGTTAATACTCCATTTAATTTATATGGGCCACCACTGAGGCAATCTGACAATGGCAAAAAGCTGACTTTTTTTCTCTTGTTTTATAAATCAGGAATTCCATTGCCCTGATTTCTGGCCTTTCCTCACCTGACTCCCTGTTCTTATCTATCTTAAAACCATTTCACCTTAAGAAATAATCAATAAAAACAATTATGAGATCCAAGTCTACCACCAATGCTCCCTCCTCATCCTCTCCCCTTCCCAGCTTTGTTTCTTCTTCTCTCTCTTCCCCTCTCTATCTCTTTCTCTCCCCACTCTCTGCTTTTATCCTCTTGTCTGTTCCCCCACCATCTTCTCTCCTTGGTGATTCACGGGGTATAATATTTAATTATACTCTATAATTTATGCAGGTTATCAAACTCTGAGCGCATCATTTTATGTACATTGTGTAAATTGCTTTTTTCTCTCTCTCCCTCCCTGTCTCTCTGTCTCTTTCAGTCTTTTCTTTACAGGCTTTTTTTTCTTCTCTTGGATGGGAGGAGGGTAAATCCTTTGCAGGCATAGACAGAGATATTGAAGCCCGGGTGCAAATGTGAAATGAATAAACAGGCTGGATCTCTTCTTCAAGGGCCTAAATGAGATCTGCACAAAATAATTTAAACTAGGCCCATTCATCAAGCCTAGCCAGGGAATGTGTGTAGCAGAGGTCTGTGTATGTTGTCCATACTGTATGTATGTGTGTGTGTGTGTGTCTGTGTGTGTGTGTGTGTGTGCCCCTGGCAGCGGTGGTAGTAGTATCCTTCTGTGGGGAGACAGAATGACAGATTAAGAGTGAGAGACAACCAAATAAATACTGGAAATGAAGGTTTTATAGAACAAGTTTAGAAACATCTGGTAATGGAGCGACTTGATGCAAACAGTTTATTGATCTTCCTCATAGTGATCTATACTACGTTTAAGAAAGTTCAACACGGCTCTGTAACTCACAAACTTTCTGCACAGTACCCTCGTGGAGGGGGGAGGGGCTTCCAGCGGGATGCCGTGCCCTTCCAGTGATATGTGATCAAATGCAGTGATGGAGTGCCCTATCAGTAGAGAAAACAGGATGCAGGGCCTTCTAGGGTGGCGTACATATGAAGTAGTAGTACTATTATAGTATGTATTTCTGCCCAGTACAACAGTGTGCTAGAGCAGTGGTCCCCAACCTTCTTTGAGCCACAGACCGGTTCCGTGTCAGAAATTATTTCACGGACCGGGGAGGGGGGCTTTGCTCTCCGTGCTCTCCGTTGTTGACGGGGGTCAACAACAGCTACTGAGAGTTTGCTCACCCGTGTGCCGCAGCGGAGCTCTGTCGCGTGCGCGTGCCGAGGAGTTTAAGACTCCTGAACGCAGCTCAGACGTACACACGGGTGTATCCGGTCCTTTTTCAAAATAAAATATTTTCCCGACTGATAAATTTTTTTTTAAAAATTACAACTTTTTTTATTCCGTTTTTTTATTCCGTTTTTTTATTCCGTTTTTTTCCCGCGGCCCGGTACCAACTGAGCCGCGGACCGGTACCGGGCAGTGTTTGGGGACCCCTGTGCTAGAACACCAATTTAACAATGCCAATCCACTAATGTTATGTTTTTTTGTAAGCAAGTGCCAATATATAATTAATGTCAGAACATTCTACTGATCATGGAGGAAATAATAATTGAGCCATAAAAAACCCTTCATTATTACATTACATTACATGTCATTTAGCAGACGCTTTTATCCAAAGCGACTTACAATAAGTGCATTTCAACCTAGAGTACAAACTAAGAACAACAAGAATACAGAAAGTAACATTTCCTCAACATAGTCAAACTACAAAAGTACCATAATAAGAGCCATTCAAGTGCTACCAAAGTGCAAGTCTGTGATTAATCCAGATATAGTCGTGTGGTTTACACAGGAACAAACTGTAGTAATATCACAAGGACTAATGCCACAATGTGTGGACTTGATAAGATGTGTATGCAGTGAATGGAAAAGAGGTGATCCAAAGTCCTTCGCAAATGCAGCTACTCAAACTAACAGATGATCTGAGAAATGTCAGTTTAAAACATTTAAAAGTGGAACTTAGAGGCCATTTCTCTAATTAGTGCTTTAGATTCCTCTATAAATCACAGTATCATCCGAACTGATGTCACCAACTCAATAGGATTTTGAAACTGGGACCTAAAGGGCTCATGAATCCACGTTATCAACGCGTCGAGCGCCATCATTAACCGATGTGTTGGTTTAATGCTCCTGTGCTGACAAAGTTCACGAGCTGCACGCAATTCCCCACCCATGGTCTCATTCTTGATTTAAGTGTTTTTTGGTGTTGTTTTTGGTCTTCTTTTTCATGTTCAGCAAAATACAACAGAGGAGTTCCTCTTCTCGGTGTCTTCTCGCTGTCTTCTTTGGGGCGTGTCTGCATGTGCCCTCCCTTGCAGTAAGAGCAGGAGCTCACATGCGTCCACCGTCACCTCCCGTCCTGCATGGACACATTAGCATGCGATGCTAGCACACTGATGCGAGCACGCTGATTCTAGCACGCCGATGCTCGCACTTTGTTTACGGTCTGAATGGCTGCTCTGTGTCTTTGGGTCAGATTTGCCGTTTGCAGAAACATGCTCGGTATATTATCAAATTTTTTATGGAATAAGCGTATATTTACTCCACCCGTGGGAAAACTTCTACAATTATCCCAAATATGATTTATAAATCAAAAGTATAATAGCCTATCATAATCTTTATGTCAAACTAGTGAAGCAGTAAGCGACATCAAACACGTTCGATGGAAATGTAAGTGGAGTTAGGGTGACACGATGAGACAAATTAGGGACGCGTGAAAGAAACACAACCAGTGGAGAGAGGAGGAGGAGGAGGAGGAGGAGGAGGAGGAGGAGGAGGAGGAAACGGGGCCGCAGTTCCAGCAGCTGAGGTTGGAGCAGGTGGAGACGGGGATAATATGGCAGCTGTTAATAGAAAGATAAATGAACGCTTCCTTAAATGTCTTATCAAAAGAAAGAAGAGTGCATTTGTCAACCTGCAGTGATTCTAAAGTCCTCTTACGGTTAAGATCACGTTCAGGTTTAACAAACACAAACCGCATCACCCCCGTATTGTATGAATGAATAACTATTGCCCGATTTTTATTGGAATAATTGTGTATATATATATAATCAAGGTGAAAGCTTCTTCCAGCAAGAAAAACGTCCATTGCAAATTGCGAGTCCTCGCTAAATCCAACATGGTACATTATCAACTTGACGTTATTTTCCAGCAGATCCGCAAAAAGAAAAAGATGCATATCTCTAAACACCGACGTGCGTTCAGAGCAGGAAGCGTCTTCGGGGCTTACGTGTGGCCCTTCGTCTTATCATCGATCTCGCTGAACAGCGTTCGTAACGGGACTTTTTTTAATCAAAAGTAATGCAAAATGTGTCAGGAAACATACCTAATGGCGTGACGCCTTTTTCCCAACAGGTGCAATCAGATTACTCGCATGCATAACCATCCATTTGTTTTTTGGTTCTCCATTTACGTTATAGTAACCTGATTATAATTACCATACACAACCTTATCATACTGTTACAGAATAGTGGCAGAGTGGGCCTCCAGCCTAAATAGGTCTATGGGAATACACACACACACACACACACACACACACACACACACACACACACACACACACACACACACACAATGCTTTTTTTCCCACTCTCCGGTGTTTTAAATGTCATTGACCTGAGGGCAAAGCACATACCAACTCAAGTACACATCAGTCTTCTAGTAGGACACATACACACAGCAACACGCTAATCAAGTCTCAATGGACTTCCCTTGTCTCCTCCCCCCTTCCTCCCTTCCTCCCTCTCTTCCTGCCTTCCGTTTCTTTCTGTCGGAAGTGGATCGGTGGAAACCTCAAGCCATTTGGGTTGGTACATCCAGTAGAAATAAAGAGAGAGAGAGAGAGAGAGAGAGAGAGAGAGAGAGAGAGAGAGAGAGAGAGAGAGAGAGATATGATAACATGTATAGCAAATGTTTAAAGGAAGGCTGACATCAGTCAGTCATGACATTCACACATTTCCCCCCAGCAGTCACACTCTGACGCTGTCATGTGACGGGCGAGTCAGAGCGATGTAAAGTGGACAGTTAAGAGCGGCTTTTTAAAATGTATTTGTGACAGGACACACTTTCTGAAAACATCATGCAGAAACATGCTTTATGCTAGTGTAATTTATTTATTTTTTTATCCCCCTTCAACTTCTCCTCGCTCTCCACAGAAAAATAATGCCCCGAATGCCAGGTGCTGATGCTGGACTGCTTTACAACAGGCCTACTGAGGAAATATGAAGAACTCGCTGTTCAGTAGCTGCAACCGAAACGGATGTTGTTAATAATGTTTTGCTTTAATATTTTATGCGATCCTGCTGAATTACAGGCGTTAACACATCCGACGCTCCCTTAATGACACAGAAACATATTAGGAATAATCAATAACGAACTTCACGTTGAGCCTTATTTTCATGCACACGGACTCAGGATTGGTTAACGCGAGGCCCTTAAATAGCTCTGAGGCAGCGATTCAAAACCCACCAGAGCGCCATCTAGTGGGCCGCAGAGGTGCTGTCGAGTGGTTGGATTAAATTACAATTGTTCATTTTGAGTTTTGGTTTACGAAGCTGTTTGCCTTTATATCTCTGTGTGCTCAGATATATATATATATATATATATATATATATATATATATATATATATATATATATATATATATATATTGACAGACGTCAACCGAAGTCAAGCAAAAATATTTGAACATTGAAACGCTTTGAAAGACAGCTACGTGTGTAGCTCGGAGAAAGACACGCTTTGCGATCGCTGAGTGTGAGGTCATTACAGTTAACAGTGGGCTTTACAGAAAAAAAGAGAGAAAATATATCTGTAATGTGTTTTTTTCTCATTTATTCGCAAATTCTGAATTGTGTTGTGATCTGGGCTTTAAGTTGCAGAAGGTCTAATGCACACGATGTTAGTGTTGCCACTGGTGGCGTGAGTCTAAATCTCCTCGGACTTCTATCAACAGCTATAAATATGTGTTTGCCTGGAGGCTAACAGATCTATCGGATTCTACCAACGCTCATCCATATGGTGAAATTGTAAATGAGACAGAGGGAGAGGGGAGTCCCTGTGCCCCCCCAGACACACACACACACACACACACACACACACACACACACACACACACACACACACACACACTCTAGGGCACCTTTAATATTTGTGTTCTTGTCTTTCTTTTGTGTGTGTGTGTGTGTGTGTGTGTGTGTGTGTGTGTGTGCTAGCATTCTCACTGCAGACGTAAGTTGTCAGTTCTCCCCCTACTCTCATCCCCAATATGCCCCCAGCCTATGTCAACTGCATAGGGAGTAGTATGTAGGGAGCTGTGTGTGTGTGGCGTGTGTGTGTGTTTGTGGGAGTGTGTGTGTGTGTGTGGGGGGGGGGGGCATAAGCAGCTACACAAAGGTGACATGCACTGAAGCGAGTGCAGTGTACAGTGGGGGCTTTGAAAAGAGGAGAGCAGAGGAAGCCAGCATGTCGCTGCTTTGCTGGAAATGACATCATAGCAGGGGTTAAACAGCCACCGTTTACCTTGATTTATAATCCTCCTCCTCACCCTCCCCTCCTCTTCCTCCTCCCTTGCTCTTCCCCAATCCTCCCCACACAGAGGGGTGAGGCGTGACTGCAAGGGGAGGGGGAGAGAGACAGAAAAAAAAGACTGGGAATCATGGAGCAAAGAGAGTGGAAATTAATTAGACCATGAAAAATAAAGCGTAATATTAAGGATGAACGAATCGATCAATATGAGAGTGTTTTGTTCTGTCGTAGAGGAGACACCTTGCAACACCAGGCGTCCTCAGGTTCAGAGTGGGTTGTGTTCTCACTTGAAAAGAGCCACTGGAAACAGCCACGCCGTGCTGTAACTTCTCAAGCTCGCACTGTGTCAACCCCTCGAAACGTTTGGCAAAATAAACTAGGCCGCCCAACACCGAGCCATTAAAACACACGATTCAAGTGCATTTTTTATTTAAATATTGCCTTTGATAAGAATTATCTTGGCATTAGTAGAATAACTCATGTATGATATGTTTGTTATAGCTGGTGTTATGAAGTCAAACAAGGTTTCACGCCAAAAGCTTCAATTTCCATGAGTACATTTGAACGCGTCGTGATAAAGTTCAGTTCATAAAACTAGACAGTTTGGACACGTGCAGTGCCAATCAGGCCAGATGTTCAGGTTGGGTAGAGAGTGAAGGTACGCTCACACCAAAACGCGTGCGTTTACTCAGGGCGAAAATTGCACTGCTCAAAATGCGACCGTGACTCCTTCAGTTCATCCTTCCTCAGTTCCCGCGACAACCAGCCTTAACAACCGACCTTCTGACAGCTGCGGGGATTTCCAACTTCACCCTGGCTGCTTTACCGTTTACGTCCATCAGCTACATCTGGCTGAGCGCTGCTCTTGGCCAATTAGGAGCTCCGCCCCACCGCTGAGCTTGATGTCTTGAGCTGACCGGCACGATGAACCGCACAGTCGTCCATCATTCTCCACCGCATGCTACAACGGGCACGTCCATTCATCCTATTATGTACATTTGTTATCAAAGTCTTATTACGAGAAATTGTCTCATTCAGCTCATATCACTTACCATATCCACGATAGACAGGAGAGCGGCTAAGGGTCCAAACATTTATTTCATTTACATCCAACCCGTATTCTCTGTGACTGTTATGGTCACTACAATTTAGTATAGGCATTGAGATGCTTCACATTCCTAGAGCTAAACCAAAGGCCCACGTAGGCCAACCAAACCATAAAAAAATCATTAAACAGGCCTGTTTATTTTAGCTCCTTAAAAGTTTGTTTTTAACAGCGACCATTGAATTAAAGGAATGGATGCATACATGAACGGATATTCAAAATAACAAGCTTGAATGTGTGTGTGGGGGGGGGGGGGTATGATGAGTGTGCGAGTGTGGATAGAGAAGAGAGAGGGAGACAACACAGTAGCCTGAGGGCCTGAGGGATGACTGAAGCTCAAGCCTAAATTCCTCATGTCTACCATAAAACAGTCCAGCATTCCACTACTTTTTGACACACACACACACATTCAGTCACACACCCTCCCTTCACAGTGGTGGCAGCACTTCACAAAGGAACCATTGAAGGGGCTCCTTCAGTTTAAAAGTTGAAGAGTATGTCTAATTTTGGTCCGAGTTCATTAGGCAACACAAAAGTGGGAGCTTGCAGGGAACACGAGGACAGTGGCAGAGGCAAGTGCTTCATGCCAGGACTGATAAGAGCAGACAGAAACTACAAAGGCGCCTCTCCTTCAGAAGGGAGGGATGAAGAAGGAAGCGAGGGAGGGAGTAGAGCGGGAAAGAAAGAAACCAAATGGCTGGCAAAAGTCTCGGCCCCGGAAATGTGGCGTGGTTTTAATACATGCGTGTCAGTGTTTGTTAATGTGACCCTGCGAGCCTGCGATGCACCAATATTTAACTTTAACACGCACTGCCGCGGGAAAAGAAAGAGCAGCGCAAATGTAATGGCAAGTATAAGAAAATTAAATACTTTTAAGTTTGAGTACTATATTGAGGGTATTAAATTGTCACCGCGTTTAAGTGAAAGCTACGTCGGGAAATGAGACGCGACTTTATGTCGAATGCAAATCCACACTTACAAGTCACAAGTCACATCATTATGGAGGACTAAATGGGGAGCTTATGAAATGGATCAAAAAAGTATATATATATATATATATATATATATATATATATATATATATATATATATATAAGTGACAACAGCAAAAGTATAAATTTCTTTAAGCACATTGCCTTGAATGTTCCATCATTGTTGAGGAGGGTGTGTGAAGACGAGTGCAAGTAGTGATCTAGCCGTGAGATCTGTGTTTTTTTTGCTGTAACTGGGATGCAGTGTTGCTGTCTTAGTGCAGGGCCCTGAGCTGTAAATGGATATTGGAGATTAGATCTTTCATCTGGAGAGAGCCTTGTCATTTTCCTATTTTTCTCCCTTATTGATTCTGGCCACTCTCAGCTCCACATGAACGAACCCTTTCAGACCGGGGAAAGGCCAATCTAGAACTGTTCATGTTGCCTACTTACAGATCTCGCTATATCATAAAAGACGTTACATCAGATTTGGTAGATAAATGTGTAGATGTGTTTAGAAGTGGATACTGTATGCATTACCCCGTGTTACATGTTATTCTAAGGTATGACTTATATACTATCATCCATTATATACAATGTATGTATCAAGAGTCAAGAGTGGTTAAGTGTAAGAGATGGGGGTGTTTCAATGCAGTCTTTCATTGATCTCTATGTGTCTCTCAAACACACACAAGCACCCTCATCACCAGACAACTACTGCAATGTTGTCATACATCCGTCACACTCTCAGATATCAAGAGGTCTATCTATATTAAACGTGGACGCGAGCTCAAGTGTGTGTGTAGCAGACCAGATGACAAAAGATGTCATTGTTACGTTGCTTTATAAAAGCACCCATGTGAGAGTTGGCTGATCTGGTGCAGGACAACATCATTTGCAATGCGTTCTGAGGGACAAATGACCAGTGAAAAGTCAATTATTAGACTGTGTTGAGCTGGTTTTCTATGTATCCTCTAAATGGTTTCCTTTGATGTTTTTGACTGAAAAGCTGATTTTAAAAAAAAAGATTTCTCAAGATTTTCTTTCGAAAAATAAAATAATAAAAAGCAAACGTAGAGGTGAAAATGGACAAACGGTGTTCAAAGGCCCCTTGTTCTGGAAATACAAATGCAGAATGAAGTTATTAGACTTTGACCTCTTTTTCTTTTTTAGACTTGCAGAGTTGGGTTAGTTAGGTTGTTTATTGCATAGAGGGTTTTCATTTTGCAATGGACCTTAGGTTTTATGGATGTTTGTTTTCTGAATAACAGGCTTTAGGACAAAATGGGTTTTCGGACCAATCAGACATGTTTAGGGTTTTGGGAATAATGGGCTGTCGGAACAATGGAAGGGCACACTATTCCGATGCATACTGTACTAAGTCTCCCAAGACAGGGAAAGATAGTGGTTTGGGTTGATAAAATACTTGAGGGTCAGGGGAAGATTGTGGCCATTGTTAAAAGAAAATCACTTTTTCAGTTGGTACCAAAAGGGATGAAAAAGTAGTTGCTGGTGTCAAAGAGGTGCTCTGTATGGATCACAAAGGCTAGGTAGTCTAACAAAGTCCCTCTACTTCTGCCTTTGCTTTTGGGAGGCAACAATCAGAACATGAATTGCCACAAGAAGTTTTGTATCATAAAAATGTAAACATTGATCATTTTGAACATTGTCAGTATGAAGCCAGTGGATTGACGGCCATGACTTACCCCCTCCACGTCACTCGGCCAAGTACCGACACAGCTTTGGGCTAATTCCTTTAGCTAGCGAGGTCCATCCCATAATGACCATTCTCAGCATAAGCTTTAGCCACCCACCCTCTTCCCTCACCGCGGACATACCCCAGCATTGCTAGCTAATGAAAACAAATGGCTTTTCAATGGGCAGACAAACCTATTTCAGACATTCATCATCAGCCTCATAGATTTCTAAAATCCCATCAAGTCCGTCCCTGGCCTACACCTCACTTTGTCTCTGGCTCTCTCTCTTTGTCCGTCCGTCTCCCTGCGCTCTAAATGCTGCTCATAAACTGCAATTACAAACTTTGTAACTTTTCAGCGTCATTTATACAAGCTCCACATAGGATAACCCACCTGACAGTTATTCACTCACCAGATCTCCGTTGACAGAAACAAGTGGACGGGACAGTATTATCTGGAGACGGCAGAATGAATGGAAGCTGGCTGCTAATTTCTCCGAGCGGCGCGCGGCACAGCACTGCTCTGAGCTTCTGAAGAAAGTTCACATTTTCCACAGCAAATAAACAAGAATTTGATTTGATAAGATCGGACTTTGATGATACCTGCGAGAAAATTGGGTTGGGGTGAGTATACTGCAGATAACAACAAGACAGATGTAATTTAGTTAGAGTAAATACAACAAATATTGAGTAATAACAATGCAGGGACAGTGCCAATAATACCACAGATGAATATGTGAATAAAGAACATCTTCCAAGATCAAGAGATGAAATGTAGAATATCACATTGTGCATGTCAGACAGAAGTTCACAGTATTGCAGAGCGCTGCAAATTAAGTTTGGATAAAAGCATTTTCGTTGTCTGAAATCATTTCTTGATTTGTTAACCAGAAATGCTTTTAATATCTGTCCTGACAGAAATAGCTCAGGAAATGTCCAATCAGCATCTTCTCAGAGACGTGGTAGACGTAGTAGACATAGTAGACGTAGTAGATGTGGTAGATGTAGTAGACGTAGTAGACATAGTAGACATAATAGATGTAGTAGACATGGTGGATGTAGTAGACGTGGTAGACGAAGTAGACGTAGTAGATGAAGTAGACGTAGTAGATGTAGTAGACGTAGTAGACAAAGTAGATGTAGTAGACAAAGTAGACATAGTAGATGTAGTAGACGTAGTAGATGTAGTAGACGCAGTAGACGTAGTAGCTCAGGTCTTTCAAGTTGATAAGAATATGTACTGTTTATGTTTATGTACATGAGCAAATGCAGGTGTTCGAGTGTCACGCAAGACAATATTAATTGGTTTATTTGTTTTAGAATGAAATTCTAATCTTGAACAAATGGCATCTTTGTTTTTTGAGTGCACACAACAAACAAACCGTCTGAAAGCGCAGACATCCGCCCACCTTACTGGTGAATCTTGCAATTCCAGGTATGTATAACGACAAATAGTCATTTTTGAAGACAATTGAAATAAAACCAATCAATTGGTGTACTAACAGTAAGATGATGATTGGTCATAGGTATGCTCACCTTTTTTATTTTCCGCTACATCAGCGCTTGAACCCCCCCCCCCTCACCCACCCGCCATCTCCCCCTACAGCTCGGCTGACAGAGGGACACTCATCGTAACAGCAGGGCTGACTGATGGGCAATGATGATGTCATCAACGAGTGCCAATCCTGATCAGAGCGGTGGATCAGTGCCAGGCTGTGGGTGGCCGTAGCAACCAGATGCCAAGGCAACAATGCCACTCAGCCAATCAACGAGGGGAGGCGCGACGATGGAACATGGCAGGTGCACTCTGGAGGGAGCCGGGGAGTCGACATGGCAGCCGCATGTGCTCCAATCGGAAGTCGTGTTTTGTTTGTCATTATTATTCCTCCAAAGCCAGTTTTAAAGACACTCATACTGTTCAATGGAATTCATTCAGTCCATTCCGGGGCCTAGGTAGTCATGTATCGTTACAAAAGTAGCTTTCACACCTGTAGTTCAGTTCATTTGGTCCGGATTAAGGAAATAAATGATATAGGCAATGGAGAGGACCTATTAATTGAACAGTTTTGGTGACACTCATCCTGCTTTATCGACCTTACTTGGACCCAATGGACAGATCTAAGTGTTGGTGATCCGGTGGTCATAAAATGATCAAGAAGAAATAGCAGATCTTGAGCATTATTAATCAAGCCTGCAACCTCAAATCATTTTCCTACTGGAACTGCCAAAATAGATTGATCAGATTGTCAGATAACAACACGCACACACACACACACACACACACACACACACACACACACACACACACACACACACACACACACACACACACACATGTTTTATCCCCTTTCCACTTTCTTATGCATCGGATATATGCATTCGTGGTCAAAGGAGTAAAACAGTATATAAACACATTTCATTTCCTCTAGATTCTTTGGAGTAAAAGTCAATTGTTACTTTCTTATCTAAAAGCTTTTATTTCGGAAACATAAAATCAGAGCACGTCGGTACGTGGTCTGATTGAGCGGATCCCAAGACGAGCAAGATTGGATCTTGGAGCGTTCAGAGTTGACAGTCAATATGATGGGATGACAAAAGTCACACTGAGAGGACAAGACAAGCGCCTCGCAGATCACTCGGAAGAATGCCAAAAATTCCCGACTGGCTTGTCGTGAATTATTGGTAAGATCACACATATCTACTGTCAAGAAATCCTGTGGTTGGTGTGCTCTTAGTCCACACCATAAAAGAACTTCGCCGGAGACTGACTGGAGACGGATCAACACCTCCACTTAACACCGCAGCGAAATTGACAGTCAGTCCTAAAGAAAAGAAACAAATGGACCTCGCTAGAGCAGGTGAAGTGTGAAAGCACCCTGAGTGTGTTAAGATGGATTTAGTTTGAGAACCATGTAGCTTTCACAGGAAAATGGAAAAGCAGGATTAGAGATAATAGTAACTCAGTATACACTGCGTTATCATCTCTGTTTCTCTTGTTGGCTTCCTCCTTTAATTCTTAGTACTCGTCCTCTTTTCTGATCCTTCTCTGCCGATTCACAGAGTGGGAATTAACCCCTGGGTAATTACATGAAGGGGGTCAACGTGGAGTCAGGGCGGGAGCCCCTGGCCTCTCCTCTAAGTGATATCAAGAAGGGATGGAAGAATGGATGGATGGAGATAGACACGTGGATCATAGAAGAGCTGATAAATAATGGTTATACTCTATGAACATGGTCTGTTGAAAGATCTGAAGCCAAATATCTTTAGGAAATTAGAGACGGTTGCAATGAAATACTGATGTGTCCTGTTAGGTTGTAATAGTTTATTTTGATAACATCTGCAGAAGTCTTAAGTTTTAAATGAATACATATAGAAAGATAATATAATACAAAATATTAGGGAGAATATTGATATTGTTATTAATGTATTATGAAGCATAAGAGCAATGTTTACTCTATGCTAATGTAAATGGAAAGAATTAATGTATGTTGCATGAGAGTGACTGTATGTTAGTATTATAGATCGACGAAGCTGGTTGAAATCCGTGACGTGATTTACAATAACAAAGGGACTTTTATTGTGAAGGTGACTTTAATATCGAAAATAATAGACAGGGATTTTATTGTGAAAATACTTGACCGGAAATTACGTTTTGACCCCCGGGCGACAAAACTCTGCGAAGAAGAAAAATCGCTCTCTTTGTACAGGTATCCCCCGAGGGCGGAAGAAGCCACCCCGAGGAAGACCGCGGCCTTGAGCTTTGATTGTTTGTTTTACACTTCCTACCATTAAATGTTGATAACTTAATTCACGCGCGTCCGGAAGCCTGTTTTCCACCATCTGTGAAGTGCCCGGTTTCAGAATACCTTACAGTCCCATGTTGCTATCCGTAGCTGCCATTATTATTGGAACTCGTATTCCAAACTTACCGTGCTCAGCCTATTCGTATATCTCTGTCAGTCACACAACCACCTACGTATTAGACACATATATATCGCTGCATTTTAATAGCACATCATCAGCCACCACTCTGACCACCATGCATTATAACACATTTATAAAGCCATCCTTGTACACAGACAACATATGTCTCCCTGTGTGCTGTAAAGTACACCGGATCTTTGTGGAGGTGGTAATCGTATGGTATCAAAATGCAGAACAGAAAGTACAACATCAAAATAGCAATGTTATACTTAAATTAATCATTTGTCTGGGTATCACAGCAGTGATGTGTTCAATTGGCTGTTTTCGTGTTTTCCTCTCTCTCTCCTACAAGGTAGGAGCCCTTAGCAGCAGAAGCAGGAGTGGTGAACAGTTAATAGTGGCACTGCAATAACAATAAAATGTCATCAATCTGTGGGCGCCTCCTGCCTCTGTCACACCAAGTTTGTACAGAGTAATGACATTAGGCCCGGAGTAGCTGGCACACTGCTCTCTTAAAGGCACAGCATCTCACAAACACACACACACACACACAAACACCTCGAGACAGAGATGTGGGGTTCGACATGAGGAGGGAAGGAATGAAGGAAAAAACAGGTGGGAGGTAGGAAAAAGGAATGAAGAAGAGCCAGAGAAACACTAGTCAGCCATTTTGAATTATTAGTACACTCGACTTTACCACAAACTATAGCCACAGCTCAGTCAGCGTGGTCTACAGTTCTGTGGAAGCCATGCAAATATCAGGTATCAGTTATCACAAGGTTGTTTATAAGAAAGTGGACTGTAGCGTCAGCCATTGGTTTGTTGACCATTTGGCCGTTTTGGAGATTTGAGTTTGGCCCTTCTGGTAATCACCTTGTTGGTCACATAAGGTCCCAGACAACATTTTTATGAAACCAATACTTTACAACTGCTTTTTATGAGCTGAAAACACACTGTGGTTAGAGTTCTAAGACATCAAAACACGGAGAGCTCCCAGGCCGAGAACGCCGTGGTGGCAACCTGTCAATCACGAGGTGACTTCGCCTTGAAGCACACTCTACTTTATGGTCTGTTTGACTCTGAATGTAACTAATGAACATCATGCTGTATTGAACAAGACTTGAAACCATAAACTCATGTTTATAATGTTTACTGAAGGAATGAATCAAGAGTCATTTCCTCATAGACTTCTATACAACCAGAGGAGTCGCTCTCTGATGGTCAGGAGAAAGAATGCTAGTTTAAGGCACTTCCACAGTGGCTTCACTTTTCAGACCTGCAGGTTGCGACCCGGGCTCTGACCCCAACCGACCGACCCTGGAACAAAACAAAACTTGGTTGCCAGCAGAGTAGAAGTAGAGCGATTGTCTCATAGAATTCTATACAATTAAACTCTCTGAAACCAGAGAAGCAATTATGAGTTGGCTTCACTTTTCAGACCCAGACTCCCCCCTACACGTTTGTTGACATGAGTGTGTGTGTGTGTGTGTGTGTGTGTGTGTGTGTGTGTGTGTGTGTGTGTGTGTGTGTGTTTGCACAAGCGCCTGTTTTACACATGTATAAGTATTATTGCACTTGTGTTTGTGTGTGGATGCTTTTGCAACTGGTTTGTCTGTGTTTATGAGTGCCAACGCATTCTCATATCGGGATGTGTTGACTTGCATCCATCTGCATGCCCGCTGGTGACACATCAGCCAAGAGCCTCCATCAGTGAGACACACACTTGGGGGGGGGGGGGGGAGGGGGAGGAGGAGTTGAGGGGAGGGATGAGGGCCGGAGGGGGGTAGCGGGGTAGGGAGCAGAGTGTGAGAGGCTGAATGAGAGAGGGAGAGAGAGGGGAGGGTCTGGCCAGGCGGCATTAACCCCGCAATGCCTGAGGCCAAGCCATGCCACTGATCCTGTTTCTAATTCACCCCTGCTGGCACCGCTAATGCCAGCCACTACCAGTTACCACACAATCTGCTCAGGGGACTGCCCGGCCCTGCTCAGCCTGACACCCACACATACTATAATCTGGCCCGGCCTATGCATAGTGATTAGCATCCTGCTCCAGACCTTATATCTCCTCGGATCGACAGGGACACTGTGAAATATGTACAGACTGCACAAGGCTAAAGATGCAACTCTGATTCCTCTAGTTTTCATCTCAAGGTTGATCTCATTGTGTAGCGCCGTCGTCGTCAAGATTTATCTCTCTATTTGATTAAATAATCACACTGACGCTTTCTGTTATTTAGTTTTTTATTTGTACTGCGTGGATTGTTCCCAGAAACAATGTTATTGGTGCTTTATAAATATCCCCAACAAGGTTACATATTTTATTTAAGTTATTCCTAACATTTTAACTGATTGATATGTTTGGCTACGCGTGTTTGATTGTGTATACTACTAGAGTCGTATTTTATAATTAGCTTTCACCTTGTCTTAATTTGCACTTATTACCCCTCCTCCCTCTCGCCCCCCTTGACTGAGCCATCACCAACCTGCCAGTTAGCCGTTATCCTATATTTCTTAATTTTCCTTCCTCCCCTGATGCTTCTCACTTGCTCTCCCTTAGGCTACATCCGCATTAATATGTTTGGTTTTTTAAAACACATAACTTATGTTCCATCTATTTCTAGAATCCACTACTTTGAGAATTTTAGACCCTCTAAAACGCTGCTGTCGCCATTTCAGACCGGTCCAATTGGCTTTGACTACCAGTGGTTAATTCAATAGATAACATTGTGCATGTGTTGCTGACCTTGTTGTCTATACTAGGAGTTGTAGTGCAGTTAAATCCTGCATTTTATAATTCTACTACTGCCTGCGTGCGCATGGGACAAGTTATTGTTAGAGTGATTTGTGAGCTGTTCTCCAGCTGTGTTAATAGTCCTACGTTTGTTTGAGGGCACAGTTTACGGCATTGAGGAGGGCAAAGGACATTAAACTGAAAAATGTCCTTATTTTTCAGATATAAAATACGTGTTTATTTTGGTCAGAATAACTATTGTGAGGTTCAAAGATAAACTGTAATTGAATAAAAGCATAAATGCTCTCCAGAAAGAGACTTCCTCCACCCGGCAGAGTGTGGAAAACGGCTGGGAAGGTTAGAGGTAGCTATTTTTCCTGGAAATAGTTGGACTTGAGACAGTACTTCGAGTACTGAGCATTCAAGTGTGAGCCCCCATGAAATGGACATACACGAAGCTCGGCCCTCTGCCACTGCCTTCCTTTGAGGAAGACGTAGACATTTTCCCAGGTGAAATACATTGGCAAAGCAGAGGACACACATATCGGTTGTCCTGGCTCAGGAGAGACGGGCATCCTGCCTTTTCTGTGTGTTTGTCTTCCATTTCTGATTCTCAGGACGTCAGGACAATCTCAATACGGACGTTTCAACTGGCACAGAAGCATATTTGTGTCACTCCGGCATGAATTTGCATCTATTTAGTTGACTTTGTATGTAATCATGCCCTGAGTAAAGGGAAACAAATATTGCTTCTCCTTAGGTCTGAACACACTTTAGGAGAGAGGACAGTGTTCAGCGATCATGACCAATGACGCATGCAGCCACGTCTACGTCTAGGATCCTTTTTTTAACCCACTGAGCGAATCCCTGTGAAGCCGATGTCTGGAAAGACCGTGTTTCTGCTTTGTGTCCTCTCCTGACTGCATATTCATCAGAGAAGACCGGATCAGGAAGGAGTCAGCAGCTGCGTCATGCTCGACGCCATCTCCCCGAAAGAGGCGAGCTGCTCTTCATTAGCTGGTCCAGTGGGTATTGTTCACAATAATGCGCGTGGCTCTTCCCGGGGCCTGTGCCTCAGCGCAGAAGAAAAACCCAGCGGGAGGGAGAGGCCACATGCAGAACACATACTCTGGCACATGCATGGCATGTTGAAGAAACATGGGCAAGTGAGGGCCCGTGGCCACCGGAGCAAAGGCTGCGCCACAGCATCATCACAGAAACATTTATCAAACATTTCTCATGAAATTAATTCATAGAATTTTGGGTAAGTTTATATCAGATGGGCTGATGGGTGCAACAGTTGTGCTTTGGTTGTCTTAACAAGTTTGAATAATTAATGTTTGTTTTACAACGTGGCTTGCGTGGATATAAGAAAAAAGGGAGACACACAGATGGTTAAACAAAAAAGAAATTGGATACAAATTAATCCTAATAAGACCAAATTTAAAGAAAAAATTGTTTGGGAGTCCATGGTGTCACATATGTAATGCGTGGGTGTGTAGAGATGCATAACAAAAAGCGAGTCACTAAGGAAATTTGAAAAAGGGAAGACAGACAAATCCTGTTGTCTCTGCTTGACTGATCCATCACGGTGGAGGTACCGCTCAGATTATTTAAGCACAGAATGCTGCTCTGCACTCTGTGTGAGTTAGATTTTTTTTTTATATCCTCAACTAAAGCTGGTAAAAAAACACCCCATTATAAAAGAAGAGGTCATCAAGGTCAAACAAAACATGGTTCCATGACAGAAGCGTTCTGCTTTAAAGACAAAACCAGAGAAACAGTTAGTCCGTGTGTTTGAGTCGTGTATCAGAGATATTCCAATACAGTCGGTGCCCTTTTTTTCTTCTTTCTACTAAACCACATCCTCTCTCTCTCTATGTCCGCACGTCCCTGCTGTTGATATTAAAAAGCAGGCAGCAGGACAGTAAATGATGACTATCATGTGTGTTGTGTGTCTTTGCTAGAACTCTCTCTGGCTCTCTCTGCATTTGACGGAGAGATCGCGTGAGGTGGCAGAGCGGACACAGACGGAAGTGGGAGATACAGGAAAGTAAGTGGGTGTTAAGGGAGATGACAGCAGGTGCGGGAGGCTGAGAAAAACGAGTGTTTGGACACCCTGCTACAGTAGTACGACGGTCTCGCTGTGTAGTGCAGAATGAAGCGAGGACTCGTGTTTTTACACCTTGGTCACGACAGATCCGGCAACGAAGCGTCAGAATCCTTTTTTTTCCCCGTCTTTAGCATTTCGTCCATATGTGGGGAAAAGCTTCTTCTATCTATTTGCAGCAGAAAATACTGGGAGTGAGTGCATTTCCGTAACCTTGTAATGATGGGCAGTCTGTCGCTGCCGTTGAGTCACATGTTGTATCAAATCGGCTATGCCAGCAACTAAAAACAGCACCACCCGAACATGTAGCCAGCAGTTTAGCCCAACTGTCATTCTAATTAGTAGTATCGCCTTCATTCACTTCAAAACATCTGCACCATTTCAAAAAAGTCCTCTTCCCGCCCTTTGGAAACGTGAGGAAAATATCCTCTCCAATAGCCGATGGAAGGGACAGTTTGTTTTAAAAGTTATCGTGACTGTCCTTGGCTGGTTTCATGCTGGCCACCTTTTGAACTGGCGGAGGCGTGGCTCTTAAAAGTGCATCGAAAGTTCAGAATGGGCTTATGCTACTTAACTTAGCTTTAGTGAGCCAGGTCAAGTCCACCTTCGGGGAACTTTAGAATGTGACAAGTACACCAGCAGCACTCCAAAGGGAAGTCTCTGTTACTCACATATGTATTGTGTTTGGAATGTTTATTTATGTATGATTGTGCTTTGCTTTTTGTGCATTTATTTGCTTTAAAAGGCCTTGTGTATCTTTATCTCCTACACAAACTGCCTCCACCTGGCTGAGCGGTCACCTTTTAACAGACATTGCTGACATTGACCCATCGGACCAGAGGATGTGGGCCCTGGAACCAGGGAGGAGGGACCCAACCTCCAAACACGGACATAAAGACACAGGCATGAACAACACCAGGGAGGACAACGCAGAGAGGGAAGATGGGGGTCGGCGGCGTGAGACTCGTTCACCTTACCGGAGGAAAGACAATCTCCTTCTCAACTTTTAGGAATGATTTAAATAAGGGCTATTCAAGAACGTAAGAGACATAAAGCTAAGTCACCTGTGTCTGAATGACATAAAGCCATCAATTCACCATATAGAGGCCTATTCCGGGTCTGAAGAAGCCTGATAATTACATGAAGACAGACAGAGCCCCGTCACTCCGCGCTGAACTTCTGTGTGTGCGGTGGTTGGTAAACGGACCTTTTTACGGGACTCGTATCTGCAGGTCTGCTCCGCGTTGGACGGCCGAGCGAGGGTACATTATGCACATTTCTTTGCCGCACATGGTATGCACGTGGGGGTGAAGGTTAAACCCATAGATCCCTGTTACGAGGCTCGCCGCGGAGCGAGAATTCTAACACGTGATCATTACTTCCTTGCGTTTTAGCGGTAGCGTTGTAATTAGTACTTGCGCGTTACACTTTCAAGGGAATCAAAGCATATATTTAAGAGAGAGAGATGGAGAGTCAACTGGAAGTTCCTCAGGCGCTGTTAAGGAAATAACATAATCCTTCATTTAATCAGGCGTAGACCCTTACACACACACACACACACATACATGCACACACACACACACACACACACACACACACACACAAACACGCAAGGATTTATCCTTCAAGGAGCAACAGAGGCAAGGTAATTTAGTGACGGCAAAATGTTGAAATGAAAAGCGGACATTGAATGTCTTGAGATACTGCTGTTCTCCAATCTCACTTCAAATCTATTAGATAAGAATTCAAATGTTGTTCGCTTGTAATCTTCACATCTTTGTTCCAGGTAATTAATTTACGGAATAATCAAAGCGCAAAAAAACACACAAAAAACTACTTACTGTGATCTTTAAAAAAAAGCATATTTTTCTTCCCTCCAACAAAAGCCTTCTCAGAACTAAAAGTCAACGATTTCTTCACTGGGAGCCGACGGGCCACGGGAAAGAACGATGCAAAGTCACTGTGTGTGTGTGTGAGTGTGTGTGTGTGTGTGTGTGTGTGTGTGTGTGTGCGTGTGTGTGTGTGTGTGTGTGTGTGTGTGTGTGAGGCTCGGAGCGATGCTAAGCTTGTTCGCAAGGCCCCATGCTTCCCTCATTTCACCATGTCAAGCAATGCGTACACACACACACAAACACATTCCCTCTCTCCATGTAAAAGGGGGTGGGGGTGATGTGTGTGTGTGTGTGGGGGGGGCATGTTGGTTTCCTTGGAAACACTTCAGTCCAGATAATTATTACTGTAACTGTCTCCGTACACCCCACCTATAATAGAAGTGGATCATAAATTACAATCAATGAGTGGCAGCCTTCTGTTCGCTGCCGGCTGCTCGCCGCTGCCACCTGTTGGCGAGCAGGTGAACTGCGGGGCCGTGTGGAGCACGCCGTGCTGCTCACTGGAGGAGTGCAGCCAGGAGCCTCACTTCTGTGTCTCATTCCACTGGCCTCGCCTGAACTGACTCGGAAAGAAACAAAAAGTAACGCCTACTTTTTTAGTTTTCTGTTGTTTTCTCCTCTCTATTCTCGGTAAATCATTTCCACTGTGACAGCAACAATCATTTAAAAGCATTAATGGCAGAATGGAAATCATGGCATCACGCTGAATCTGTTTAAATATTTACAAAGGCCTATTCCCATGGCCCCTTCCTAAGTAATCAAAAAACAATTAAATATTCTTCTTCGGGTTGAAAGTCGCTTTTTTGTTTGTTTGTTTTTAAAACAAAATAATTCAGTGCCTTATAAAGAGACGTAGTCTGGGGTTGGGATGTAATTGTAAAGTGAGCGCCCTACTTTTCCGTTTTGTGAGAACTGGGAAAGGAACAACCAAAAAATGAAAAGAACAAGGGAGAAAAATGAATAAACTAAAAACAAAAAAATAGAATAAAGTTGCATTAAGAATATAAACTAGCAGTTAAAGGAAATAAGATAATTGCCTCCCTGTGTATTTATCATGTCCTGTGTTTATCATATTCCTCACAACAACAAAAAATATGATCGGGCCTTGAGCTTGATAGCTGTAGCTGTATCAGCAGAAGACACTTCTTTCACTCCCTTTCCTCGCATGTGAAACCATTCATCACACCCGGTCTCCTCGTAGTGAGAACCTGCCTTTACATTATCCGCTAAACAGCTGATTTTAATTCAGCTTTCCCCTATGAAGTGTTTTCCAAAAGGAGACGAGTCTGCAACAAAGGTCCCCGCTCCACCGCCAATTACTGGCGAGACGCAACCGCCTTAAATCAGCTCCCGTTTATAAACACAACTTCAACCGAAGCGGTCAGATTACCGTGAAAGCGGCAGGTTCAGAAGCCCAAACCCTCAAAAACATTCAGGGTTTCATATCTGGTGTCAGCGAACATCATTCCCCCCTTTGCCCCGTTTTAAAATGAGATGCCACAGCGCTTTACTTCCTGCAGCCCCGCGCACGGATGAGCGGCAAACTTTTCCGGCTTTTTAAATGACCTCAGCATTATGATTGTAACTCTGCAGACAGCTTGGCAATAATAGAAAAAACCTTTTAATCATCAATTGTTGTTTCTGCTGAAATCCCAGTCCGTTTCTCTTTTTCTTTTTTTTTCAAAGGACAGAAGGTGTCACACACAGAGAGTGAGAGACAAACCCGCACACACACACACACACACACACACACACACACACACACCGACACAATCACACACTACCGAGTCTCTTTCAAAACAGAGGAAAAGGGTGTTGGGGTGTGTGTGTGTGTGTGTGTGTGTGTGTGTGTGTGTGTGGGGACACGTCTTCTATCCAGCTACTGAACAACTTTAAATTACACCGTCTCGCAACTTCATTTCAAAAGAGGAAAGGCGGCTGTATCAGGAGGGAGGACCTTTGAAAAAGTTGCCGCCACCTTGTGTTGGCACTTTACGGCCAGGGGTTCCTCTCATTGCGCCGCTCCACAATCACAGGTGGGCTCCCTCATTAGGCGGCTACCGACAGGCCACATTAAACAGAATCCGGCGAAAACGGCTTCGGCATCCGCCATTCTTGCAAGGGGCCCCTTTTCTTTTGGGTCTCCCTCGCTTTCCACTCCCTCTACCTTCCCATCCCCCCCCCCCCCCCCCCCCCGACATGCATATTTCAGATCAGGCGTGGATGTCAGGCGGCGCGTGGGAATTATTAATCTCAGGTTCCGTACTTGCGGCGAGCTGTTTAAGGATGCAGACTAACAAAGGGCAGCGCGAGTCAGGCAGCAGCGGGGCTGACAGGGGCCTGTCTTTCCATCTCCACACACCTCCACCTGTCTCTGCTGCCTCTCCTCCACCCGTCGTCTGGAGCGGCCGCGCACCCGCCCACCCACTCACACACTTTTTTCTGTTTTGTTGTTGTATGTTTCTCTCTCAACCCTTGCCTCCCTCTCTCTCTCTCTCTCTCTCTCTCTCTCTCTCTCTCTTCAGCTGACCTTTGGAGCCGCTTAGGTTCACAAAACACCTCCAAACAGCTCCTCTCTAATGGCCCGCTACTCAAACAATCGGTAGAACGACCTGACGGAAGATGATTGATCTCTGACAAGCGGCTCGATGCATTCCTATGAGTCATTAGATCAGCCTGGACGGAGAGAGAGAGAGAGAGAGGCTGGCAGAGAGAGAGGGAGAGAGAGAGAGAGACCTATCGGAGAATTGGTAAAGCTGTATGTACAACCAGACCAGGCATTTATCTAATGTCAAGACGTGCAGACAACCTTTAGTCTGAGTTTGATGTTGGAGAAGCTTTGGAATGACAACAGCGCTCACATCCCACGCCGGCATGCTCAGACCCAAGCACACCCACACACATACATTTCTTCTTCTTCTTCTTCTTCTTCTTCTTCTTCTTCTTCTTCTTCTTCTTCTTCTTCTTCTTCTTCTTCTTCTTCCCGCCAAGTTAAAGGCACTCTGTGTGTGTGTGTGTTCTCAAACCAAATGAATCCATAAGAAGAGAAAAGACACAGCGGTACGAGCAGTCGGTGCTGAAGCGGTGTCGCTGGAGCGGCTCAGCGCGAGGAGAGGAGAAATGTCTTCTTTAAAGATCCTCTTGTTGTGTCGTCGCGCTGGGAGATAAGGACGGATTAGGCTGAGAGACGCTCTGAGCTGAGACACGCAAACATGCTGTCGAACATGGAAGTGAAGCACCAGAAACTCTCTTCCTCAACCAGTCAACACACACACACAGACACACACACACACACACACACACACACACACACAAAGAACTCACGGAGTTCTGCAACAGTGCGGAGGCTCACTTTCAGATGGGAAATAAAATGCAGAGTAGTTGCGCGGACGCACATGTGGGATACAGGAGTCCGCTATTCGGGGGTCTGATTGGTCGAAGGCCTCGCTGAAGCTCTGCGTTGACTTATGCATCGGAATTTTAAATTGTCTTGAAGGCAGGGAGTCGAGGGGGCCATTGGGGGAAAATATCCCAAATTATCCTTTGAGGCAGATTCAATAAAACGTAGACTAAAAGGTCAATACTCACTCGACAGTAAAGGTTAAAACATCAATTTGGATTCATTTTAAATAACTGCTGCTCAGCCGACGGTCATGATAGATGGACTGGCATGTAGTGATCCATACGCCTTCCTTTAAAAGCAGGGGACAACAGTTATCATGATGATATTTGAAAGATAATGAAGTCGGAATTGTCCCGTCTTTTCTTTTTTTTTACAGGCCAATTAAATGTTATTTACACATATAGCATGTTATTTCATTTTGGGCTGATAACTATGGCTTGGCAGTATGATGATATATAATTGTTTTAATGTTATAAAACAAGGCAAAATATATTTCTGTCTTGTTTCTTCAGCAAAGCTGCAGTGAAAGGAGGAACAAGGAGAGTTTGTGCCGTACGGCTCCAAAGAGTCCGACACAGACCAGAACACAGCCCAAAGAGCGGTTCTCTACAGCTAACCGCGGTTATTTTAACCAAAGACATCAGAAGGTAAAGGAGGCTACACACACGATGTGGACATATTGATTAGCATGGGCCTTAACGGCTGCCATTAGCCCTACAACAATGTATTTATCAGCTATCTTTGTATTTTTCAATATTTAATTCACTCAAACAGGCTTTGCCATGTGATTATTTCAAACAGACTCTGTATTCATTGGATTACTAGAAAATCTATAATGTGACATATACCGCTATCGAGATATGAAATGACACAATGTCTATCGGGAGAGGAGATTGTGTCCAGACCGGCAACAGGACACTGGGACGGCAGCCCCCCACAGCCCCCCCCCCCCCTCTCTCAGCCAGACTTTTTCGGTCATGTTTCATTCATGCATCCGTTTTTAATTTATTTTCTGTAAATTGTGTTTCCTAAGATGAAATTTCAAAAATGTACTCATGTTGTACGATTACAATTTCTACTTTCAAGACCAAAAGTAATACGTAGTTTATGGAGAGGCAGAAAGTGGTTTGGGTCGATGGACATGGAGCTCGCTTGACTTGAATGCAGCGAGTCCAAGAGAAAATTATGTGATTTACTTAAATGTTGCTTAACACATTGGAATGAGAGCTGTAGTTTATTTAATCCGACACACTTCATTTTGTTTATTTACTACTTCATCCAAACACTGGAGGTACTACATTAAAATAAAATACATTTTATTATTTTCGCTTATTTTTGTGATAATAATGGCAGGTTTAAGTTGGCGTTAAACGTGTAGTGCATTGTGTATTTCGCCACCACCGAGCGTGAGAGCGGAATCGATCGCCGGTGCGACCGAATAATTTTTCAACATTGCTACAATCTAATTTCCACTTGCGTATATGCAGTGCAACACTGCGCCGTCGAGGCAGGCAGCGGTGAAGGAGCGCAGCGCTGCATCATCAACAGGCTGCGTCCAGTAAATACAGATCACAGAGTACTAGAGATACCCATACATCGGAATACGCCCGGATTGGCCCCCTGACAGCGATTATAGGGAAAATGTAATAGATATAGATAGATATATAGATAGATATATATATATATATATGTGTATGTGCGTATATATGTATATGTACATATATATGTGTATATATATATATACATATGTATATGTATATATGTACATATATACGTATATATCTATATAGATATATAGATATATGTATATCTATATAGATATATAGATATATATATATATATATATATGTATGTGTGTGTATATATATATATATATATATATATATATATATATATATATATATATGTGTATATGTACATGTATATGTACATGTATATATATACAGATATATATATATATATATATATAAATAGTATCTTTTTAGAATCAAAGCCAGTAGTTTCCAAAAGAAGCACAAAATTAGTTTTTCAGGAATAATATTTTTTATATATTATCTACTTTTTTATCAGTCCTCCATTGGCTAGGTCTAAATAAAACAAAACAAAGGACTTCAGAAACAGATTTGATGCTCGGGGTTCATTCCCGCTGTGGAGAGCGCTCTGTATTTAATATCAGAAGCGACACGGTTCACATCTTTATGTGGTCCGCTCTTGGCATCATTAGACGGCAAGTACCTTTTTCAGAAAAAGGCAAACAGTGAGAGAAAAAAACATTTCCACCGAGAAACATGTGTGAGACACAGAGGAACATATAGGCCACGGACACGCGGGGGGATGTGTACAGACACACACACACATGCACACACACACACACACACACACACACTAACCCGTCTTGCAAAGATATCGACGGCAGAAACATGAGGAGAGCGGCGTAATTCCCTCCGTCCTTCCGCCAGCGATCCCTAAAAGATGATGTGAAGGGACAGGGTGTGTCGTAGCTCTTGGCCCTGATCCAGCCCCCCCCCCCACCCACCCACCCACCCCCCCGCGCCTCCATCCAACCCACAGCTGACTATCATCATGACTTTGCACACTTATTTTATAACTCGGCCACAGTGACATGAAACAAAAAGGGACAACCGGGAACACCAAGAATGTACAGAAAACAGAAATATGTCCGATTCGGGTCGAGTGAGTGATTAGCGGTGGGGAGGAGGACGGGGATAATGATACGATGTGTGTGTGTGTGTGTGTGTGTGTGTGTGTGTGTGTGTGTGTGTGTGTGTGTGTGTGTGTGTGTGTGTGTGTGTGTGTGTGTGTGTGTGTGTGTGTGTGTGTGTGTGTGTGTGTGTGTGTGTGTACACATTAGAGGAAAACTGACTTGCTGCCTATTTTCTGAACTCCAGCCACTTTGAGCGTTGTGTCTCCGGTTGTGTCTCCATTCTCAAAGACAACATATTTACAGAAGCACCGCAGCGATCACGCGCGACCGAGCACCCCTCACACTCGGGCCGCCGGCATCGGAAGCAGAGGGAAGCAGCCCGGGGTCGAAGGTCACCGTCGAGGTTCAGTTCCTGGTGGCCGTACGTTTCACCCGGTGCCTCTGATTACGCGGGCTCCGCTCCAAACCACGTGGCTGTCCAGTTCGACTGAAACGCTCATCCTGCAACTTCCTGCGATCATCGCCGTCATTAGGCTCTATAATCCACAGCACATGTGGCGGGAAAAACATACTAATGACAGTCGCTGGCGGAGGAAAACAGCTGGGACGGGGATGAATGAGCAAGGAATAAGACGCTCGATTGGAATAAATATGGTGTGGGTTTGTGTGTGTATGTGGAGGATCCAAATAGACAGACCGACAGACAGATGGATAGAAAGAAAGAAAGAAAGAAAGAAAGAAAGATAGATAGATAGATAGATAGATAGATAGATAGATAGATAGATAGATAGATAGATAAATGGACTAACGGACAGATAGATAGATAGATACAGACAGACGGACAGACGGATAGATAGATAGATAGATAGATAGATAGATAGATACAGACAGACAGACGGATAGATAGATAGATAGATAGATAGATAGATAGATAGATAGATAGATAGATAGATAGATAGAAAGAGAGACAGACGGACAGACAGACAGATAGATAGATGAGGACAGTAGGGAAGTTTTCAAGGAGAGTGGCTTTAAAAGAGCAGAAGGAGAGAGCAGCAGACAAGGGGGAAAGAAGGATAAATGAGGGCGAATAGAAAGAGTGAATAATGGAGCGAAGGGGAGAAAAATGAGGTGGAAAAAATAGCGGGGGAGGCCAGATTGAGAGGAGGAGTAGAAGGAGAAGGGTGGTGTGTGGGGGGGGGGATAAAGAGGTAACAGAGGAAATGGGGAGAGAGAGAGGTCTCTTTGTATCTATCATTGTCTCTATCTGTATCCGATTAGGATGAAATCCTACACTCCCTTGATAATGTTGGTCTCTTCAACACACCAGGCGTGTGTAGATTTAACTTACACAAAATAAATCTGTGCACTTTTGGAAGATGGCTGGGTGCCGGCTGCTTGGTGAAGCAGCGACTTCTCGTGGGGCCAGTTGGTGAAATGTTGTCTCTGGCGAGCTAATACGTTAGCTAGGGAATATGCTAACACTCTGAAGTCAGTAGGTCTTGCGCATAATGCTATTGTCTATGTACTGAGCTGGTACGCTATTCTATTTATTATTTTAGTAAGTCCTTTTATGAAAAAAAGAGTTGAACTGACGAGGAGGGGATCGGGGATTCTAGCTAGCAAGTTCGCTAACTGGTGTTTTGTTGACAAAATGTCTGCAAGTAACACTGTGAGACGTTCTTTAGAGAGCTTTTCAGTTTGTCTATGTTCATTTTACCTGCCTATGATAAATACACCATAAATTAGTTCAAGGGGATTTGTGAAACGCAGCTAACAAGCTACGTTAGCTTCCTCCATTTTGCATTATTGTACTTTTGGTTCCAACGGTCTGCATCGTTGAGACAACTTGCAGCGGTCAACATTGCCCTCGTGGATGCAATTCAAAATAAACAACCACATAAATGCTCCAGCGTTTCACCGAGTTTTAAAGCAAAACAGGGAAAACGGAAAGGGAACATTGCAGGTGACCTGGGACATCATTTTAAATGAATGATAATGTCGCGCCATAAATACTCAATATGTAAATGATGTCAATGATGGTTCTCGCAAGTGTAGAAAGAAATGTGTGCGAGTGTGTGTGTGGTTGTTATGTGCATGCACATGCAAGGTGAGGGGCTGTTAAGAGGTGAAAAGGGGTGGCCCTTTAGCCCCCTTAACCTTCAATGCACAAACCCCTATTCACACACACACACACACACACACACACACACACACACTCCATCCACCATAACCACAATCCAGTCCAGTGCCAAGGCAGCACAGATGCAAACTCCCCCCTGACCGTGTGGCTGCCAAGGCGCCGCTTCCGAAGCCTCTCCACCAGCTGGAGACTCTCTGATGAGGCCAACACATCCATTTCCCTGGTAACCGAGGAGCCCAGTCACACACACACACACACACACACACACACACGCACACACACACACAGGCGAACTGCATATAAAATGTATGCACCCATGTGAATATGTAGATGCCACACGCACACGCACAATGCCCCGTCAACGCCTTACCCCCCTTCCCCCCCCTCCCTCCCTCCCTCCCGGCAAAACCCTCCTATGCCTCCCCCCTTTGCCCTGTATGCTGCCAGGTCTATTATCACACGGGATGCGTTGCAGGGCACAACACAACAGCTAGATACATTTACACCCAGTTACCAGACATATGCAGCGAACAGCTCACTGTTCCGATGAGTAGGACCCAAGATGTCACCTCTGGTTTTGAGAGAAATGCACCTTGAAGAAGTCTGATTCAATTCACAATACTCAAGATGTGTATATTAAATAATGGCTATTAGAAAAGAACAATTGGTAATTAGTAAATTACAAAATGCCCATGTTAGGATCAATAGGTAGTCACTTAATGAGGTGTTTGAATGTTATCATTTACATTTCAACAATTGCAATTTGGAAGCTAATTCGTAGGTATAGGTACAGCAAGTCCAGATAACTTAATTCTCGCCCCTATATAACGGAAGCTAAATGTGCCGCAATCCATGCTTTTTTAATACTGCTGCAAATTTGTTGGGTAATATTAGCATTTACATAGAAAAGCTTGGTTTCTCCAAATAAATCATGATATATAGCACAATTGGGTATAAATATCTGCCTAATAATAATACTGTTAAAGATTTTGTAAATAACTCACAGGCTTTCAATCAAACTCTGTAGTGTGCGTGCATAAATAACCACGGTAGGTTGCACTATCCAAATATGGACCATTGGAGCAACGCCTCGGTAGCCACAGGGAGCTTCAAAATCAAAGAATACATTTATAAATCAGAGCACTCACATAAGAAGGTAACACTAGCAAAGCGCTAGATTGAATTTATGAACGATTCTCTGTCAAACCAGCAGGGGAGGGGAGGCAAGTAAAAACAGCTGTTTGTGTCTTGCAGCTCTATTCTCTGTTTTCAAGTTTTATACTCCCTCCCCCCCACAAACACACACAAACACACACACACACACACACACACACACACACACTAACAAAGCTGTCGCTTTTTTGCTGGCTGTGCACTCAAAAAAGTGGGACTGAGCTCAATTAATATTTACAAAATAAATATTAGTAACCTTTACTTAAAAAAATTCTGTGTGCAGTTTGGTATATTATTATGTTGATTTAATACATTTTGAATTATTTATCAATTGCATTTTACTCATTTTTGTTTGAATAATATCAGCTCAAAATCACTGAGTAGAATGTAATCATATTGTATCAGTAAAGTCAACAATGTCAAAAAATTAATAAATTCTACTCAATGGGAACTCTTCAGTTTTAAACGCCGTGCACTTCCGCCCAAGTAATTTGCGCCACACCTGATTTACCGGTACACACAGCTGGATTCATTCTTAGCAAGCTAGGTTACCATGGTAACTTACTCTGAATGGCAAACCTGCTCCGGTTCAGGGTAGCTTTCAGGATTGATTTGAATCAAATTTAATAAAATTTGGCTCCACCAATGTGCCTGGATGGAAACATGAAATAAAATGATACTGGCTATTGTAACACTCCAAGGTTGGTACAGTTTAGCTGAATATGCTTAACTCTGGGCTCGTATCAAATGGTTGTACGTATAACTACAGAGCCTTAAGGAATGAATGTCAGCAGAGAAAGACCACACAATAAAGAAACTTTCAATCAGAGGGTAGAATTAGTTTGAACTATATTTAGAGAACAGAACACACGATGGGGTGTGTACATCAGTGGCGTCAGTAGGCCGGAAATGTGTTGTATTTTGAAAAATGACCGGATACATCCGTCTGTGCATCTGAGCCTCATACTCTTGACACATGACAAGAGGCTACGTGATACTTTACCACAAACATTAAACTTAAACTTAAATCAATGTTTTTTAATCAAAGTTGAAGTAGTAAAATCTATTCAATTATATTAATTGTCACTTCATTGCCATAATTTTATTGAGTAGATACTGGTCAAACTTTTCTGAGTGTGTGTTATTCAGAGGGGTGGTACCTGGTCAAGGCTTTCGGGATTGCAAGCATCTTTCTGACATGATTACCAAACATTAAAAAACAGCAGGAAATGTGAAATGTCGGCAGCAGACATAGCTATAGCTATATTCTGAATTAGCTATATTCTAAATTAGTCATAGATATCTTTATTGGACGTGCACGTTGCTGTATCTTGTGCTTGGCGCCGCCCAAGACAATTCTGATTGGTTGAACGAAATACAAACAAGCCAGTAAGTATTTTTCACCTCTCGCAGATTGACAATGTGTGGATCGGCAACCTGTCCCCAGCACTGACCCAGTGTTGTGGAGATGGGTCTGGCTATGCAAAGAGATGACCACAATCGACAATGCATACCACATATACAAGAAGCAATGAGACCAACTCACCATAAAGTCTGTTGTTTTGGCAAAATTACACAAGAAAACCAAATTTACAAATGGCAGAGGGTCATGAACATTCAAATTACCTTTTAAATATAGCATATTCATTAAATTAAGCATAGTAACAATTATCTGCCCTGATATAAGTACCAGCTTCAACATAATGTGTTTAGTGTTCCCTTTGGCTTAGTTGTAAGTGAAGAAAATAGCTGGCATGTCTGTATAAGTGTGTGCGTGCGTGCGTGCGTGCATGCGTGCGTGCGTGCGTGCGTGTGTCTATGAAGTAGCTATTGCAATAGTTTTTGTAGCAAAGCATGTCCTGAAAGAAATAAGTTGAGCAAGGAGAGGAAAGGGAAGGGGAAGAGTGTTTTAACAACAAAAAAGGGGAGGAAGTAAATGATCTCTTCAAAGAGTCAAGGTCAGACGAACAGCACCTGTTTGTTGTTGCCGGACAACGAATGGCAGCGAGTGGCACGGAAAGAGACAGGGGGAAGGGGAAGAAGGAAGGAACGTGACTGCTGGAAGGGGATCAGTGGCTGAGCTTCAACCTTGGGGCTCTTTGTGTTGGAAAAGGAGGGGTCCCTCAGCCTCCTCTGTCGCGCTCACACACAAAGAGCCAAAGGGGGGGTCTGAGGTTTCCACCCCCCCACTCAGCCCTACTAACACACATCGCCTGCACTCGCCCATCTGAGAGACAAGGAAGGTTCAGCGATGTTCATGTCGACAGAGCCCTGTGAAAGCCCTTTTGATGTCCCGCTCCTTTTTAGAGGGGGACCGCAGAAAGGCTTGGAGGACTTTTGGATGCGGTGCCAAGAACAACAAGCGAGGAGGCAGCTGTGTGCAAGAGGAGGCGGATCGGCCCAGGAATCAAAGATGGCTGGCGAAGAAAGGAAAACAGCGAATCAAAGGAGGGGTCCCACGCAATCGGAGTTAGCCGGTGTCTTTAAATGAATTGACTTGGGCGGAGGCCACCGCGGGAACGTACACACATGCAGAACGTCTGCCATCAGAAGAACTGTTTATCCAAAAAGTTTCATTTGATTAATAAACTTTGCAGCTGAAAAAGAAAAACAACTTTGACTGTGGGAGAAGTCCAGCGTGTTAATGTATAATGCACAGTTAGTGTTAAAGCTGCTTTATTTGATCACAATTTACAGATCAGAGAAGTGACTCCAGTAGAAGTGTCAGTTGCCTTGGTTTTCTCAGCTCTCTCGGTTGAGTGAGGCCAATGTGGAAGTGTCTTAAAACTGGCATTATTTCGACTGACCAGCGGGGGGCAACTCCTGTGTCTGCAAAAAGGTCCTGATCGTATAGAAGTCTATGAGAAAACGACTCTACTACTAAATATGCGTTTATGGTCTCCATCTCGTGTTTCAGGTCTTCTTTAATACAGCATGATGTTCATTTAGTAAATGATGGTTCTATCTAGGTCCTTTAATAGACCATAAAGCAAAGAAGGTTTTAAGGTGGGTTTCCTGTGATTGACAGGACGCTGTCAATCACAAATATTGTTACCAAATATGGTAACTTTATGGTACTGGTTGCCAAAACATGGCGACGGCCGTGATCCAACATGGCGACGGTCATGATCCAACATGGCGACGGTCATGATCCAACATGGCGACGGCGAACTCAACAATCTCAAAGCTTTAAAACGGCGACTATGCCCACATATTAAGTACAGCATATCGTTTTTAGGACTATTTAATATGTTGATTTACTCTCATCAGCATCGTTTTAGCACCAGACGCAAGACAGATACATTTATTGATGAAAAGAAAATTAATTTAAAACAAATTTTGACACCTGATTCGTCAGCTGACGTCATCAAACAACATTAGGATATCACTTTGGTAGCTGGTCTACTGTTATTATTTTCTCGTAATATATAATGTACTATTTCTGGACTATTTCCTATAGTGAAATATATAATTTGAATAATAAATAATAACCACAATTTAAAAAAAACATTAGTTGCAGGTCTGTACATGTGTGTGCCGTATAATCCTTTGATTGTGATCATTATAATGGACTCACAATGTTGCTTCTGATGCAGTTATATGCCTCGAAAGCAATATTTCAAGCACTGTGGGCAAACCCAGCGTCCCCCGCCGTCTCTCTCTCTCTCTCTCTCTCTCTCTCTCTCTCTCTCTCTCTCTCTTTCTCTACTGATCCGCACAGTTAAGTGATCATGAAGTGAACTTTTTTTCTACAAATACACCGTTTTTCGATGTTCCACACTCCATTACAGCTGAGGGGGAAACAGACTCTTAAGAGATATCCAGACATTTCTCGAGGCTTTGTGCCCCTAGGGCCTCCCCTCCATTCGCCCTGAGCAGGAAAGAAATCAGCAGCTAAAGCAACAGCGTCTCCTTTTTCCCCGCGGCTACTCCAACCATATACACATGTACTGCTAATGCCTGGAAATCACATTTACCATCACTTTACCACCATCCTGTCTTTCTAAAAGCATGTATTTTTCTCCACCGACTTAAAGACAAGTAAAGAGATGATACAAAAATGGATACCCCGGAAGAAAGATGTTTTGTCAAGATCCTTTTTTAAAATGTTTTTAAAGGAATCATTCTGGAGAAACGAGGTAGAATTGTTCGGCTCCTGAAAAACGAGGAGGCTGATTTAGAAAACACATATAAAGTGTCCCGACCTCAGATAAAAACTACTTTGCCAATCACAGATTAATGCTATCATCTTGGCTTGAACAATGAAGAGTTCTCAATGTGGGACACACAAATTACATTGCCGAGTTTTCAAACAGACATGCAGCTCATCACGCGACCTCTTCACTCCTCTATACCCTTGGGTTGCTTGTTTTCTTTCACTGGAAGGGTAGAAAATCACGACTTGACGTTTCTGAGTGAGTGACAGCGAATAGTTTAGGTAGTGACAAGTCTGCCCGAGGAGAAATAGAGCGAGGCACTGACATCCTAACTGTGTTGTTTGATCATATGTCTACCTCTCCGTCTCTCATTCTGTGTCTATTTGTGTTCTCAAAAGGTTAATCCCTACAATATCCAAGTCTGGTCTGGTCTCACCAAAACTATTAACGTCAGGGAAACGATTGCTGCTACGTTGAACTATTGAAAAATAAAGGAAAATAAAACGGAAGAACATACACCTTCTTGTTCAGTCATGGACTATTATTATCTCCTCAACTAAATTGGCAAACATTTACACTTGATTCCAAATCGGTTGGACAAGTTTCAGGATATTCACAAGATGAAGTAGACCCAACATCCGACCACAGCCAATCAAATGGAATGGAACCATGTCCACACGGTCCTGTTGAAGCACTTCACATTGGGTGTACGTGTGTGTGTGTGTGTGTGTGTGTGTGTGTGTGTGTGTGTGTGTGTGTGTGTGTGTGTGTGTGTGTGTGTGTGTGTGTGTGTGTGTGTGTGTGTGTGTGTGTGTGTGTGTGTGTGTGTGTGTGTGTGTGTGTGTGTGTTTGTTCGTTTTTGCAAACTTCAACCAATTAAAGTTGACATTGTGATTACTTATTAGTGTTAAATTGCCCATTTAGTTCAGTCATGACCAATGTCAATGGTTTGTTTTTTTCTGTTTGGTTAGATGCCTGAAAGTGAGGCCTGTAGTGGATCAGGAGTGGTGGGTTACATTTATTGGCAGATATTGAATCTCATGTTTACAACTAGGTTTTTCATCAGTTTATAATCACCCGAAACTAAGAATCGTTATGTTTTCCTTAGATTAGAAAAAGCTATTTAGACCTTTACGTCTGAAGTATAGGGATGAATTCCGAATGCCAAATTATTAAAGATCGTAGTTATTGATAAGCACCAACATTACCAGTGATTTGTATTAGTACTTTCTAATGGTTTGATCTCATTTATTATCAAGCCGGAGCGCCCATTGGCCGTGCTTCCTCTATCTGGCTGAGCTCCTCCAACTACACTCACACACACATAGCTCCTATAGCATAAACTGATGCTTAAGACATGTTATTGTTTATTTCTATGAAATTAAGTATGTCTGTAATCATCCCATTCGTGACCCTTTAAGCTTGAAGAATCTGCCAATGTTGAACCTTGGCTCTACCTATCTGAGCTAGATATATTGGCTACAGTGGGAATTACACCTGGGCGGAGGGCGAAGCGTCTGATCCTCAGCACCTTTCCTTGACCTCGATGGTCATGAGGTCAAGGAAAGACGTGAAGGAGGATTCATGGGGATACAGGAAAAGATAACCGTAGAGCTCAGAGAATCCAACTCCACTTTCACTAAAATACGTAACTATGTTTTGACGGTGGATGTCACAGACGTAGGCAGGTCTGCCGTGTCGAAACTACAACAAAGAAGGATGACAAGAAAGTGCCACTAAAGCGTCGCCCCATGACATGTATTCCACCGCTGCATACAGGCGACGTAGCGAGCGCCTTTTGTAAGAGGCTGCTTCGCTCATGGTGTGTGAAGGACAGAAACCGGAGCTCCTTCCTTCCTGCAGCTGTCACACTTAACAATCAACACTGCCTGCAGTAGGAACTGACAATTATGCAATAATGTAGAATCAACCGTTGGGTTAAATTTAGCTTTTTAACAGTTTAATCATTCTTGGAGGCCTAGCTTGTTGAGTTTGAACATGATTTCACTGACGCTTCTTATTGACAATTTAGTGGACTTACTGTTCATTTTGTTTAGTATTCTTGTTTTTTACTGATTTGATACATATTTGAGGTAAATACATATTAAATTAAATTTGTGTAAATGTGTATTCATATTAATTACATGTATCCCATTAGTTTATGACTGTATGAAAGTAATTCTTAAGCCAGTGTAAGACAGGTATATCATTAGTTTTAATACGTCACTTCAAATGTTTTGATGAACTGTGGGCCGCATTATCTTATTTCCTTTGGCAAAGGATGGTCCTATGTGAAAGGAGCTGAGAAAGGAAGCACCAAAGCACTTATTCTGAGCATGTAGGCGAGTTGGCCGAATCCCAAAGTGTCCCCTATAAGGCCTTGAACCCTGAACCTTCAGGTTTACTGATGTCACCTGGTAAAAGGTTGAGCGTGAGAGGCTGTTAAAGCTTGACGTGGTGTAAATACCAATGGGACAGCACTTTGCTACAACCATCTGTAGCATGACAACGTTAAAAAATATGATGTACAATTGAGTGTAATTATTTTGTATTTTTTTCCCCCTGATTATTCAAAAGATGAAGTAATTTAAAATCATGGTTTACTGGTTTTATTTTATCAAAACAGTTTCAATGACAAAATTAAATGTTTGATGAATAAATCTGTGTGAAGTAATCTCTGCTTCATTCTTTTGATTTCACGTGATTTAGTGTTCCATCTTTAATCTTGTATGTTTCTGAGAAAATGCGCCGATGTGCCGTCCTCTTTGTTTACCTTTGTTTTTCGTCTCCATGCTCCCACTGGTGAACCCTGTGTTTAATCTAACAATGCTATGAATTGTGGATAATTCATAGCAAAGTCTGCAGAAATGCAGACTAACAGAAAAGGTTCATTAAGGGCAGAGCTAAACCCTCACGGATTTTACGGGAGCTTGCCTCAAAGTCCTTGAGTCCGTGAATCTGGACATTGGGCCTTCGAACAGCTTTTATCACGGCTACAGATACTACAGGGAGCTACTTTAGCTTCGGTAGTTGTGGGGTGAAAACCTCCGTGTTCTCGTGGCTTTGGGAAATGTCATCCCAGTATATCGGTGCAGACGATGTTATGGAAGAGGATTATTTACAGTGTTTCCTCGACAGTGTGGATGCTTTGGTTGACTTGGATATCCATCTGTCTTCAGCCAAAGGGAGGCCACTCCAGGCTGCAGCTGGGAGGAGATGGCGGGTTAAGACCTTCCAGAGCTTGATGCAGAGGTTTTGATGAGTAAACCAGGCAATAAAGCATGTCTCAAACTCAGTGTTGGCTAAAAGAGAAACTTGAATTCAGAAGTTATAGAGTACAGTTGTATTTTTCATTTTAGGTGTAAGAATTGTTGTGAGTTTATTGCCGATTATTGGTTATTGTGGTTATTGGACAGCCACACATGTGTCAAAGGTGGTTTCTGACAAGTGTCTAAAAGAGGCTGCTATGCGCGGGAGACAACGCCTGCCTGAGCGTGACCTCCTGCGTCACACAGTTGAGTCGTTGCACAAAGCGAATACACCGCTCAATGCGCTCATGCTTTATTTATACGCGCCATGTGTGCCGTAGCGCAAGGCGTGTATCCCCTCTCTGCGCTGCATTATTCTCCGGAACGCCAGAGGGCGAACAAACAAAACGTACCGTGAAGAACCAAAAAGACAAACGAGTGTAACCCAGAGATATGAACATCGACTGCAGGTGTAACCAGGCAAAACATCATAAACAAACTCCACAAGGAGGAGAGATTGTAATTGTCTCTAAACTCATATCTCATATTCATGGACTACTGTATTGCCTTTGTAGTCCTGTAAGAAACAAGTCAAGTATTAATTGCATTACAGGGAAACAATAGTTAAATATACTTTCAATAATTTGATTAAGCTGCAAAATAATTACACACATGAAGATTTTTAGGAGTTACACGTAACCTGTGGACTATTGGTGACAGTCACGTCACCAACAGACAAGCGTACCTGCACTCAAAAAAACGATTCAAGCCCTTCTTAGAGGTAACTCAATTACATATTATTTAAAACATTGAAATAAATCAATTACAAAACGAAGATATTTATATTTCATGGGTGTAACACAAAATGTAAGAATACTTTCATTTATTAGATTTATTTAGGTTGCACTCACAAAAACGATTCAAGTCTTCTTAGAGGTGACTCAATTAAATATTGTTTGATACATTGAAATAAATCACTTACAAAACAAAGATATTTATATTTAATGTGTGTAACACAAAATGTAGGAATACTTTCATTTATTGGATTTATTTAGGTTTGATTAGGTTTGATTCCCGGTCGGGGCGGTCCTATTGTGTGGAGTTTGTTCTCAGTGTGGGTTCCCCAGCTCTCAGTCTAAAGACTTTCAGTCAGGTTAATTCATCTCTATATTGCCCATAGGTGTGAGAGTGAATGGTTGTATGTCTCTATGTGAGCCCTGGATGGACTGGCGGCCTGTCCAGGTGACCCCCTTGAGTTGGACAAACACAAATAAATTTAATGAATATCGTTATTTTATTTTAGATTTGTTTGATAAAAATGAGTTGGACTAACTCAATTACATTGTATTGCACTGATGTGCTAAATTTGAGTTGGAGTTGCATATAATTATTGGATGGAAAACCTGCCAACACTTTAATTGAGTTCATCCAATGAACCATTTCTATGAGTGTATACCAGACAAGGGGTCTTCAATCTTAAATGCAATGTAACCTTAAATTTCTAAACTCTGCATGGGCTTATTTGTATTACATCTTAAATCCTAAATGTCAACACTAGTCTTCCTTTGGCTTAGCCATGGTGAAGAAAAGTCCTGCGACCACTGCGGAGTTCGTTTACCGCCATTTTCACGTTAGCGTTACACTCCCTCCTCAAAACTCTCAAGTGGAGTTCATTTGTGAGGATTGTCTCGCTGAACAACACGTGTTCAATTGTGTTGTGCTGTTTATTTTCTGCACTAAACCCCCCAAAAAATATTTCAAAATAGACATTTTCTTTTGTTTGGCATGTGAGATGGAAAGGTGAAGGCGTTGAGAGGTTGAAGGTGCATATGTGTGAAAGAAGATTTTGAATATATGCAATATTTCAAAAGGTTGGAGAAAGAGGTGTGGAGAGAGGATACAGATATTGGAGGTGGGGGTGAGGGGTGGATGAAGAAAGACTTTTGTTGAAGAGTGGATGAAAAAAAAAGGATGAAAGTACAATAGGAGTCAGGGGAGGAGAGGGGACAAGACATCCGCCCTGCAGCCACGCCGTATCGCTGGCTGTCAAGCGCTCACCTGATCTGAAACGGCCTTCTGTTTGACTAAGCTGTCGTCTTTCTTTTTCTCACCTTCCCTTTGATGTTTACTCTCACCTCCTTCTCCATTTCCCCGCTCCTGTTACGCCGACTTCACATCCCCCTCGTCTGAGAATGGCTCGTTGGCGGAGCAACGGCCGTTGCCAGTGTTTGTCGAGCGTCTCATTATGAGAGATTTTATTTTTAGATTTTCTCTTTTTTGTGCCGATGTGTGGCCGACGAGTTGGAAGCATTTTGACCGAATAAAAATGGACGATGTCTGCGCGCCTTGCGCGACAAAAAACAACACGTTTTCAGTTCTAGTTTTACTCGAATGCATAAAAAAGAAGAAATACAAAAGATCTGTCACGATCCCAACATGCTGTGGCGTCAAAACGTTTAAGTTTCAGCAGTTTTACGTAACATCAGTAACTCATGGCTGATTCACAAGTGAGGAAAAGTCGGCAATACGTACACGCACACACACACACTCGCACAAAAACAACTTAAGCACTTTTTTGTGCTTACAAAGCCTGATGAAGAATGGAAACGGAGAGAGTACACAAAAGTGATAATGAGTCCCCTTTTCAGTGATGAGAAACTCATTTGAAACTGCCCATATTTCTGCTACAAAGAGATTCAACACCAAGGCTGGATATTCGCGCCGTCTCCTCAGAATGTGCTTTCACAGCCTTTAAAAAAACACAACAGTGATTTCTCCTCCCCTGTCTCTTTGCAGCTAATTCTTGCTGTGTCCATCCGCCTCCAACTGAATTGTCTTCAATTGTCCCTTTGGACGCCGAGCATCTCTCACACACACACACACACATGCAGATGCGTGTCCGTTCGTGCAGCAGTCAGCACTGTCCGGCGAGTCGATCCGATGGATTTTCATAAGGAATCGTATTTGAAATGGAATCTGTGGAGGTGCCTGCTCGGTGTTGAACACTGTCATGTCAGGGAGACGGCTGAGCCCTACAAGGCTTTTCCGCCTAAAGGCTCCACTTAAAGCAAATTATCATTTACCTTTCGACGCTTGCCAGATCATTAGGCAGGGACATTAAAACCAGCCACCACAGCACCAGAGGGGGCCCGAGTGAACCGCTGCCCGGTACATAGCTGTATAGGAGTGTGCGTGTGTGTGTATCCGTGTGTGTGCGTTTGTGTGTGTGTGTGTGTGTTGATGGGAGTACGGGAAAGGGTGTGTTGAGTGGGTTGGGGTTGACGCGCAGAATGGCTTGTGTGAGTGTCGAGAAGGTGTGTGCGTGTTTGTGCGTGTGTGTGTGTGTGTGTGTGTGTGTGTGTGTGTGTCATCAAAGGGGGCCAGCAGCCCTGGGTTTAGCCATGTGCCCAGAATCATTTGACACAAGCAGATGCATCATTAAAACACTGCCACACTTGCTGGCCAGGCGAGAGACCGGGCAAGTCACTCACACTCACCAACATTAGCATTTTTCAGCCCCCTCCCCACATTTTATTTGTCGCTCTCCCAAATTCCACGCAGAAAAATGCAAAAAGTGGTGACGCTTTTCCAGGACGGGCCTTTTTCCTTCTTCCCATTTTAATATTTTACCCCAAGACTTTTTTTGCAAGAGAGCCGTGTGAGTTTTGACAAGCGCGTGTGATTTCTTGGAGGGGAGTGACACGACCGCGGGGAATCGGACGGGCAAGTTGAGCAGTGTGTGTGTGTGTGTGTGTGTGTGTGTGTGTGTGTGTGTGTGTGTGTGTGTGTGTGTGAGAGAGAGAGAGAGAGAGAGAGAGCCTGCCCTAGCCATGGCAACCTGGTCCTTCTCATTAAATCAGCCAGAGCAGCTCATGTCTGGGGTCGATGCTGGCGACATAATGCACACGCACACACACACATTCACATGTACATACTCGCAAACAAACATTTGCGCTTGTGCACACACACACACACACACACACACAGACAGCGGGGCCGTTGGAGGGCCAGCATCAGAGCCTGTGATGTGCGGCCAGAGGATGGATGTGGACAGACTTCACCTTCTTCTGCTGCGGTGGAACACACAACAGATGGCCGAAGAGCAACCAAATTTCTCCTCCCCACTTGGTTCTCTTTTTTCGTCCACCCCTCCGCTCCCACATCCACCCATTCTTCCTCCCTCTCGCTCTCTGAACTCTCTCCGCACCGGTTTGCTGAGCGCCGGGACGAGTGGCGGTGTGAAAGGGACCCAAAGTCAGGCATGAACCTCAAGAAGGGCAAACTTAATGAGAGTCAAGTCAAAGAGAAATGCTCCGAGCAGCTGCTGAGGTTCAGCATGGCTTTCCCAGCTTTCACTTTGGCCACTATGTTTACAGGGTTGTCTGGTGCGGGCTGTTAAAGTATGATTGTACCACCGCCAACTGCATAAAACCTGAACTCACATGTCAGTCACTGACCCTCTTAAAATATCCAGACCGCTTCACACATCGCTCACGGCGAGTGCATCTTTACACCCACTTTGTCTTTTCAATGGGACGTTTGTCATCCGATCATCTAATATCGGTGTGACGGCTCTCATCATAGTTTTAATACAAGACAATTACATTTAGCTGAGTCTTTTACCCAAAGCGACTTACAATCATACACACAGCTACAGGGAGCAATTCAGGGTTTAGTGTCTTGCTCAAAGACTCATGGACTAGGGCGGGGATCTAACCCCCGATTGACAACCACTGACCCACCGTCACCCACACGATGGACAGTGATGATGTCATCTCTCATTCTAGGTTTAGTTACAACGCTGGACTGATGCAAGATGGATGTATAGCCATGGTATCAAGTAGTTGTTCTTATTTGAAAATATAGTGGGACATCTGGTGGAGTCAGTTTGAATGGACCTGATGCAGCGGATAAAATGAATAATACCGCTGTTACATTATAATATACAGGTGCTGTGCAGTCAAAGCCTGATGTTCTCATGGAGGACTCATTACCAGGCAGCAAAGACAACGCTCAGGAGTACACACTCAGCAATTTCTTATTTATTGTTAATTTTCACTTATTTCAACATGTTATAAAGAATACTCGATATGCGATCATGTGTGTTCATACCTGCTTCTATCCTGTCTGCTCACTCTCAGACCGACAGATGGAGCATGCCGCTCTGAAGGAGGGAGGGCTGCAGGAGTGTCAGGTGTGACTGCGTGGCGGCAACGAATGGTTTACGTTGTTCACGGGCCGGGACCGCCTCTGGAACCGCACCGGCAGCCGGCCACATGACCGGAGGAATTTACTGTCCTGATTCATTTCAATTCAGTTTATTTATATAGCACATTCTCACAAATTACAAATTTGTCTCAGAGTGCTTTACAATCTATACATATAGGCATCCCTGTCCCAGGACCTCACATCGGATCAGGAAAAACTCCCAAATAACCCTTCAGGGGGGAAAAAGGGAAGAAACCTTCAGGAGAGAACAGAGGAGGATCCCTCTCCAGGATGGACAGGTGCAATAGATGTCATGATCTATTTCCCACCCCCAGCATCACTGAGCAAGTCAGAGTAAGTGACATCTATTGCTTCTGTCCATCCGGGGAGAGAGATCCTCCTCTTTGGCTCTCCTGAATGTTCCTCCAATTTATTCCCTGTGAGAGGGATTTGGGGAGTTGTTCCTGATCCGATGTGAGGTCCTGGGACAGAGAGTTCGTATTTATATACAGATTGTAAAGCCCTCTGAGGCAAATTCGGAATTTGTAAATACTGGGCTATATAAAATAAACTGATTTGAAATTGAAGTGTATATGTGTAAGAGACAAAGCGCACATACATTGATGTGAGTAAAGCAGATTTGCGGGTGGGCTTTTTTTTTTTTTTTTTTATCCTAGTAAAAAGCCCTCCCTCAAATCCGTAAATATATATATATATATATATATATATATTCATATTGATTTATTTATATAAACATATATATATATATATACACATATACATATATATATATATAAATATGTGTATATATATATTATGGATAAGAAAAACTATGAATATACAAAGCTTGTAATTGAATTGATCTACATTGAAAAATGAAGAAAAACAACTATCACTGTTGGATTTGGTCGACGCCAAATGAGATCACAACACCCAAAAATGAGTCTGACATATTTATTCTTTTTGATCTTGAAGGGTATAATTTAGGTTAAATAATATTAAAGAGTCTCTCTCACAAACACCACACACACATACACACATACACCCCCACCCCCACACACACACTCTATGTTAAGATGAGACACAAAGCGTCTCAGAGTCAACATCTTGCCGTTCCAGTCGCTGCGATTTCCAGAGAGGAAGAGGATGTTTGGTCTTGTCCACGTCTGCTGTCTAAGGAACTATAAATACTCACCTAGACACTTCCAGGTGAAAGGACGGGGCAACGCAAACACAGCTAGCCGGAGCGAGGGAGAGAGAGTATGGGGAGGGGGAGATAGAGGGAGGGAGGGAGGGAGGGAGGGAGGGAGGGGTAAAGCAGCCGAATAAAAATCTATTGAGCTTAACAATGGTGTTATAAAAACGTACAGAGGTAGTGTTTAACAATGTGGTAGGAAGAGACGGGAGTAAATACCTCTGGGAACGATGGTGCTTGGCTCGGCATCAAAGCCCTGGCAAGAGCACAGCATTGTCTTTAAATTCACACCATTGTCTCCTTTAAACACACACACACACACCTCTATATATCTCTGATGATGTAAAAGGATATTTTGGGGGCTAAAAGCCCTTTTTGTTTTGTAACTCTGGATTCTGAGTCAGAGATGCCTCCTCAAAGCAGGAGGATAAGCTACTGAAGAGCAGGATCGGTATTAGACGTATGTAAAATATCGGAGAAGGGTATTACCACCACACAGATTGTCTACGCAATTAGATGTTGTGGAATTTGTAAATGTTCAAAGAATAATCATTTGTATTAGCTTTGTTGCTGAGAGTTTGATTATAAGTCCGATAACAGATGTTCAGCCTTTTGTGACTTCAGGCCCACTTCTTCCCAAATAAAGAAGAAGCAAAAACATTACACAACAAAAAAAAGGCTACGGGAAAATAAACCGGTCTGTTATGCTTATGTCAGCAGTAATAGCCAAGATAAATAGACCCCTTCACTTCCTGCCAATGTGATTTAAAGTTGAATCGATCCATTTCACTGCGTCAAAGGTTTCCGCTAGCTAGCAAACAGAACCTGCGCGGCCCACCAGATGGCCCTCTGAAGCTCCCGAATGGGACGCGGTCCATAGCGGATTACTTCACTCTAACATCGGTCCATTACATGTGAAGTAAAAGCCAAGCGGCAGTTAGCTTAGCATAAGCACCCAAAGAGGAGGAATAGCAAGCCAGGCTTTGTATAAAAGTTGTGCAATTCCCATTGACCCACAACTTTGAAACAACTGTACGAGACGCACCACGTTCCTGATGAGCTCAGATGTTAAACCATCCATTGGACATGGTCAAAGCAATCGATGTAACACAAAGTGTGAGAAGGTCTGCTCAGGGAGGTTGGGCTGAATGGAGTCAAACAAACACAGACCCGCAAAAACCTGTGTGAAAACCAAGTTGATGTTGAGTTATTTTCCTTTTCCTTTCCTGACGTATTTTTTGTACTTAACTAATGCTGCGTGCATGCGTTTCCTAAACCTAAGTAAACCTATAGGATGCTTATTTAGAAAAGATGCCGAATGCATTTCAGGAGCGGAAACTGTACGTTTCCTGTGAACAAGACATATTTAGAAAACACACTATCCATATATGGAGCACTGACGAGTCTTTCTTGGACAGACATGTTGCCAAATCGTGTCAAGAAAAGTGAATAACCACATTTTATTTAAAAAAGGGATCTCCCTCCGCTGGAGTTGACAGCGCTCTGAGGCCTTGAAGAGTATATTCAGGTCCAATGTTGAGGGGACGGCGCTCCACAACCACGCGGGTGAGCACCTGCTAAGTGACATCCAGTTCATACATTAAGTAGGCACAAAGAAAACGGGACGTGCTCCCAAAAGCCTTCAGGAAAGAGGATTAGACTCTAACATCCAGCACCCTCACTTCTGTGATCCTCCGGCTGACTTACCACCATCACACTCTCCCGAGATGAGCTCCCCTGCTGGAATAGAATTGATAACTACACAAATATCCCTCGCATAAAATGACATTTGGCAGTAAATAAGACACATGCATATTTTCTCCCAGCCATTTTGCGAACCACACAGAAAAAGGCTCACAACATACTTGCAGCGGATCCTTCAATAGCCGCCGCAATAAAGTGCAGATTTATGGCAAATGTTTTCATCGTTTCGCCTCTATCAGTGCCCCTGCTTCAAAATTAATTATTGATTAATCACTTTGCTTTTTAAGCAAAAATGCAGACCAGCAATATCAAACTATCACAAAAAAATGATTATGCCCCCAAATTGCATTTATCTGGCTCATTCATTACTACGTATTGACAAGGGCCAAGTTGCTAATCGCCAAAGCAAAAGAAATACCAGGCGTCAGCGTTTCCGTTGGTCGTACTAAACTATATATATTTATATATATATATATATATATATATATATATATATATATATATATATATATATATATACACACACACACAACAGGATGTAAGTTAACAGATTGATCAGAGCAGGAGGCAAGAGCAGCGAGGATAAACCATGCAGAGGAAAGGTGCATATGCATAATCATCACTTTGCTTGAGTCTTCACTCCACAGCGGAAACAACACAGTGAGACACGATGACACAGATGCATGGGCCGCCTGCGCGCGTGCCCACATATTCAAACTGCGGCTCCGTTGCCAGCGCGGGCGGCCAGCAGTAAAAGGTCAAGGCAAAGTTTAGATGGTGTGTACCAGGGGCCTTAAGATATTCACAGCCAGCATTTTAGCCCGGAACATAATGAGATGGAACTGGTAAATATTTGCTGATGGCCTGAAAAATTCCAACCATGCTGGGAACCTATTTTGAATACAAAAGATGTCAGGGGAGGATGATAAGTGAGGATGGAGTAGGGGTGGGGGTAGGGGTGGGTGTGTGAGTGTGTGTGGGGGAAGGGGGGGGCACCTGATAGCTAATTAGTACATTTGCCCAAATAATTAGAATGAGCGCTCATGGCTGATATCACACAGGAGAGCGGTGTGTGTAGCATTCTGAATGGGGGGAATCTGCATTTCATAGGCTGCCCGTCGCTTATAATCCCGCCCCTGAGGGAGGGTGAGAAGGGGGGAGAAGGGGGGCGGGGGGTACTTTAATGGACATATTTACCTTTGCTGCATAATGGTGATCTGTGATTAAGATTGGCATACGGCTGCACCAATGTGTTGCACTTTCCTGACCCCGCCCCCCCGCAACTCTACCCAGAAACCTCCACCCGAATCGCCAGAAATCAGTGGAAGCGGGTGAGCGTGGGTTAAAAAAAAGAACACCGGAAAACACAGCTCTGTGTGATTCTCCACCCTTCCCAATCCCGACTCCCACCGCGGCCGAAAGAGAGGGAGAGGGAGAGAGAGAGAGAGAGAGAGAGAGAGAGAGAGAGACATCCACGTGTCTTTTAACAGGCGTCTGGAGACACACACATTACGCTGTGCAAATAGATACTCCGTCTCATTATCCTATCCTTTAAGGAAAAGGCCGAACGCGGCTGTTTGTGGTGCCCCTATTATTATTACCCCTTCACTTCTAATTCAAATACGGACGGTCGGGGGAAGAGAGGGAGACGGAAGGAAGGGAAGAGGAGCTTTAAGGCGATGGAGTTGAGTTGTTTGTCTGAGGATGAACGTGAGAGGGGGCGGGGGACATTAACGCAGACATAGGGAGGCCTGACAGCTTTACGGCATCTCTGACACATGTTACAAGAGCAGCTGGGCCTCACATCATGTGGTGGAGTCAAGGTTTTCTGTCCAACCCCCGTCCACACTGAGGTCAGAGGTCAGGCTAGTGATTCAGTTTCTGGCTCAAAACGACGGAGTGATTGTTTTTAGTCTTTCTGTACAGTGCCATGAGCGTTTCTGGAGTGAATGGTCCCATCGGTGCAGACACATAAGGGCCCCCCCTTTTCACACTAATAATACTGTAGCATTACCCCCCCCCCCCCTCCCCCCATGTTTGACATGTAGTTTTTACAGGTTCACGCCTCACGCTGAAAACTACCCCTGAAATTCCGTGACTCTGAAAAGAAAGGCTGCCTGAATCCCTTCCCAAAGCTGCCATGCATCCATCTGTATGTATCTACACATGAATGCATTAATACATTAATACATTAGTACGTACCTGCATGCACGCATACATACAATAACGATAAATAAATCCTCAGCGTTGGATCTGGATCGGGGAAAACATTGTGATCGGTACACCGTTACTTTTAACTTCAGCCCTTTGCCTCACCGACAGGCTCCGGCTTAGATGACCCCCTTGGGCCCCCGCAGCTTGTGCCTGCTTATCCCCTTTATTAATTTACAGGTTTTCAGTAATCCCACAATTATATGAATTTGATCCCCTGCTATTTTTATGTTTAAAATGCTACAGAAATATCAAAACCTAAACTAATAGCAGCTACAGTCCGGAGTAGAAAGGAAATAAACTGTCAAAAAAACACAGGATTCAGGTTAGGAGGAGTCCTATTATAAGTCTAATTTTGATGAACGGATTTGTGAATGACAGGAACCTTCCCCTGTAACACTGAGGGAAAGCAGCTTTCTGTAAAAAAAGGAATTTAGGCACAATTTAATTTCCCTTCCAGATGATGCTCTGCATTTCTAGTCTTATTTTAGTGTGTGCAGCACCTCAGTGAAAGCAGTGCTACAATTATTCCAATGTGAAAGTGCATTAAAGGGTATTTTGATCCGTAAGATCAATGATTAATCGTGATGTATAACATGTGATTACCAATGTTATGATGATCGCTATCGTTGTTCTGGCCCCGTAATCGTGGTCGATGTCAGACGGATGTCGTGCACGTCACAGAGAAACGTTTGCGGAGAGAAGCAACGGAGACGTGAGGGGAGAATAGGAGGAAGAGGAGGAGGAGGGTGCACCGAGAGGACGAAGTGGGAGCGCTCTTGGACCCCGGGAACCTTTTCAGCATCCTCTGCGACTCCAGTGTCTAAGAGCCTTCACCGCCTCGCAAAAGTGATCAAGCTGCAGTTTGCTGTCCACCAAATTGGAGGAGGAGAATGAGGAGGAGGAGGAGGAGGAGGAGGAGGAGGAGGAGGAGGAGGAGGAGGAGGAGGAGGAGGAGGAGCAGGCAACATAACTGAAATAGAAATCTGAATTGGAAACAAGGATACAGATCAAAAAGTAATCCTTCTTATGGCTCGGCTGAAGAGAGAGAAGGGGATTATGTGACACTGCCCTATCTTTACAATTATTATTTTTTCTTTTCCTACAGGTGCCGCACACTCCCAAAATCACATTGAGTAACTTCTCTAACAGGGTCAAGGAAAAGATGATTTAAGCCCCAACTATATTTACGTGCGGGGCTTCCGACAGCATGCCGCAATTTGTCTCTGTCTCGCTGTGTTTTAGCAACATCTGGCGCCCAGAGATTTAGGTTAGACAGGTAATTAGTGGCACATATTTGTCCGAAAGACAGGTGTATTTTCATTTAAGAAACACTCCATCACTTCTGCAGGAGGCCGTTCGGTACGCTCCGTCTGAGGGGGCCGCACACCGGGGCTGTTCAGCTTGATTTTTTCTTGAATGTTTTCAGATTTAATACACTTTTTCTTTTCTTTTTTTAAGAAGGAAGAAGAAGAAAAAAAAGCAATATCCTTCATGCAACATGCCGCCCCGTGCAGTGGTAAAAGCCTGCTTCCATTACACAACTCTTGCATGATTGCAACGGTTGGCACCGGCCTTCCCAAAATGTTTCCCCCGCTTAAGTATGAGGCATTACTCTATGTTAACAACTTCACACAGGATTAAATATCTAATATCAATGTCCTGTCTAAAAAAAATTCTTTCCGTCTCTAAATCGTTTACTCTCCCTGCGTACCCTCTTTTTCTGTTTTTTTCCCCAAGCGGCCACGCTCATCCCCCATGTTAGGTTTACGAACATAAAGTATAAAGATATCTCATTTGAGCACGTTAAAAAAAAGAATGAAAAAAGAGAAGAAAGTCTCAAATTGGATGGACTGAAAACAGCCTCCATTCCCATCGCTGTGATTACTGCAGCTCGGCGGTCCGCTCCGTCCTCCTCCTCTCTTTAAGCGCTCTTCCTCCCTTCTCCAGATGAAGCTGTGTGTTTTTGTTTTTTTTAATGGAAATGCACTTCATCACGGTCACTCGGCTCGCGGTTCTAATAAATCAAGGGCCGTCCGCCATCGCTGCTCCTCTCCGGAAAACAAACTGCCCCTGGATGGATCTCCTCAGCTGCTCCTAATGGAGGTCACATTCCCAGGAACACATTTACTTTATTTAAAACGAGCACAAACTCACAACAAACCTTTAACGTGCTGTCCAGACCACTGTAAGCCTTAAGCAAAGTCCACCACCATGCATCTCTTCTGTTCCCTTCACGCTTAACTGAGAGATATTTAATCGTCTCCTCGTTGAACTCTTTTGAAGCAGATGCTGACCGTTATCATCACCAAAATGTCTCCATTGATTGATTAACGATTGAGTTGTAAAATGTTTAAAACAGTGGGGGGGGGGCTCACAGCGTCCTAAAGCCCAAGATTACGTCTTTCAATTGAGATATTCGAAATGAGGTCAATTAAACAAATCAATGTCCCACACATCAACCACACATCCCACTTCACACCGATCGCACCAACGATCCGCTCCGTCTCGATTCTTAAAATGTTTCTTTTCTTTCTTCTTCTTTTTTTTATTGAGCTATAGCTCACACTGTTAGGCCAGCCCAGTGCGGTACGCTTACATACAACCAATTAGAATATCTCATTCCTTGAAAAGACTTAGAGCTCCATCACAGACCTCACCGACATGATGATATAGGTCATTGCGGTAATCCCTGTGATAGTATGTGTTAAGTCAGGTTGACCACACACACACACACACATATATATATATATATATATATATATATATATATATATATACGCACATGAGTCAAACTGTCTTCATCGCAGAGACATTTGTTTCTTCAGATGCCTCGAGCTGCTGAATGTGCCGGCCTGCCCAAACCAACACACCAATAGCCTCTGTCGCCCACTTCATCCACAGAAATGTATTCCTCCACATTTAATTGTAAGTGGGTGGTGCGGGTGGGGTGGGTGGGGGGAAAGGGGGGCTGACGGAGGGGGAGAAAACAACAAGATCAATTGTGATTCAACTCATTCCCCCTGAATGGAATTATCTGCGCACACAAAAAAAGAAAATTCAAAAAATGTCTCTGCTCTACAGGCTCAATCAAAATAGTCTGATCCTTGTTACAGAAGCTGAATATGTATGAACAGCTCCAAATATGCTGAATTTATTTTTTAATATTTAATGAGATATAATATATAAGTCTATTTTGGCTACTAATCAAATCAGTCTTGTATGAATGTGCCATAGATTTAAAATGAATGAGGGGTGGGGGGGAAGAAAGAAAACAAAGGGTATCAGAGCTTCATCAACATGCTATAACTGAGTGGCACGGCCATATTCTTTCCACCGCTGAGATCAGTCAAAATACCAATGTGCAAATCCGAGCCACCTCCATCTCTCCATCTCTCCGTATTCCTTCCACCCCCTGCTCCGCCTCTCCCTCTCTCTCTCTCTCCCCCCCCCCCCACCCTCTCTATCTCTCTGTGTGTCCAATCACACGGCAGTCCTTCTCAATAAAACAAATTAACTGATTAGACATTTTAATCTCAGTTGTCTTTGACCTTGTAGAATATATTACTGATGTCTACATCGCTGAGAGCAGATAATGCGGCAGGCAGCTGCTTTTCTTAAAGACAAAACTGCCCTTTTTAAAGAGGCGCCAGACACACAAGCTAACAGGTTGGGGGGCAGAAATATCACCCTCCCTCCGCCTCCTCGTCACCACCCTCCCTCACCCAGAATGCGCCCCCCACCCCCCCTCCTTCAGCACACACACACACACACACACACAGAGCCACACTCTCCTCCCCTCCCTGCAGGCAGGCGGCGGGGAAGGGGTTAAGGCAGAATGCATTAACAAAAGAAAATTATAGCGTAAACAGTTCATAAAATCTCACAGCCCCTGATGTCGGGGCTAGATCATTAAATTTCTACAACAATTAGACCTTTTCTCACGGCGGCAAATTGGAGCCGTTGCCATGGCAAATCCGAGCCCTTAAGTCATATATCTTTGATTGCAGAAAGGTCAGGCGCAGACAGCCTAATAACTCAGGGAGCTGTTTGACAGATTTCATCCAAGCATGATCACATAACAGAGCCAAACTATGTCGGCAGTTGTTAAAAGCAAGGGAGGGTCAGACGGGGAAGGTTGGGGGTTATGGAATGCTTCTGCTCGGCTGGGCCAGCCGGATAATGCTCCTGACTCAATTTAAATCCAATAGGAAAACACATTTTATTAAAGAGAAAGAAAACATAAAGATAAAAAGCTTATTTCTTTAACTGTGGATCAGTTGAGGAGGAGGGGAGGGGGGTTCCTTCACTTGACCAGACCCAAACTAGGCTTTAAAAGAGGTGGTTTTAGGGATGGGTGATTTAATGCCTTCCTTGAAAACAGAACATAATGGAATTAAGCCGAGCCGAGCAGGAGGAAACAGAACGACGAGCAGGAGTGACTGACAGCGTTTTGAGACACCAATGATGAACCATGATTTATTTCCTGTTCAAACACATATGTTGAGGGAATTGAGATGGATGCGAGCTCCCGGTACGGCGTAGGATCGAGCGGCGGGCTGCGGTAGAAATCCCTGTCATCGACTGGTTTAACGACCCCGACACACACAGAACTTTGAATAACAATCAGCTTCTCCCGACTCCGTTAAGACTACATGCCGGATGCTGCTGCGTTGGTTAGACCCCCTCTACCCCCCTGCCCCCTCCTCTTTGGCTGCCTCTGCCATCCCTCCTCTATCCTTCTGTCTCTGTAGGCAGTGCTGGCATTTCCGTTGTCTCTCCCAGAAGGCCCCAGCTGAGAGAAACAAGTGCTAATACCACCCCCTGCTGGAGGACCAGGGCCACTGGCTCGTGTCGGATCGCTTCGCCGCTGCTAGGTTGTTCTTTTTTGTCCACCTCCTTGTTCTGAATATGTGCTTCACGGTAGACCAGAAGAGCCATGCATGTGAACCAACAACAGCCGGATTAACCCCATATGGAGCTGTGACTCACTGCTTCTCACGCTCTCAGTGCATTGTGTGTGTCCTGTCACCTCTGGATACCCATGGAGACCCACTAAACAACCAGCGCTACCTGCACTGTGTCCAGGGGGAAGGTGTGTCAATTAGTCTGAGTAAAAACATTGTTTTTTTACTTTATTGAAAAACTTTATTTATTTATTTGTACAGGGGCCGTACAAATTTATCAACCCATAGGTAAATGTGTTAACATTAGATAACCATGGAGGCACAATATCAGATCAGTCTTAACTCAGAGCCCATCACAACACTCAGTTAATAATAATAGTAATGATAATAATAATAATAATAATAATAATAATAATAATAATAATGGTGGACTTATCCCGTGTTTGTAGCTGCGTTTGTATTTTTGTGTATTCACTTTATTAAAACCATCATGAGGTAAAAGATAGACAAACATCACCTGTATTATACACACACTTTTTTGTTTTTTTCACACGGTTTTCACTGTTATGTTTTCACGGTAGACCTACTGGTGCCGATTGTCTATGAACTTCAGCTTGTTGCACGCTGTGGCCTGAAATGTTATAAGTAAAGACTTCCTGATACAGAGGAACATTAAGTAATCATTCTTCATTAATTGCCATGCAGTGAACCCGGGGCTATAAGGAGCCTGGTAACTCAGCCTGAAGGTAGGATCACACCAAAAGCGACGCGATTTTTTCACGTGACTGAATCCCATGAAAAGCCAACGTACAGTTACGCGTGTGTCCGTGTCGCGTCTATCACAGTCTGTCTTATTATTTATCTCAGAATGTATTTAAATGTATGAAAACCCTCTTGAGATATGTACTGGGGTCGGTATTGTGGACAGATTTGTTTTACTCCTTCAAGATAAATGACCAAAACGTTGTTGCTAAATAATTTTGCTCCATGTAATTATAATGAAGCTCACCAAGATGTGTTCTTACTGAGGAGACAGTGAGGGGTGTTTTTAATATGGTTCAAAGCAATAAACGGAAGGAAGTTAGAAAACAATACATACAAAGTAAAAGTAAAGTCTGATATGAGGTTTTAGTATACAAAGCTTTATTTCAGCCGTGAGGGTGTCTGAGGGTGGACAAGGAGTCGTAGTCCTTTTTTTTAATAAGACTTATCTTTGTCTATAATTAAGAGGACATCACACTGGCCCTAGAGGGGGCCTTTTGCGTTTTGACGTTACCCAAAAGGCCACCGTAGCTCTCCGACACACTTGTGAAACGGCGCTTCTTTCAGGGCCCTCTCAGGAAGAGCAAAGGCCACTGGGACTTGTAGGACAGAAGAGAGAGGAGATGCTGGAGGCTACTGGGGGAGAAGGGCTCAGCTGTGACACAAGATGTCTCTCTGTGAAGTCTTTAATACCCTCTGCCAGAGACCCCCTATGAGTCAAATACCTCCCGGAGCACCTCACGGCTTCTCTCGTCCCTGGAATTCCAGTCCCTCAGTGGACAAGCCCCCAGCATCACATATATATATATATATATATATATATATATATATATATATATATATATATATATATATATACATATATATATTAATATATTACTTTTTAATATATTACTTTTTTTACACAGATTGTTCAGAGTAGGTACATTTCATTTCATTGCTTGCACCCAGCATACTGTTTCTGGTTTGATGGTATCGCAAAACCAAAACATCAGGGCCGGACTACACATTTTTTATGTCACTTCCTTATATCCATAATGCTATGTACACACCAAAAGCCCAAAACGCAAGAGTTTACTCGCGCGACCATTTGCCGTTTTCACAGCAAAGCTTTGCAAAGCTCCACGAGGGACGGGGCTTATCTCCGTGTCTCGTCTCCGTAAAAAACATTATAATTTTCTTCATCCACGATGAACAACTAACCACTAGTTCTGCTTTATACTTGTTGAGGACATCACACAAACGTCACAACATCTAAGGCCCTCGTGTATATATATATATATATACATAATATCACTGTGGCAGCTCTCCCCAATCCGGCCTCGGCTGCTGGCTGGTTGACAATCAGTCGGCTGTTCTCACTGATTGGCAATCAGTCAGCAGCCGACGGTGCAGGTATAAGAAGGGCAGAGCTGCAGGAGTAGAGAGTGAGCAGACGCATGGGGTTGCGGTCTGCTCGGTGTGCGTAACAAATAAACATGTGTTCAGACACACATTACACTCGACAAAGTTATATAATGTTTCCGAGAGCCTATTCAGCCACGAGTGCTCAGATAAGTGATTGTCATAGGCCAAACGAAGCAAATTGGACTTCCGCAGCAACGAAACCGAAATAACCAGTTAAGGGCCAGAGTCACGTGGGCCCTCCTGCAATAGGGAGTAAAGAGGTTGGTTAATTAAGAGAGGAATTTTAAAGAGAGCACATATTTCTCCTACGTACTCCAGGAAACAGCAGGAATCCACGCTGAGGCAGCTTAAAACACAGACACACACACACACACACACACACACACACACACACACTTCACTGGGAAAGACAACGAGAGGGGGCGAGAGAGAGACAGAGAGAGACAGTTGTACAGAATGCAAGGAAGGAGAAGTCCACGAGTGTGTTTAATGTGTGAGGGAGAAGGAAACGAGTGGAGAGTGGGATCTCGTGAGGGGGAGCAGGAGAAATGTGTGCGTGTTGCTCCTCCACAGGCGGCCGGGGCAAACCCCGTGCGATGAATGTTGCCTGAGCTTCGCCGGGGCCTCCCGCTGCTCCCCCCGGCACTCCAGGCGTCACCACTTGTGATAATTGGGGAACGTCAGCGCGCTCGCTCACCTGTCTCCGCGCAGGTGCTGGGATGTCGTCGCCCACCGGAGAGAGGAGCAGCTCCTCTTCCGCCTCCCCTTTTTGCTTCCCCACCACCCAAACAGCTGCTGTTTGTGTGATTGAGTGAGGGACAGGGTGTGGGGTGGGGGCCTCATTTAAAGCCGTGCTATTCATTTATTATCCGTGACCGCTGGGAAGTGCAACAACGCAATTTAAGGTTGATTTATTGTTGTTGAGTTTGACGATTTCGTCGCCATCTTGGATTACGGCCTTCGCCGTGACGTATCCTTCGCAGCCAGTGCGGCTCTGGTCAATCACAGTCGCCCCGCCGTGAAGCATACTCTGCTTTATGGTCTATTTGACTCTGAATAGAGTAGATTTTACTCAATGAACAAAACACCGTATTGAAGAAGACTTGAAACAAGAGATTGAGATCATAAACTCGTGTTTACAATTTTTTATTATGAGAGAAATAGAGTCATTTTCTCATAGACTTATTAACAATCTGAATTGGAGAAGTCGCCTCCTGCTGATCAGAGGAGAACATTTAAGTTTTCAGTCGATTGTAAAGCAATAGATTCATATTTAGAATACCGATGCATGCTGGGCAATAAGGATGCACATCTCTTAGTAAATAATGAACATCAAAGTTTTCAGCCAAGCCATAGTTTTTATAGTATTTGGTGTTTGAAAACATATAAAAGGAATCTGTGGGAGCCAGTTTGAATGGACCCGATGCAGATGATAAAATGAATGACCACATTGTTACCTATAATTAACAGACACAGCTTTATGCTCACAGTGTACAGCCAAAGCTAATTATATACGTTACCATTGTGAGGACTGGACTCATTATCAGGCAGCAAAGCAAAAGCTCACTGGTATATTTAAAGAAATGTGTTATTGAATGTTAATATTCACTTATCTTAAAATTCTAAAGAAAATACGTATTTTTAATGTTTGTGTAAACCTCATTCTGTTCTGTATCGGTCTAGACCGACAGATGGAGCAAACCGCTCTCAAGGGAGAAGGATTGTAGTCTCAGGTGTGACACCCCATTGTTCTAAAGTACATTTTATATTTTTGAAAAATAAATTAATGTTAAAAGTGTTGATTTCATAAAAAATGTTCATGCTATTTGACATGTTTTGACCCCGCCCAAAATGACCGTCCAAGAGAGGATGTGCTAGAATACACTATCGACTGTCGCTGGTCTAATGATGATTTCCTCCTCAATACTCTACCGCTGTACAGTAAGTGGCGGTCATGGCAGTACAGAGATAGTTGCATTCCTGGGAAGAAATTCTAACATGCACTGTGCATTATTAAGTACTTGAACATGTCACTAAAATTAAACCTAAATCCAAAGCATCCGTTAGCTTGTAGGAGCAGGCCCTGTGCTGGGCCCCCCGTGAACCTCTTCTAGTCACACATACGCAGAGGCTCATTCTCATCCAGAGCTCATTCTCATCCAGAGCTCAAAGTTATTTCAGAAATCTTGAAAGGGATTGTTTTACTGTTTGAAGAAAAGTTACATAATTATTATAATAATTAACACAATTCTAAAAATAATCTAATTTATATTGCACTTCTCAGTTTTAGACACAAAGGGTTTTACCAGATTAAAATATTTACAGAATACAACTCGAGAGTCATAGTAAAAGGACATAAATCACATCAAATTAAGAACACAGAGCACATACTGTACATCACGCTGTAGTGGGTTGGCTGTGGCTCGTGGCGTAGAGCGGTCATCCTGCAACCAGAAGTGTGCCGGTTCGACCCCTGGCCTCCTGCAGTCAACTGTGTCTGGACCCCTAAACCATAAATGTGTTGCCACTGTGTCGAAGCAGATGGACAGATTCATAAATCACAATATTGATGAAAGGATGGAAACTGGTTCATACCTTTACACGATAAAACATCTAAATTAATTCAAGACATAACGGGAGAGACATCTGTTCTGCGAGTACGAGCCATGCTCTCTACGTCAAGGCTCAAAGAAACGTCTTTGTACGAACACTGAATCCAGCGCAGAGCTGCAGGGTTAATTTGATCCGTCAGGAAAACGACAAAAGTTAGGAAAAGAAAAGAAAAAAATCAAAATGTCAGATTAGGAGAAAGAGAAGGCGAGGGGGCCACCCACAGAACGAGGCAAGAAAGAGCAACAGCCAAACCACTTGGGAGTAATGGTCTGTGAGGCTAATATTTCCTCTGTCTCTGCTGAACCCTGAAGGGGAGAGAGAGGGGGAGGGGCGCTGCGCTCACTTGTTGTCGTTGTGATGTTCAAGGGAAGGGGGGGGCAGGAGCGGGTCACCTGTAATGGCGGAGTGCTAGATTGTGGCCATTCCACACTCATTACACCATTTACAATTACTGCTACCTATCACCCCCCCACCCCCAAACTCCCCAAGAGGCCAGTCTCAACCATTAGCACCACGACTCAAATGAAGTGGATAATTGTGTCTCTCTGTGGCATATCATGGGACAAGAGAGTCAGACGAGAGAGGAGGAGGGAGTGAAGAGAGAGGGGCTAAATGAGAGAGAGAGAGAGAGGGGGGGGGGGAAATGTTGAGACAAAGAGATGTACAAAATTAAAAAAGGGATTTGTTTTGTAATCATAGCCGGTAGCATTCATACAGGAGGGCGGTTTACCGCGTAATGTTCAACGCTTTAACAAAGGTCAGTTTGCTGTGACTCGTTGCGTGTCGGCTGTTCTTTGCCTGCCCGCTTTAAAGTGTTGCACTTGAGAATCGCTATTGACGCTTTCGCCTTGAGAGAAACCGCATCTGACACCCTCGTTCTTTTTATACTTAGACCCTCAGAGTGAAAATCAATGGATTATTGTCAGAGCTAAGATCAGCTTCCTCGCTGTTAAAACAAAGTCCAGAGTTTGGTTATACCTCCCGGTCTTACCGACCTTCCCGCTCTTAAACACTACGTCTGTTTCTGTGCGTCTACGGTTGAATGCGCGGTGCGTCTCAAGCAGACGCTAAAGGACGCCTTTGTGCAATTAAGGCGCCGATGGGAGCGATGAGCAAAGCGTCTGTATTGTACACCCTGGGAGTGAGTCCAGGCTGCTTAAGCACAGCAAGTGTAGGATGCAGATCTGCCAAGAAACAAATGGGGTCAAACAGACGTAACATAACCACCAGGTTCATGACATCCCTTCAGATGAGCAACTAGGAGGCTGGTGTTCATTGCTAAAGCACAATAGACACTGTAGGCCTGGGATATGATCGGCTGGCAGAGAGTCCCTCAAGTGCCACACAGGAAAGGTGGGCTGCCTGCCATCGACCTGCTGCGCCCCGTCTCTGGAGATCTCCGAGTGGCTTCGGGGTCTTCGTGTTAAGGACTGACGCAGATCACAAGAGCAGATCCCACATCCTGATGGGCTAATGACAGTTGCCGTCTCCAAAGCCGAAAACCCACCGCTGTGCACGCTCATGCAAAATGGAACACTTCTTATATTTTTGCACACATAGGGTGGGAAAGAAGAGCTCATGAATAGGAAAGTGAACAAAAATAGGGATCCATCTCATGGCGTCTCTTGAATGCTAAATATAAGATGAAGGCCCAATGATTTTTGAGCAAGCCACGAAAGACTTGTCAAACTTTGCGCCATTACTATCCTTTGTCTTAGCACAGTTGTCATGTACAGCCTGTACCCGTATGAAATATTAATTTTGCATAATAACTTTCAAAGGGGAATAAAGCACAGAGTTAATTATTAATAGCGTGTGTATTCAAGGCATCTCTTCTTTTTTTCAGACGCACCAAAATATTGCGACAGTTGCCACTCGAAGGGAGAGAATCCCCATAATGCCGCACTGATGCAGGAATGACAATCACTAAACACTGATGCAAGCTCCACGAAACATCTAACCTACATTTCACAGGTATCGGTGGGAGATGCACCAGCGCTCTGCACTCTCCCGTCCTCCCAGCAGAGGAAACTGCAGGCCCGTCTGCTCTTCGGAGGGAGTGTATGCGTCGTACCGACACGTACATGTTAACAAGCAGTTTTGGCATCGACCAGAACTCTAGCACACATATGAAATTAGCATGAAACACATATTGACACCCTCAAACTTTACATGTGTCAATTCACACGCAGTTCGCAAAGAACTTGAAATGTACAGATTTATTTTTTCTATTTTTTCTGAGGCTGTTGAAGGTACCAAAATTTGACAGCAGCGGGCAGTTGCCCCCTTGTGCATCCTGCAGACACAGAGCAGCGTATATGCACTCATTCGGAGCCACACTAATGAAGTCCAGTAACTGCCTTTTTAGCTTTGTTTTGGTCTCCGCCAACTCTTCTTAAAAAGCATCTGGCTCTTTTGCATCTAAACGTTATGGTGCTATAAGATAAGACATGATAATCCTTTATTAGTCTTGCAGTGGAGATATTTACTACATTTTGTTGCTCAGTATGTCTGTCACAGTGGGTTGAATTTATTTAATCTGAAGGATTAAAGGACAGCACTCGTAAGAACCGAAAGAGTGAACCGAAACAGTAATATCTGTGTTCAGGAGACAAAAACACAAAATAAAACATTAAACTAAACTCAGACCAGCAGGGCTATTTTTGATTTCTCTTCATACACACCAAATGTATCGGGCCCTTCCTCCAGCGTTTCAACCAAATAAGTCGAGTTAAATGAAAGCCCCCTCTGCAACTCATCCTTTTAATGGACATATTTTGATAATTGGCATTATGCGCCAATGAGCGTGAATCCCTGAAGACGCAGAGAGGAATCGCGCCAAGACAAAAGATCCTAATATTGAGAGGAAGTGAAGAGTTTCTTCACTAACTAGTGCCCGTCTTCACGTCACACGTGATCATTTCATCCATTTATATTGTGAAAATATGAAATACTGCTTCTATGCTACTTTTTCCATTGTTTTTTTACATCCACCCACACAATGAAACATACCACCAAATAAAGGTTAGACATTGAAAAGGATTCTTCATGAAGGGCTGAAGTTCTGAGGAACCCTTTTTTGGGGGCTTAAAATTCAAATTGCGTTAGCCCGCAGCTAACCTGTTAAACTAAAACCAATATTAGAGTGGAGGAAGAACGCTTTGTGGTTCCAGTTTGAACCTTTATTCCTATGCGTGCAAATTGTGCAGATTCTAGATATATATTTGGGTACACTGTGTGTGTGTGTGTGTGTGTGTGTGTGTAAGAGAGCAGACAGCAAGGCCAAGGTCAGTTAATTTGAAGTGGCTACGTCATAAACCCATCAGGCATCGGTAGGGAGGAAATCAAGCAAGCCGCTCTGATGAGGGGAAATGCTATCTGCTATAGACAATGGATATCTCATTTACTGCATTTCTGTCCCATTTCAACACACTTTGCCCAGAGCCCGTTAATATGCACGTTATCCGACTGCGCTGAGGGGGCGTATGGAGCCAGCCAAGAGGGGGGGGCTGAGGCGAGACGGACCATTTCAGTGTCAATTTACAGCAATTCCCGCCGTCTAAAAATGAGAGGGAAAAAGTGAGAGTACTTCCCATTTTCTTCCTAGATCTTTTAGTTTAATTCAATTGGACCTTTCAATACCTTATTTATGACACACAGGAAGCATTCACCCTATTGCATTATGGGAAGTGGGGGAGAGATAAAGACGCTGATTCTTTAAAGCTCCTCGACACAAAAGGAGATAAAAGCAGAAAAAAAAGAGGAGTGTGTTTTTCATTGTGTTCTGTTCTGTCAGGGAGGAGAGGATTAAGTCGCTTTTATAATGCGGCCAGCCGGTGTTCAGGAGACAAACACCCGATAACACATTAAACTGAACTCAGACCAGCAGGGCTATTTTTGACTTCTCTTCATACCCTCAAAGTGACGACACGGCAAAGTTATCGGGCCTTTTCCTCCAACATTTTAATCAAATAAGTCGTTCTAAATGAAAGCCCCCTCTGCAACTCATCCTTTTAATGGACATATTTTGATAATCGGGAAAGTGATCCTTTCCGTGCTCCGACGAGCGTGAATCCCTGAAGACGCAGAGGGGAATCGCGCCAAGACAAAAGCAACAACCGTAGCCCTGCCTCAGATGAATAATAGGTCAGATGTGATCGAACAGCTCCATCTCCAGCGATGGCGAGCCAGTATATCTCTTCTTTTCCAGGAATCTCAATCAATAAGCAGTCACTAATGTGTTTGACTCGGTGAGATGGCTGAATCCATATTTAAATCATTGTTGCACACATCATCTCCCCCAAGTTATATGTGATTAGGCATGACTGCATTTGCAATTTGAACATATTTGCTGTTAATTATTGACTTTTTCGTCACGGATTCGTAACAATTGTTGGCGTCTTCAGCCCCGCTCTTCCATGTTCACAGCCCCTGAGCTCTCGCTACGCAGGCCTTTCACACAGAAACGCGCAGAGGGAGGTTGCCAGATTAAAAACATAATAAAATGACACATTCCCTCGCTGAGTGGCACCGCCACGACGGCTCCAGGCGCTACCTTTGTCTCCATCGCGCCGATGACGGGAATCTCGCATTGTGGCGCAACACCCCTGATTTCATGCAATGTGGTGGATTACGGATCTGAATTGAACGCTCAGCTCTTTTTTCTTTCTTTTTTTGTGTGTTCCAATTTCCAAATTAGGATTTTCTGCCTTCATAATGTCACAAAGCATTCTCTTAGTCAAATCAATGGCAGCTATTTTTATGAGCGGTAATCCCTCACCAAGCGCTCAACTGCCAGCAAAGAGGGATGGCTTTTAAAGTAATGCCGCAAAACAAAAGGGAGACACTAAATGAATGCAAATTGGCTTCTCTGTCTTACTGGATGTCCATCTCGGGGAACATGGTTCAGCCGGCCAGGAAGAAGAAACAAAACAGCTGTTTAAGACAGCTCATTTGGTAAATAACCCACACCGCCATGTTCACTACCAGTTAAGCTTAGAATAAAATGTTAAAATAACCCTCCCCTCCCCTCCACTAGCAGCAGCGGCTCATTCCTCTGTGTCTTTGCATTTCAACAGAACAGGGCATGAATGCCTGACAAGTAGGCTATCATCCAAGAGATCATTAAGCACAAGGGTTGAAGTGCCATCTTCAGTGCCATGGCAACAGGGTTGAGAGATGAGATAAAAAACAATGCGAGGCAGGAGGCAGGAGGCGGGGCGAGCGCTCAACGATCGCCACTGATCGATGGATCTCTCTCTCTTTCTCTCCCTTCAGAGGCCAGGCACAGGAAGGGGAGGCTGGAACAGGGAGGACAGCGAGAGAGAGAGAGAGGGAGGGAGGGAGCAGGGGAGGAAAGGCCAAACAGCTTTAGGGCTTCATAGGTGCACTATCAGTGGGAACTGTCTCTCTTCAAAAGCGCCGATCGTTTTCCTCACAAGGGTCTAATTGAACATGTCAAACAGCGCAACATTTGCATGGGAACGATTTTCTTTTTTTTCCTCCACTTCGTAGCGAGGCTGAGCCAGAGGCTCCGCGTCGGCGGCAGGATAACAGCGACTCAGCGCTCACACGGGGGCAGAGCAGGGGCTGCAAGGTGGCGCGTTTGTGCGAACGCTCACCGAACCCTGCATCCAAACCAATATGGCTGATTATTTTACGGCTGTTCCTGAGAAGAAGGAATAAAACGGGCTTGAGGCCCCGCACATAGAAACCCTGGGCGCGTCAGCCGCTCTTTGTGTTGCAATCCAAACAGATCAGCCACGCTGTACGGTGTGGGTTTGTGACGCATAAGCACTTTTTTTTGTGTGTATGCACACAGTATCTATTTACCTCGCCTCTTCCTACATAACAGTCGTTTTTCGAGTGTGATAGAGGTGAGCCGAGAGGAGCAAGTGTATTATCTTTTGCAGCTGTCAGCACTGTTTGCAGTTTTTTTGTGGCGAAGCTCCACGGGGCTCCCACTAAACGCCATCAGGTTACGATTGTGGTTGTTTGCTTTTTTAATTATAGCGGGAATGCTTTTTGAAGCGTGCGATAAGCACTCCGCGGCTCCCCCCCACACCCCCTTTTCTCGGGGCTTGCATGCGCGCACGGCAACACTGCCGCCGCCGCCGCCGCCGTGCAGGCATGCAAAATGTATACCAAGCGCAGTTTGGCAAGTTGTCTGTCTCACAACATGTCCTAATCAATCTGTTGAGAGCAATCTGTCAGGAAATCTTTAGCTTTAAACAACCCAGTGTGAATAGGGATGAGGCCCTTTCCATGGGGCAGGGCCCTGCAGGGACTTAGCAATAGCTGTCTTTACGCATCCCGGAGTGTCAATAAGGATTAGGAGCGAGCTTTTATCTCTTCAAACACACAGACCAGTCACTCTTTTAAATGGATGAACAATTCAGGTCTGCTCAATAAAAAAAAAAGAATGTACTTCCATAAATACATTCAAATCCCAACTCCATTCAAATTCCAGCACCATATGCTTAATTTGAGATCTAATCTCCCTTTTTCTATTTCCACCAATTCGCGGAAGGCACATCTTTGTACACATAGTTGTTTAAGACCTCAAAGGATAAACACAGACTACCTATTGTTGATGGCAATGCACCTTTATCCCCAACTTAAGACTCACAGTTCCTTTGAGAGTGCTGCTGGCAGATGCCGTATGCAAAGCAGGTGCACCGAGGGAAACATGCCCGACAAAAGAGACATTATTGCATTTCACAACCTCCCAAAAAGACGAGCGGAATATTAAAGGTGACACAACTGTATTTACACATCATTTCAATAGACCTAAAATAACCTCATTTCTATCTTGCTCTATCAAATAAAAGGAGGCAATAAAGACTGCCAAGAGGAGAACAAATAAAAGCAAATTTTGACATTTTGCTTTTTTTGACGCCTTCCATTTATAGGTCAGAGGAAACACCAGCCGACCTCTCATTGTTTTTAAATGCCATTTTGTAAGGCCGGGAAGTAGGAATTAATTAATGCGTGGGTAGCTGCCACTGTCAAGAGGCAGCACATTAAAATCAATGATTAATAAATTCAAAACACACAACAAACTCAGCTGGGAGATGAAAATAGTATTGTGTGCTCCATAGGAAGCAGCCCCAGTGCGGGTCCTCCCACTGAACGAGGCGTCCACTCAGATGGCTAATGGAAAGTAGCCGGTGCCAGCTGTGTGCCTGTGAATAAAATCACTTTAATTAAAGGAATTACAATGGAAAAGGAACCGGGGATGTGTGGAGTAGTATCGACAGGAAGCGGCCTCTCATGTGTGACACACACACGCATATACGCATTATGAAATCCCATAAAGACTTAAAAGAACAGAGTGCCTTTGTGCTCGCATTATTAAATAGGCCTAATCCACACATGCTCTATTGTACTATGCAGCTCTAAGATTTACTCCAAATATGTCCCCCTCAGTCTAAATTGTAGAGGAAGATACAGATACTTAAGCAATGTCTGGAAGTGTGACACCCACTGAAGAACAATTCCAAATGTGTCTTGAACAAATTACAAATCCCTAAATACAATTTAATAAGGTATTTGTTTGCTTAAGCAGGGACAACAAAATGAATACAGGCAAATACATGATCCTGTTGGTTCATCTGGAGGGAGAGGGAGTAATACGAGTGGTGTTACATGTATTTAAAGATCCAACATGCGAGATTGAGAACATTTATATTGCCTCGCAAAGGCTCTGAACCACAGACTGTTTATCAGAAGTGGACCTCGTTTGTCATGACGTTACCTATTGGGTTGTGGACTGACCTTTTCGAGCCTCGAGTTAGACGTTTTGGCCGTTGCCGTTTTGGATTATGGCTGTTGCCTTCTTCAACCAGTAAAGTGAAGTGACCATATTTGGACTGCAAAAGATGGATGTAGTGGTCATTGTAGCGATCTGTTAATCACAAGGTATCTCTTGTATGGTCTATTTGATTCTAGATCACTAAATGAACATCATGTTGTGATGAAAAACTAGAGATTGAGACCATAAACTCATGCTTACAAAGTTTACTGAGGGGAAAAAAGCAAGAGAGAAGTATAGTAATTTATCAAAGACTTAAACCAGAGGAGTCGCCCCCTGCTGGCCTTTTAATAGACTGCATTGGCTCCACTTTTCAGAACTGGAGGTTGCCGCTCAGAACATGGCAACGGCTGTGCCAACTGTGGCAATATTGTATCGATACACTGATGCAAAGTATTGTTCTTTTATCATATTATCGATTTAATATAGCAAATACTTATTATACATTTTGGTAACAGTAGCTTTTTTGCAGTCCTCTATATTGTGTAGGAGTGTTTCCTGTGGCGGTCAACGGAAGTCAGCAGGACTGTTTTGGGCACCGAAGCACCGGAGCTTTAGTGATAATCAACGGCAAATAGTCAAAGCCTGTGAACACGCCTGCATTCAGCGTCTACTCATTTCATCAAGTACTTTAACGTCACGTTAGCTGACCCTCTCCTCCCTGAATGGTGGCATTTCGAGGCTGCTGTCTCCATTTATTATTCACGGACCTCTCCGGCAGTGCTGGGCTTCAAGCGTTCAGAGGTTTCCGCTCAGCCCTTTTGGGTTGTGCTACCTCACCAGAAAACATGTAACTGAAAAGTCAGATATTTGAGTCCAACCCTAGTGGTCCGTAGTACAAACAGTTCAGTATGTTAGGTGCATGATGCAACATGTATGACAATATTGGTCAGTCTTTCTAGTTCACTGACAAACCTGTTTTGCTTGAAGAAAAATAATTGAAGGGAGATGAACCGAGAAAAAGATTTGATCTTGTTAGATTAAAAGAAATTAGTGCAATAAGAACACAGCTTGACGTTAGAGTGGTGATGATATCGTATCATTGGCACTCTGGTGATTCCCACCTCTATGTCCTTCTCTGCCCAGGTCGACATTACTCCAATATATAAATAAATCTTTCATCAAGCATTACATGAGAAAGGGACACTTTGCCAAGAGATTTTTGGAAGTCATGTGACTGCCACAGACCAATTTACAGAAGCAAAACCAAATCATGTTGCGCCATTGGCAGCCCAAACCATGTCAAACAGGTTGGCTGTTGAGAGACTGAATGAAGAGGCCACAAAATATGAAGCTGTGATTATATTTGTTTCCCTTCCAATTGGATGAGTACAATATGTTTTGTACTCACTTAATTTTAATGCACTTGCAACTGGAATATTTTATTTATATTAATATGTCGCATTTTCAACATCAGCTGCTTCTGAACAGCTTTTGATATGATATGCAGTAAAGCTAGATCCCCCCCCCCCCCCCGCCCAACTTCTAAAAGAGTATGATGTGTTTACAATGCATATAGAGTCGTTTTAAAATACTAGAACATGTTACATTATCTTCATTATAACAAATGTGCAGCCAAAATTGAGTAATGTTTATTAAAGAAAGATTATAAATGTGAAAAATAATTACTCTGTCCACTGATGATAAAAAAGAGTGGTATATTGTCATTGCATATTACATCCGGAAGATACAGAGGTGTGGTTGAAGAATCTGTGACTAATGTGAACTGATTGAGTTGAAGAATTAACTTCATTTTATTCTCTACAGTCCTTTTATTCATGATTTACGTTCAAAGTTCATTTTCCAGATTTCAATCTAATTAGAATTGAAGAATAATAAGTACCAAGTAATATAGGAGAGAAATAATGTGTGATAGGTGAAATTCTCAAACTTTACATGAACAACAGACTATTCATGATCTGAATTACATGTGCAATGCATTCATGGTCATATTTTATTATATTATTATATTTGTATTTCATTTCCATTTTTGGAGATCTTCTGGGACATTACATTTAGGCAGTTTGCATTTGCATGAGGTCAGAATAGATGCTGTTAGATGCTGCAGGGTTTACACACACACACACACACACACACACAAACATACAGTATATATACATACATAAATATTATTGTGTCGTTTTACAAGGAATGGGTCATTTAAATGTTATTGTGAAGATTAAACATAGTTTAATAAATAATACATTAATCTATGAAAATGTATTGAAAAGCTTGTATCTGGTGGGATGCATTTCCTCATTGACAAATATCTTTAAATATTTCAGATCATATGGTACTCACAGGACACAGCTGTGAAGCCTAATTATCTGTTCCATTTAAAGCTGTTGTAAATCTGCTTTTTACTATTAATCCTAAATATGAATCGCAAAAGACTGGAAAGTGCATAATGGGTTCAATAGTGAAACATAACCACAAAATGAATATAACATCGGCACACATACACGATTAAAGACCTTTTATACTGCAGACATTTGGACCATAGCAGGAGAAACCCAGGTGTTACTGATAACATTATTAATGACTGTATTCCAATTGGGTGTGCCAGTTTCAGTTCAGGACACGTGTGTGTGGCTCACTGGCAAGGCTTACTGTGGAAATTAATGGGACAGAGCCACCATCAATGCCATTAGTTACACATCTGCTTTGACAGCTTCACACATATCTGCTATGAAACAGGTCTGTACACTGTATCCATACTCATTTAAAACAAGGGTCCTCACCAACCAAAGGTGACGCACCATCATCATCATCATCATCATCATCATCATGACTTCTCTTCTTAAGAGATGTGCTGTACCGTTGCAGGTGCTGCCACATGTCAAGTATTTCACACAGCCTTCGAGGACGTCTCGGTGTGTGTATAGCATCCCAACAGGCAAAAAGAAAATTGTGAAGATCTATTTAGGCTTCATATGTGTTTCTACTGCGAAACGTTGTCAGGATTTCAGAATAGTTTTACGGACTAGGAAACGTTTTAGTTTCTGAATTTGACACTTTAGTTATTAAGAAATGTGAAAGAATAAATGTAAAAACGGTGGATTTGTGGAGAATAGTCACATCACTCAAATGATTTATGATATCTTTTCTAGGAAACATACTTTTTGCAGAGGGACACATTGTAATTGGAAAACTAAATTATGATGTTTGAGACAATTGGAAACAGGCCAGTCAGATAAAAATCCAGCAACACGAGTCATCGTGTGCATAAAGAGCCTCAATCCATGCAATTAAATACATCAGTTCTGCAAAACGATGCCTTGGAGTCATTTCTTTTGGGAGAGAGATGTTTCGTAGATGGTATGTTTTTTCTTCCAGATGCAAAAATCCAATGTACAAATTCACAATACATGTGTCCCAGCTGCTTCTTCCTCCTCACCCTGTAGAACTTCAAAGAACAAGGATGAACACCAATCATTACATCAATAATGTGACTTGATATGATTAAAATATGTATATAGAAAATGTTATAAATTAAATAATGCATGCATTCATCCTCAGTACAAATTAGGACTTCCATCCTCACTTTCTGCTGTGCTTGCAATAGAACTTCCACACCTGAACAAACATGTTTCTGCCCCATCACACTTCTCACATGACATCCGTTCATATGCAGCAACATTTTCCCATTTCAGTTACCCAATGCTTAAATGCAGGTGTTGCACTAGTAACAATGTTACATTTCATTCTCAAATTGCCAAGACATTGAACTAGAGTTGTCCCCAAATTTGATGTTGTGTAGCTTTTTCATTAAATGATACTACAAGATCACTTTCCCAAACATTTTTCCAAGCTGCCACAGTTTTATTTCCCTATAGGACAATAACATTTTATAATATTGTTATGCCTCTTGTCCTATGCTGGTTGTGAGACCGAAATATATGTCCCCCAATCTATCTTTAAAGCAAATCCATCATTAAGTTTCTGCAAAATGGAGATCTAAACAAACCATATTATAGTGATAGGTTATAAAGGTGTATCCTCACAATACAAAACTCCAGGTGTAAGGATTACTTTGTCAAAGCACTCCTTCCCCAAAAAGGGGAGGTTATCAATGCAACGCTTTGGATTAAACCCAAACCTTTATTAAAATAAGGATTCAACTTAATTATCCATGCCATCCCTCTCAATATGCTATACATAGGAGATATAATTGGCTGAGCTTGAAGATGTTAAAAAGTTGCGGGAGACCTGTACCTCCCTGTTAGACTAGATGCTGTAACAGCATAAGATGCATATGTGGACACTTCCCATTACAATGTTTTTTTTTCTTACACATCCCAATCAAATATCTTTAAGTACTCAGATTGACTGGAGCAAATAATGCAGTTATAGAATTGTTAATGGTGTGAGGAAAACATTAATATATTTCTCAGACCCACGTATCTCTTATCCCAATTACACAAAATGTATTTCCGTGTAGCCTCTCAGAGGGAAGAGCCCAATGCTCCAAGGGAATCTGTGGTTCAGCAAGTGGTCCTGCATTTAACTAGAGTAGCCACAAGAGGGAGGCAGTCGTACATTTAAAAGAGCATTGCAGAGCCACCGGCATGTCCTGTACATGAAGAGTCACTGAGCATTCAAACGCTGAAATGGTTCTCACAGTCTAAAGGTGCGTTCACACCAAAAGCGATGGGATTTTTCGCTTCGCCCAAAACGCGTGAGTTTACTTGCTCGACCATTCAACGTCGACCATTCACCGTTGAGATGCTTTGCGAGGGGCGGGGCTTATTTCTGTGTCCTGTCTCCGTAAATACCATTATCATTTCCTTCATCCACCAGAATAACTAACCACTAGTTCTGCTTTATACTTGTTGTGGACACCCCACACACTAACGCCCTCGTGTTTGGGTTCATGACATCACCCATAGACTAGCATAGCTCGGTCACTTTCACCGATGCAGTTACTGTTAAGTCTGAAAGACTTCCACTTCCAGCGCTACGGGAGCAGAACTCAAGAGCTGATTGGCCCGAGTTGTGAGATGACTGCCTCAAAGTTGAAATATTTCAACTCTGGGCTGAAAACGCATCACCCACATTGCGTTGCCCCAAACGTGCCGCCCAGAGAAATATTGCCTCTATCCCAACCACAAGGGTCTGTAGGTTGACTTTTCATGGGATTCGGTCGCTCGAAAATATAGTTTCGCTTTTGGTGTCAATATTGTGTGGCGATTATTCCCGCCCTGAGTTCAACATGGAGAAGGCGTGGTCTGTAATCAACAAGCCAGTCAAATGCACCATTGACTTTACCTCAAACCCTGTTAGGGTGAGGTAATGCACCATGTGCTGGGTCACTGTTGACCTAGGTACTGTTTAGTCCTGTGTCAGCAAATGGCATCCCTTCGCAGTGGCAATTTCATAGTCAAAGAAGGTATACTGAGACGTGATTATTGCTGGTTGAAAACTTTACCCAATACCCCGCCGAGTTGACTTGAAATATAGTCAGCTATGGCAATTTTTGCCAGTCTCCTACGAGACTATAATCTATGTAAATATTATACCCAAAGATGGATGGTAAAATTATCTTGGATCATCTTTTATTCAAAAAATTAAGTAAGAAAAACCTACGTTTGGCTTTAATGTATGATATTATTACAAGACTAAAACTCATGATCAAATGTGTTTCCATTGTTGTCCCTTTTTACCATAGTGGTCTCATAAAGTAACTAAAGCTAAAGGTCTAATTCTTCCCTTCTTGAGTTCAACATGGAGAAGGCGTGGTCTGTAATCAACAAGCCAGTCAGCTGTGGCAATTTTTGCCAGTCTCCTACGAGACTATAATCTATGTAAATATTATACCCAAAGATGGATGGTAAAAAGATCTTGGATCATCTTCTCTTCAAAAAATTAAGTAAGAAAAACCTACGTTTGGGCTTTAATGTATGATATTATTACCAGACTAAAACTCATGATCAAATGTGTTTCCATTGTTGTCCCTTTTTACCATAGTGGTCTCATAAAGTAATTAAAGCTAAAGGTCTAATTCTTCCCTTCTTGAGTTCAACATGGAGAAGGCGTGGTCTGTAATCAACAAGCCAGTCAGCTGTGGCAATTTTTGCCAGTCTCCTACGAGACTATAATCTATGTAAATATTATACCCAAAGATGGATGGTAAAATGATCTTGGATCATCTTCTATTCAAAAAATTAAGTAAGAAAAACCTACGTTTGGGCTTTAATGTATGATATTATTACCAGACTAAAACTCATGATCAAATGTGTTTCCATTGTTGTCCCTTTTTACCATAGTGGTCTCATAAAGTAATTAAAGCTAAAGGTCTAATTCTTCCCTTCTTGAGTTCAACATGGAGAAGGCGTGGTCTGTAATCAACAAGCCAGTCAAATGCACCATTGACTTTACCTCAAACCCTGTTAGGGTGAGGTAATGCACCATGTGCTGGGTCACTGTTGACCTAGGTACTGTTTAGTCCTGTGTCAGCAGAAGGCATCCTTGCGCAGTGGCAATTTCATAGTCGAGGAAGTTATACTGAGACGTGATTATTACTGGTTGAACTTTACCCAATACCATGCGAGATGACTTGAAATATAGTCAGCTGTGGCAATTTTGCCAGTCTCCTACGAGACTATAATCTATGTAAAAATTATACCCAAAATGGATGGTAAAATGATCTTGGATCATCTTCTATTCAAAAATTAAGTAAGAAAAACCTACGTGGGCTTTAATCAACGATATTATTTCCAGACTAAAACTCATGACCTCAAATGTGTTTCCATTGTTGCTTTTACCATAGTGGTCTCATAAAGTAATTAAAGCTAAAGGTCTAATTCTTCCTTCTTGAGTTCAACATGGAGAAGGCGTGGTCTGTAATCAACAAGCCAGTCAGCTGGCAATTTCCAGTCCTAGGAAGTTATACTGAGACGTGATTATTGCTGGTTGAAAACTTTACCCAATACCCCGCCGAGATGACTTGAAATATAGTCAGATATGGCAATTTTTGCCAGTCTCCTATGAGACTATAATCTATGTAAACAGTATACCCAAAGATGGATGGTAAAATGATCTTGCATCATCTTCTATTCAAAAAATTAAGTAAGAAAAACCTACGTTTGGGCTTTAATTTATGATATTATTTCCATACTAAAACTCATGATCAAATGTGTTTCCATTGTTGTCCCTTTTTACCATAGTGGTCTCATAAAGTAATTAAAGCTAAAGGTCTAATTCTTCCCTTCTTGAGTTCAACATGGAGAAGGCGTGGTCTGTAATCAACAAGCCAGTCAGCTGTGGCAATTTTTGCCAGTCTCCTACGAGACTATAATCTATGTAAATATTATACCCAAAGATGGATGGTAAAATGATCTTGGATCATCTTCTATTCAAAAAATTAAGTAAGAAAAACCTACGTTTGGCTTTAATGTATGATATTATTACCAGACTAAAACTCATGATCAAATTTGTTTCCATTGTTGTCCCTTTTTACCATAGTGGTCTCATAAAGTAATTAAAGCTAAAGGTCTAATTCTTCCCTTCTTGAGTTCAACATGGAGAAGGCGTGGTCTGTAATCAACAAGCCAGTCAAATGTACCATTGACTTTACCTCAAACCCTGTTAGGGTGAGGTAATGCACCATGTGCTTTTCCATTTATAATCATTTCTAATTAAAGAATAGCTAAGTCATTTTCGTCTAGTCAAAGCAAAGCTGTAAGATTCAACTGTCGTTAATATTGATCATCATTCATAATGATTAAATATGACTGTGTCTTTAAAAATAAGAGAACTAAAAGGATTAAGTACGATTTTCTCTCAACTATAATATGCTAAATATTGTAAATGATAGTTTCCCAAAGTCATTAATAATAAACAAAATTATTTTAGCTTGGTTAATAAACCCAATAAATCATCAAATCTCATTAACCTTTGACAGTTACTATGATAGTCACTTAACTAATACTTGTGCTTAAGAGCATGTTAGAGAGGATCTTAAATTAATACCGAATTTATGAAATTATACTCTGCATACTTGAACTGTGCTAGGCAATTTTCCCATTTCAGAGAATCTAGAACATTAACCAAATTATAAATGTGTGGATATATTTAACTTAATAAACTTAAAACACTAGTTGGCTATATTTAGATATTTTCCAGATATAAAATGTTAATTTCCTTGTTACTATAGCCTAAATAAGTAAATTATTCTCCAACAATGATAGCGTATTAAATACAAAGCAAAGTTAGCCAAATTGAACTGTTTATATCAACAATGAATGTACAGGTCTTTCTATCTTGGTAAATGACTACAGAAAGATTTCAGTAGAATTTACTAAGCGTCTGTGAAAATTAACTAACGTAAAATCTTCAAATTGACTTGGAATTTATGATGGCTTCATGATCCTTAACTTTCACAAATTAATTATGGAAGTAATAGCTCGTAAGATAATTCTGAATAATTAGTCAAATTAAATTGACATATTTTTGATATCTTTAAAATATAGTAGTAATTTTTCTAAAGTCTTTAAATATTCGAATGTCTAAAAGAAAACCATTCTTATTCAGACTTAATCAAAATGCTATAAAACTATTAGAATTTATCCTTTGAATCATTACAGATATATAGTTGACAAAGCTTGATCTTTATCAAATTTCAGCAAAGAATTAGGTCTTTTGTTAGAATGTACTAACATGAAATTGATATAATTTCTCCATTCTATATAATATAAGAATACTGTCAAGTTTCCATCAATCATGGAAATGTGGTTTAAAATTATCAAAGACATACAAACTACTATAACTAAAACTTTAGTCATTGTTAAAACCAGATCAAATTCTTTACTTGTCTTTACAAGTAGTACTCTTAACAAATGTACCATTTATTCTAGACTTAATGGCTGAAGTTATAACACTCTGAGACTCTAACTAATTGCGACATACTTACTAACCTGCAAGATTAACAAGTTCACTAGAACTGTATTATTGGATCTTCTAGATCTGCAAAGAATATAAGGGTTTTAGTATTTTTAACTCAATCTATCGATAATTCATATGTCATTTCAATTTGCTCTTAAGAATTAATATAAAAATATCAATTTCTTTTATTCGATATTTATAAAATAAATAATAGAGTAATAACATTTTCGATTAAAAACATTGATGATCAATCTCTAAAGTTCCTAGTTTATCTAATAATGGCTTTATTATCCAGAGTTATGACAAGTAAGATGACTTCAGGTTAACGTCTGTGCAATCCCAAGACTCCTGAGTCTGTATATATCTCCAGAGAAGCAATTTTACCAATATATCGAAATACTAGATAGTTTTGTGTTAATTTCATTTCCAAGATAATGCGAGAATTTTCGTTGAACTTTACCAGTATTCGATATAAAATTACCCAAATGCCATTCTCGAAAATTAATTCATAAATTCAACAAAAGGAAGAAATTTGACTTATTTAAAAAACGTAAAATGTCACTTTATAAATCATTTAACAATTCCTAAGATATAATAATTTTTCCTAAGTTAAAAGACATGTATGTAATTAATCTAAAATTTTACCTTGGCTAAACTTTTCAATAACCTTTGTACGGTTATATAGTATACTTCTAAAATTCAAAATTTATGTAAGTTGAGATAGTATTATTACTAATTAAACATACACAAACGCAAATTCCTTATTACCTTATACTAGGTAAATACGTTATTGAATTCGTTACCAACTGTTAACAAATTAAAAGGTTATATCCTGAGTTCAAAATTACAACATTAAACTTGAAGTAAATTACTACCCATTGAAACTATTGGTAAATTCTTACAATGTACCTTAGTTATTAAGTATGGTTAAGATTCTAAGGTTCATCGTTATTTCATAAGGTGTATGAAATTACAAATCAATCTTTCACTATAACATGTGGTTAAATCTGACTTAACTTCATTATCAAATATTGAAAAATGGATATTCATAAAATAAAATTGAATATTTCTAATAATGGAAATTAATTCATTCTTTAAATTTACAAAGTATTAAGTTTTCCTTATAAAATATTGATAAAGGCCGTAATCAAAATACAAACTTGACTTCTAACTTTAAGTTCCTAGTGCATAAGAAATTTTGATGCAACTAAGCTGTGAATTAAGTGTTAAAATATACTTAATTTACATAGTGATGACTTGATTTATTGGATATCTTTACTAAAAATAGATGATTTCTTTAAAATTAAAATGTAATTGCTTAATTTGCATTAAATAAATTAAAATTTTCCATTTGCGTTCAGTTAAAAAAAAAGCTAATTCTCTATTAAGGAAATGTTGTTAACAAAAATCAATTGATTTACTTTTAAAGGGTCTTCTATTTACCAATTTTCTTGTACAAAGGTTTTATACAATTAAATTATTTCATAAACTACAATAAGTGAATAGCGGTGTTTTGGGCCCTAAATTATTATTTCAAATTTGAGAAATCTTAAATTAAAAAGTATTGTTATTTTAATAATTTATTAATATATTATTGTTTTTTTTATAAAGAATTAAAGCTAATTTATCCTATTATGGAAGTCTGAATAACAAAGTTGTTTCCGTTAAGCAAACATGAATTTCAAGTGGTTAAATTGGTTATTAAAAAATTAAAAACTAATTGGTTTAATTTTTACAAATAAATCATGTTTTCTTAATATTTAATTTAAAAAAATCTTGAATTCAAGAATTGGACAAACAGGAAATTTTTATTTACTAAACCGTGCTATACATAATTACCATCAGTAAAGATCTTCTGCATTAAGCAGATTACTAATGTTTGTTAATTCTAACCAGAATAATTTAAATTTGCCATTGATTATTAAAATCCAAAGGTGATATTTATAATTCAAAAAGATTAGAAAATCCCTTTGCTTCATTTAAATATTCTTTAGTCAATTCTAATTTCAATTAATATAATTTGAATTAAAGAACTAACTATTCAACAAAGTTTGTGTTTTACATTAAACTAGGTAATTCTTATTACAGTTGTATAAGTCTTATCTCTAATATAGAGTATTATATATCTGGTTTATCCTAACGAAATTGATTCAACTTTGTTAAATACAAGAGATTTATCAATTGCTAAATATTTTATGTTACAGTGAATGTTATTCTAATAAAAAAAATGGTATCTTCATAAAAGATTACTATTTTTTAATAATGGTAATTTATTTTTCAATAGACCTATTCACAAGTAAATTTGGTAATCATTCACAAAGATTTATCTAGTCTATTATGTATATTATCTGGTACTCTATCAAGAAAATACTGATTTTTATATACTACAGATTTAAGTTAGCTTGAAACGAATTATATAAAGTAGTGATGTAAATTAGTTCTAAATGGAATCTGGCATTTAATTATAAATATCAAATTTTCCTTTTGATTTGTCTAATAATAAGTAATTCTCTAATGTCTATAATAAAATTATTTTTATGCAAGTAAATATATATGTTATTGATTTGAAAATGCATGCTTTATATTAAATATGTTTTTCCTTACATGTTAAAACTGATCATAACTGTATGATGAATGTTTAACCGAAACGATATTCTATAAATAATAAATTTATTCTTTTAAATTATCAAATCTTTTCAAGTCTAATAGCGAATTCCTTGTTATGAGCGTTTCTGCAATACTGATTACAAAGTTGATTCTTGGTATTCTATACTGTTCATGCCTTACAATAACAAGATTATATGTATTTAAAATCAAACATGTTTATATCATATACAGCATTCTTAATTCAGTTAAGATATTTATTAAAATTATGTATCACTTCACAACCTGTATTTTAGTTTACCTAGTTATAATATAGAGCATTCTTAGTATGAGTCAATAACAGTAAATTTACCAACCTAGATACCTGGTATACCGTTTTTAAGGATGCAGTCTTTTAGATAAGAAGATTTTTTTTAATCAATTAATATTTTTTTAGCTAGATAACAGTAATCAAATTTGAAATGTTTATCAATAAACTTTAGCATGTTTCATAATTCAAATATGTCTTCATCCTAGTATATATTCCTTGTGGGGTTAACAAACCAAATGTTATATAGCTGCTTTTCTCTGAACATAACATGTAAGTATACCCAAAATGGTGTAAAATGACTTGATCATCTTCTATCAAAAATAAGTAAGAAAACCGTTTGGCTTTAATAGCTTTATTCCGTTCAGCAAATGGTTTCCATTGTTGCTTCATAGTGGTTATAAAGTATTAAAGTAAGGTTAAATCTTCTTCGAGTTACTGAATGGTCGTAATCAAACCAGTCATGACATACTTACCTAACCCTGTTGGTGGTATGACCATTGTCATTTACAAACTTTAGTCTTGTCGAATGATTTCGTAATTAATCAAGAGTTACTGGCTTTATGTGGTTAAATTTATACAACAATACTTAATTGTATGGATTTTGGTCTCAACTAAACAAACGTTCCATGATGTAAATATCTAGATTTTTTTAAAAATTAATAGAAAATATCTTGGGCTTTTAAATTATTCAAAAAACTCTGTCATGTTTTCATGTTTTTTTACCAATGCTCATAAAATATTCAAAGGTCATTTCCTTCTTGATTACATGAAAGTTTTATCACATTCAAAGCTGTTTATCAAACCTTGGGTAATACCTTGGGTCACTGACTAGTACTGTTTAGCCTTGTCGAGATTTTGCAGTGGCAATTCAGTCAAGAAGTAATCTGACGTGATTATTGCTGTTGAAAACTTTACCATACCTGAGATTGAATATAGTCATGTGGCATTTTTGCCAGTCTCTGAGACTATAATCTATTAAAAATTATACCCAAGATTGATGGTAAAATGATCTTGAAATCTTCTATTCAAAATTAAGTAAGAAAACCTACGTTTGGGCTTTAATTTGATATTTTCAGACTAAAACTATGATCAAATGTGTTTCCATTGTTTCTTCCTAGTGGTCTCATAAAGTAAAGCTAGTCTATTCTTCTTGTTCAACATGACAAGGCGTTTTAATCAAGCAGTATGCTTGCTTTCCTCAAACCCTTTAGCATAACAATGTGGAACTGTTCTGGTACTTTAGCTGAGAAAGATTGCAGTGAATTTATATAGAATTATATAACGTGTTATTGTTGAACTTCCAATCGCCGATCTTGAATAAGTAGTTGCATTTTGCAGTTCACATAAACTTGAATATTAACCAAATGATATGATTGATACTCTTCAAATTAAGTAAGAAAAACCCATTGAGCTAATGCTATTTCAGCAATCATATCAATGTTTATTTGTCTTTATTGTTCCTAGAAAAACTATCTAATTCTTCCCTTTTGATAACATGGAGGCTGGCGTATCAACAAGCCTTGTCATTCCAGTTCCCTAGAGTAAATCTTTAAATATTTACCAAAATGAAGTAAAATCTGGTCTTTTTAAAATTAATAAAAAAACCTAGTTTGGGCTTTATGTTGTTTTACAATAACTCATATAAATGTTCCATTTTCCTTTCATAGGTCTGTAATAAACAAAGTCAATTTCCTTTGATTACTGAAACCTGGTGTAATCAACAAGCCGTCATACCTGCTTCTAAACCCTGTGTGATGCACCATTCTGTCAGTTACTAGAGTTTCTGGTGAAAGTCTCGATGAATTATAGTTGGGATTTCAGCTGATTATCTGGTAAAACTTACCAGATGATTGAAATATCTGCATTTCATTCAAAATAATATGAAAATTATACAAAGTGATGTAAATGATCTTGATAATTTCATTATGTAGAACCATTGCTTTAATTGTATATTAATAAACTATGATCAAATGGTTCTTGTTGTACACAAGTGGTCCATAAGTTTAAACTAGGCTAAATCTTCTTGTTCAAATGGAAGGTGGTCTTATCAACAAGATATAAGACTCAACTGTTAGGTAGGTAATCACATCTGGTCATTGTTCCTGTCTTTTACCTGTGTCAAAGCTCTAGGGCAATTTTTCAGAGTTTATGAGGGTTCTGTAAATACCACATGAATCTTGATAATAGAATTTGCCACTCACGGCAAATTGTAACAGTTCAAATGGTGGTAAAATGATCTTGGGCATTTCATTAAAATTAAGAGAATATTTGCTTTAATTTACGATATTTCCAAACTAAAACTAGTCAATGTTCATTTGCCTTTCAATTTATAATATACAAAGGTCAATTCTTCCTTTTGATTCCATGAAAGTGTTGAAAAGCGTAGACATTATTTCCAAACTTAGCAGGTTCTTCTTACCTAGTTAGCTTAAGCTCTAGATGAATTTCTCAATAAGCGTTTTTTTGCTACTAATCAGAATAATAATGATTTCATTCAATTAATAGAAATTAGTATAAGTAACTTAATGAATTTGCTTTAATTTGTATATATAAACCATGTCAATTTCCTTGCCTGTCCATATAAGCAGCTTCTCCCTTTGAGTTCAACATGGAGCGTGCACAAGCCGTCAGCATTCTTACTAATTAGTAAGATCTGAATTTGCTGATTTACCTCGCGAAGATTTGAGTGGCATTTTAGTCAAGATAAACTATTTGTTAAAATCCAACGAATCTTAAAATTATGATTTGCTTTATTAGTAATATTACAAAATGATGTAAATGTCTTGGTTTCTAAATTAGAAACCTTTGCTTATTTCACAACCTCAAGTCATTCCTAAGCAAAATATTAAACAGTATTTCTTGTCACATGAAAGGCGAAAAAAGGTAGTGATTTCTAACCTGTAGTGTATGCTTTTGTCAGTTTAGCTACGCTTCTTCGGATTCTCAAGTATCAGCATTTCTGTCTTAACCCGATGACGTATGTTATTTCTCTCACGCATACATTATACCAGAGAAATGATGATATTCTAAATTAAAACCGTGACTAAGATTATTTCCAGCAAACTCATAAGTTTCATTGTCTTACATTTATAAATTAAAAGCATTCTTGTTATGAGAATTTTACAACTGTTCAGTCCCTAATTATAATATTTCTGATGAATGGCTGAAAATGTAAATATTGTTTAATGTACAGTAAAGTCATGTTTTTTGTTTTTAGTGTCCAATAATTAAGTAAAGGAATTTCTCTGATACTGGAAGCTTTAATCACGTATGCATTACTCTCACCCTGGTAATCATGTGCTACCAGTGTTTGCAAGCATCTTGGAATAGTGAGTTTGGTATTATCGTACTACCCGTCTTATATGTCTTATTCAGTCTCTGCTTATAAAAATTATCAAGATAGTAATTGATCTCAAATAAAAAACAGTTTAATTATATTCATAAATGTAAATTCATTGCTTACCTATTTAAGATAACTGTCATTTCTTGTTACAGGGCTGTTAATAAGACTTTGTTCAGCTCCAGACTATCTGAATACAGTGATAAGTTTGTATCATTCAAATAAGAGAATACTTGCAATTAATCCAGTAATTTCACTCTTGTCTATATTTCTAAAGTAAAATATTAATTCTTGGTTATGATTTAACAATAACATGTTCTCAACTGGTACACAAGGTACTCGTCTCTGTGTACTGCTCATTTTAAAGTTATAGAGAGTGATTTTGCTGGTTAACTCAAACCCGAGATGATAATATAGCGCATTGCCAGTCTCCAGATATAATCTTAAATACAATGGTGGTAAATGATCTGGATACTTCTTCAAATTAAGAAACCTTTCTTATTAATATTTTTACTAATCATGATCAAATGTGTTTCATTTATATGGTTAATAATATCTTCCTCTGTAAGAGCGGTCAAATGCATCCATGACTTACTATTAGGAGGTAACTGCCTTTATAGACTGTGCAAGGATCACATTATCAAGAGTTTCTGGCGTTATGGGTTATAATACATCATTGCATTTATCCACGCAACTATGATTACAAGTGGAGGTAATGTGACACTTTACATTAGAAACGTGGTTTTCGATAATTTCACAATTATAGGTATTGTTGCTCAATTCCAGTATTAAAGTCTTCCTTGTCCGAAATGTTTACAAAAGATGTTGAATTTCTAGACATCTGTAATTAATAGTAAAATGTCTTGTCTTATTCAAATTATAACTAATTCTTATTAGTTTGATCAGTCATTTTCCAGTTCTCTTCATTCAATAGTAGTATCTTCTTCAATAGAAGCTGCTTAATCACACAATCATGTCTATGGGATACAGTTGGTCTGAAGAGTGCTGTGCGAGTTCACATTTAGCAGGAATTATGCGTATATGAATTCGAGATGATAATTGAATTAACTACTTAATCTTAAATTACGTTTGGTCTTATTTTAAAAAATAGAAAACTGTTAACATATTATTCCACAACTCATGTATGTTTATTTTCTTTCTATGTCTAAGTAAAGCAATTCTTCCTTTTGTGACAGGTCTGTAATAACAGTTATACTCATTAAGGTCATTGTGTAACTTACCTGTACTGTTCCGTTCAGCTACAATCATCAGAGTAATGATGATTCTTTAATTAATACGATAATTATCAGCTGAATTGATCATGGTTATTTGTCTTTACCAAGTGGATAATATTATCTTTCTTCAAAATTAAGTAGAAAGGGCTTTAATCAACAACAGCACTTGCAGTTTCCAGTTTCCTTTTAATATTCCAAAAGGATTAAATATCTGATCTCTCTATTCAATAGAGAACTTTGCTAACTACTATTATTTTCCATTCAGGTCCATTTCTTACTATTAAAAGATGAGGTAATTCTCTTGATCATCTGTTAAAAAAGAGAATCCTTGCTTCTAATGTAGAGTAATCACATCGTCAATGTTCCGATTTCCTTCAAGTTCTCAGCAATTAAAAGCTAAGTTTATTCTTGAATTCCCAAAAGCGTGCTGAATAACGTTGACTGCATTCTGACTATTTAGAAACCCAGTGAGTAATGACTGTCTTCAATAGTGACGTTTGCTTATTAGAATTTTTCGATAATCATGCAAAGCAGTTTCTACCATTTTAGAAACTTTACCTCTTCTGAATAAAACAGCGTGGTTTTCAAGTCTACAGACTTTATAAACTTAAAGATTGTGGGAATGTCTGGTATTTTATCTTGCAGAAGCTAGATTTATTCAGAAACTATGATATTGTGTTATTTCCCATATTCCAAGATGAAAGTCAATTTTCATTTTGCAACAGACAATTTATATAACAAGATGAAATGATTCTTATCAAAACAGTAAGAACCACTTGCTAATTACATATTCCATACCTCGCAAAGTTCTTGTGTCTTTCATAGTCAAAGTATAGTAAAGGCTATTACTCTTACAGAAGCGGTGAATCAAAAGTCAGCTGTTGCATTCTCCGTATCAAAAAATCATGTAAATATTATACCAAAATTGATGAAAAATTGTCTTATCAAAATTAAAAAGCCTGTTTCTTTTGTATTTTCCACTAAAATATGTAAGGTTATTTTCCTTTCCTAAGTGGTCTAAAATAAGCAAGGTTAATTTCAGTCTACGGCAATCTAGTAAATATTACATTAAATTTAACTTTAAATAGGCACGTTGCTTAATGTGTTTTCAGCAACTCATGTCAGTGCATTTTCTCCAAGTTTATAAAGATTATGCTATTTCTCTTTCACATAGCTGTTGAAAACAGTCAATGCCATTACTTTATTAAACCAAGATGATGTTATCTTACTTCTTTAATTGTACAAATGCTTTCCATTTTTCATATCAGATAATGTATTTTCTGTAAACTACAATATCAAGGCTAATTGAGTATGAATTGGTTCTAACAATCAGCGTTACTATTGATCTTGGATCATCTTCTATTCAAAAAATTAAGTAAGAAAAACCTACGTTTGAGCTTTAATGTACGATATTATTTCCAGACTAAAACTCATGATCAAATGTGTTTCCATTGTTGTCCCTTTTTACCATAGTGGTCTCATAAAGTAATTAAAGCTAAAGGTCTAATTCTTCCCGCCTTGAGTTCGACATGGAGAAGGCGTGGTCTGTAATCAACAAGCCAGTCAGCTGTTGCAATGTTTGCCAGTCTCCTACGAGACTATAATCTATGTAAATATTATACCCAAAGATGGATAGTAAAATGATCTTGGATCATCTTCTATTCAAAAAATTAAGTAAGAAAAACCTACATTTGGGCTTTAATTTACGATATTATTTCCAGACTAAAACTCATGATCAAATGTGTTTCCATTGTTGTCCCTTTTTACCATAGTGGTCTCATAAAGTAATTAAAGCTAAAGGTCTAATTCTTCCCTTCTTGAGTTCAACATGGAGAAGGCGTGGTCTGTAATCAACAAGCCAGTCAAATGCACCATTGACTTTACCTCAAACCCTGTTAGGGCGAGGTAATGCACCATGTGCTGGGTCACTGTTGACCTAGGTACTGTTTAGTCCTGTGTCAGCAGAAGGCATTCTTGCGCAGTGGCAATTTCATAGTCAAGGAAGTTATACTGAGACGTGATTATTGCTGGTTGAAAACTTTACCCAATACCCCGCCGAGATGACTTGAAATATAGTCAGCTGTGGCAATTTTTGCCAGTCTCCTACGAGACTATAATCTATGTAAAAATTATACCCAAAGATTGATGGTAAAATGATCTTGGATAATCTTCTATTCAAAAAATTAAGTAAGAAAAACCTACGTTTGGGCTTTAATTTACGATATTATTTCCAGACTAAAACTCATGATCAAATGTGTTTCCATTGTTGTCCCTTTTTACCATAGTGGTCTCATAAAGTAATTAAAGCTAAAGGTCTAATTCTTCCCTTCTTGAGTTCAACATGGACAAGGCGTGGTCTGTAATCAACAAGCCAGTCAAATGCACCATTGACTTTACCTCAAACCCTGTTAGGGCGAGGTAATGCACCATGTGCTGGGACACTGTTGACCTAGGTACTGTTTAGTCCTGTGTCAGCAGAAGGCATTCTTGCGCAGTGGCAATTTCATAGTCAAGGAAGTTATACTGAGACGTGATTATTGCTGGTTGAAAACTTTACCCAATACCCCGCCGAGATGACTTGAAATATAGTCAGCTGTGGCAATTTTTGCCAGTCTCCTACCAGACTATAATCTATGTAAATATTATACCCAAAGATGGATGGTAAAATGATCTTGGATCATCTTCTATTCAAAAAATTAAGTAAGAAAAACCTACGTTTGGGCTTTAATTCACGATATTATTTCCAGACTAAAGCTCATGATCAAATGTGCTCCCATTGTTGTCCTTTTTACCATAGTGGTCTCAAAGTAATTAAAGCTAAAGGTCTAATTCTTCCCTTGAGTTCAACATGGCGTGGTCTGTAATCAACAAGCCCAAGTCATTTTGCCAGTCTCCTACGAGACTATAATCTATGTAAATATTATACCCAAAGATGGATGGTAAAATGATCTTGGATCATCTTCTATTCAAAAAATTAAGTAAGAAAAACCTACGTTTGGGCTTTAATTTACGATATTATTTCCAGACTAAAACTCATGATCAAATGTGTTTCCATTGTTGTCCCTTTTTACCATAGTGGTCTCATAAAGTAATTAAAGCTAAAGGTCTAATTCTTCCCTTCTTGAGTTCAACATGGAGAAGGCGTGGTCTGTAATCAACAAGCCAGTCAAATGCACCATTGACTTTACCTCAAACCCTGTTAGGGCGAGGTAATGCACCATGTGCTGGGTCACTGTTGACCTAGGTACTGTTTAGTCCTGTGTCAGCAGAAGGCATTCTTGCGCAGTGGCAATTTCATAGTCAAGGAAGTTATACTGAGACGTGATTATTGCTGGTTGAAAACTTTACCCAATACCCCGCCGAGATGACTTGAAATATAGTCAGCTGTGGCAATTTTTGCCAGTCTCCTACGAGACTATAATCTATGTAAAAATTATACCCAAAGATGGATGGTAAAATGATCTTGGATCATCTTCTATTCAAAAAATTAAGTAAGAAAAACCTACGTTTGGCTTTAATTTACGATATTATTTCCAGACTAAAACTCATGATCAAATGTGTTTCCATTGTTGTCCCTTTTTACCATAGTGGTCTCATAAAGTAATTAAAGCTAAAGGTCTAATTCTTCCCTTCTTGAGTTCAACATGGAGAAGGCGTGGTCTGTAATCAACAAGCCAGTCAAATGCACCATTGACTTTACCTCAAACCCTGTTAGGGTGAGGTAATGCACCATGTGCTGGGTCACTGTTGACCTAGGTACTGTTTAGTCCTGTGTCAGCAAATGGCATCCATTCGCAGTGGCAATTTCATAGTCAAGGAAGTTATACTGAGACGTGATTATTGCTGGTTGAAAACTTTACCCAATACCCCGCCGAGATGACTTGAAATATAGTCAGCTATGGCAATTTTTGCCAGTCTCCTATGAGACTATAATCTATGTAAACAGTATACCCAAAGATGGATGGTAAAATGATCTTGGATCATCTTCTATTCAAAAAATTAAGTAAGAAAAACCTACGTTTGGGCTTTAATTTACGATATTATTTCCAAACTAAAACTCATGATCAAATGTGTTTCCATTGTTGTCCCTTTTTACCATAGTGGTCTCATAAAGTAATTAAAGCTAAAGGTCTAATTCTTCCTCTTGAGTTCAACATGGAGAAGGCGTGGTCTGTAATCAACAAGCCAGTCAGCAGTTGCAATATTTGGCAGTCTCCTACGAGACTATAATCTATGTAAATATTATACCCAAAGATGGATAGTAAAATGATCTTGGATCATCTTCTATTCAAAAAATTAAGAAAGAAAAACCTACGTTTGGGCTTTAATGTAAGATATTATTACCAGACTAAAACTCATGATCAAATGTGTTTCCATTGTTGTCCCTTTTTACCATAGTGGTCTCATAAAGTAATTAAAGCTAAAGGTCTAATTCTTCCCTTCTTGAGTTCAACATGGAGAAGGCGTGGTCTGTAATCAACAAGCCAGTCAAATGCACCATTGACTTTACCTCAAACCCTGTTAGGGTGAGGTAATGCACCATGTGCTGGGTCACTGTTGACCTAGGTACTGTTTAGTCCTGTGTCAGCAGAAGGCATCCTTGCGCAGTGGCAATTTCATAGTTGAGGAAGTTATACTGAGACGTGATTATTGCTGGTTGAAAACTTTACCCATTACCCTGCTGAGATGACTTGAAATATAGTCAGCTGTGGCAATTTTTGCCAGTCTCCTACGAGACTATAATCTATGTAAAAATTATACCCAAAGATTGATGGTAAAATGATCTTGGATCATCTTCTATTCAAAAATTAAGTAAGAAAAAACTACGTTTGGGCTTTAATTTACGATATTATTTCCAGACTAAAACTCATGATCAAATGTGTTTCCATTGTTGTCCTTTTTTACCATAGTGGTCTCATAAAGTAATTAAAGCTAAAGGTCTAATTCTTCCTTCTTGAGTTCAACATGGAGAAGGCGTGGTCTGTAATCAACAAGCCAGTCAGTTTTGCCAGTCTCCTACGAGACCATAATCTATGTAAATATTATACCCAAAGATGGATGGTAAAATGATCTTGGATCATCTTCTATTCAAAAATTAAGTAAGAAAAACCTACGTTTGGGCTTTTATTTATGTATTATTATCCAGACTAAAACTCATGATCAAATGTGTTTCCATTGTTGTCCCTTTTTACCATAGTGGTCTCATAAAGTAATTAAAGCTAAAGGTCTAATTCTTCCCTTCTTGAGTTCAACATGGAGAAGGCGTGGTCTGTAATCAACAAGCCAGTCAAATGCACCATTGACTTTACCTCAAACCCTGTTAGGGTGAGGTAATGCACCATGTGCTGGGTCACTGTTGACCTAGGTACTGTTTAGTCCTGTGTCAGAAGGCATGGCATCTTGCGCAGTGGCAATTTCATAGTCAAGGAAGTTATACTGAGACGTGATTATTGCTGGTTGAAAACTTTACCCAATACCCCGCCGAGATGACTTGAAATATAGTCAGCTATGGCAATTTTTGCCAGTCTCCTACGAGACTATAATCTATGTAAACAGTATACCCAAAGATGGATGGTAAAATGATCTTGGATCATCTTCTATTCAAAAAATTAAGTAAGAAAAACTACTACGTTTGAGCTTTAATGTACGATATTATTTCCAGACTAAAACTCATGATCAAATGTGTTTCCATTGTTGTCCTTTTACCATAGTGGTCTCATAAAGTAATTAAAGCTAAAGGTCTAATTCTTCCCTTTCTTGAGTTCAACATGGAGAAGGCGTGGTCTGTAATCAACAAGCCAGTCAAATGCACCATTGACTTTACCTCAAACCCTGTTAGGGTGAGGTAATGCACCATGTGCTGGGTCACTGTTGACCTAGGTACTGTTTAGTCCTGTGTCAGCAAATGGCATCCCTTCGCAGTGGCAATTTCATAGTCAAGGAAGTTATACTGAGACGTGATTATTGCTGGTTGAAAACTTTACCCAATACCCCGCCGAGTTGACTTGAAATATAGTCAGCTATGGCAATTTTTGCCAGTCTCCTACGAGACTATAATCTATGTAAACAGTATACCCAAAGATGGATGGTAAAATGATCTTGGATCATCTTCTATTCAAAAAATTAAGTAAGAAAAACCATATTATTTCCAGACTAAAACTCATGATCAAATGTGTTTCCATTGTTGTCCCTTTTTACCATAGTGGTCTCATAAAGTAATTAAAGCTAAAGGTCTAATTCTTCCCGCCTGCGTGGTCTGTAATCAACAAGCCAGTCAGCTGTTGCAATGTTTGCCAGTCTCCTACGAGACTATAATCTATGTAAATATTATACCCAAAGATGGATAGTAAAATGATCTTGGATCATCTTCTATTCAAAAAATTAAGTAAGAAAAACCTACATTTGGGCTTTAATTTACGATATTATTTCCAGACTAAAACTCATGATCAAATGTGTTTCCATTGTTGTCCCTTTTTACCATAGTGGTCTCATAAAGTAATTAAAGCTAAAGGTCTAATTCTTCCCTTCTTGAGTTCAACATGGAGAAGGCGTGGTCTGTAATCAACAAGCCAGTCAAATGCACCATTGACTTTACCTCAAACCCTGTTAGGGCGAGGTAATGCACCATGTGCTGGGTCACTGTTGACCTAGGTACTGTTTAGTCCTGTGTCAGCAGAAGGCATTCTTGCGCAGTGGCAATTTCATAGTCAAGGAAGTTATACTGAGACGTGATTATTGCTGGTTGAAAACTTTACCCAATACCCCGCCGAGATGACTTGAAATATAGTCAGCTGTGGCAATTTTTGCCAGTCTCCTACGAGACTATAATCTATGTAAAAATTATACCCAAAGATTGATGGTAAAATGATCTTGGATAATCTTCTATTCAAAAAATTAAGTAAGAAAAACCTACGTTTGGGCTTTAATTTACGATATTATTTCCAGACTAAAACTCATGATCAAATGTGTTTCCATTGTTGTCCCTTTTTACCATAGTGGTCTCATAAAGTAATTAAAGCTAAAGGTCTAATTCTTCCCTTCTTGAGTTCAACATGGACAAGGCGTGGTCTGTAATCAACAAGCCAGTCAAATGCACCATTGACTTTACCTCAAACCCTGTTAGGGCGAGGTAATGCACCATGTGCTGGGACACTGTTGACCTAGGTACTGTTTAGTCCTGTGTCAGCAGAAGGCATTTGGCAGTGGCAATTTCATAGTCAAGGAACTGAGACGTGATTATTGCTGGTTGAAAACTTTTGACTAGTCAGCTGTGGCATTTTGCCAGTCTCCTACGAGACTATAATCTATGTAAATATTATACCCAAAGATGGATGGTAAAATGATCTTGGATCATCTTCTATTCAAAAAATTAAGTAAGAAAAATATTTCAGACTAAAACTCATTTACCATAGTGGTCTCATAAAGTAATTAAAGCTAAAGGTCTAATTCTTCGGTCTGTAATCAACAAGCCAGTCATAGTCAGCTGTGGCAATTTTTGCCAGTCTCCTACCAGACTATAATCTATGTAAATATTATACCCAAAGATGGATGGTAAAATGATCTTGGATCATCTTCTATTCAAAAAATTAAGTAAGAAAAACCTACGTTTGGACTTTAATTTACGATATTATTTCCAAACTAAAACTCATGATCAAATGTGTTTCCATTGTTGTCCCTTTTTAACATAGTGGTCTCATAAAGTAATTAAAGCTAAAGGTCTAATTCTTCCCTTCTTGAGTTCAACATGGAGAAGGCGTGGTCTGTAATCAACAAGCCAGTCAAATGCACCATTGACTTTACCTCAAACCCTGTTAGGGCGAGGTAATGCACCATGTGCTGGGTCACTGTTGACCTAGGTACTGTTTAGTCCTGTGTCAGCAGAAGGCATTCTTGCGCAGTGGCAATTTCATAGTCAAGGAAGTTATACTGAGACGTGATTATTGCTGGTTGAAAACTTTACCCAATACCCCGCCGAGATGACTTGAAATATAGTCAGCTGTGGCAATTTTTGCCAGTCTCCTACGAGACTATAATCTATGTAAAAATTATACCCAAAGATTGATGGTAAAATGATCTTGGATAATCTTCTATTCAAAAAATTAAGTAAGAAAAACCTACGTTTGGGCTTTAATTTACGATATTATTTCCAGACTAAAACTCATGATCAAATGTGTTTCCATTGTTGTCCCTTTTTACCATAGTGGTCTCATAAAGTAATTAAAGCTAAAGGTCTAATTCTTCCCTTCTTGAGTTCAACATGGACAAGGCGTGGTCTGTAATCAACAAGCCAGTCAAATGCACCATTGACTTTACCTCAAACCCTGTTAGGGCGAGGTAATGCACCATGTGCTGGGACACTGTTGACCTAGGTACTGTTTAGTCCTGTGTCAGCAGAAGGCATTCTTGCGCAGTGGCAATTTCATAGTCAAGGAAGTTATACTGAGACGTGATTATTGCTGGTTGAAAACTTTACCCAATACCCCGCCGAGTTGACTTGAAATATAGTCAGCTATGGCAATTTTTGCCAGTCTCCTACGAGACTATAATCTATGTAAACAGTATACCCAAAGATGGATGGTAAAATGATCTTGGATCATCTTCTATTCAAAAAATTAAGTAAGAAAAACCTACGTTTGAGCTTTAATGTACGATATTATTTCCAGACTAAAACTCATGATCAAATGTGTTTCCATTGTTGTCCCTTTTTACCATAGTGGTCTCATAAAGTAATTAAAGCTAAAGGTCTAATTCTTCCCTTCTTGAGTTCAACATGGAGAAGGCGTGGTCTGTAATCAACAAGCCAGTCAGCTGTTGCAATTTTTGCCAGTCTCCTACGAGACTATAATCTATGTAAATATTATACCCAAAGATGGATGGTAAAATGATCTTGGATCATCTTCTATTCAAAAAATTAAGTAAGAAAAACCTACGTTTGGGCTTTAATGTATGATATTATTACCAGACTAAAACTCATGATCAAATGTGTTTCCATTGTTGTCCCTTTTTACCATAGTGGTCTCATAAAGTAATTAAAGCTAAAGGTCTAATTCTTCCCTTCTTGAGTTCAACATGGAGAAGGCGTGGTCTGTAATCAACAAGCCAGTCAAATGCACCATTGACTTTACCTCAAACCCTGTTAGGGCGAGGTAATGCACCATGTGCTGGGTCACTGTTGACCTAGGTACTGTTTAGTCCTGTGTCAGCAGAAGGCATTCTTGCGCAGTGGCAATTTCATAGTCAAGGAAGTTATACTGAGACGTGATTATTGCTGGTTGAAAACTTTACCCAATACCCCGCCGAGATGACTTGAAATATAGTCAGCTATGGCAATTTTTGCCAGTCTCCTACGAGACTATAATCTATGTAAAACAGTATACCCAAAGATGGATGGTAAAATGATCTTGGATCATCTTCTATTCAAAAAATTAAGTAAGAAAAACCTACGTTTGGCTTTAATGTATGATATTATTACCAGACTAAAACTCATGATCAAATGTGTTTCCATTGTTGTCCCTTTTTACCATAGTGATCTCATAAAGTAATTAAAGCTAAAGGTCTAATTCTTCCCTTCTTGAGTTCAACATGGAAAAGCCATGGTCTGTAATCAACAAGCCAGTCAAATGCACCATTGACTTTACCTCAAACCCTGTTAGGGTGAGGTAATGCACCATGTGCTGGGTCACTGTTGACCTAGGTACTGTTTAGTCCTGTGTCAGCAGAAGGCATCCTTGCGCAGTGGCAATTTCATAGTTGAGGAAGTTATACTGAGACGTGATTATTGCTGGTTGAAAACTTTACCCATTACCCTGCTGAGATGACTTGAAATATAGTCAGCTGTGGCAATTTTTGCCAGTCTCCTACGAGACTATAATCTATGTAAAAATTATACCCAAAGATTGATGGTAAAATGATCTTGGATAATCTTCTATTCAAAAAATTAAGTAAGAAAAACCTACGTTTGGGCTTTAATTTACGATATTATTTCCAGACTAAAACTCATGATCAAATGTGTTTCCATTGTTGTCCCTTTTTACCATAGTGGTCTCATAAAGTAATTAAAGCTAAAGGTCTAATTCTTCCCTTCTTGAGTTCAACATGGAGAAGGCGTGGTCTGTAATCAACAAGCCAGTCAAATGCACCATTGACTTTACCTCAAACCCTGTTAGGGTGAGGTAATGCACCATGTGCTGGGTCATTGTTGACCTAGGTACTGTTTAGTCCTGTGTCAGCAAATGGCATCCCTTCGCAGTGGCAATTTCATAGTCAAGGAAGTTATACTGAGACGTGATTATTGCTGGTTGAAAACTTTACCCAATACCCCGCCGAGATGACTTGAAATATAGTCAGCTGTGGCAATTTTTGCCAGTCTCCTACCAGACTATAATCTATGTAAACAGTATACCCAAAGATGGATGGTAAAATGATCTTGGATCATCTTCTATTCAAAAAATTAAGTAAGAAAAACCTACGTTTGGGCTTTAATTTACGATATTATTTCCAAACTAAAACTCATGATCAAATGTGTTTCCATTGTTGTCCCTTTTTACCATAGTGGTCTCATAAAGTAATTAAAGCTAAAGGTCTAATTCTTCCCTTCTTGAGTTCAACATGGAGAAGGCGTGGTCTGTAATCAACAAGCCAGTCAAATGCACCATTGACTTTACCTCAAACCCTGTTAGGGTGAGGTAATGCACCATGTGCTGGGTCATTGTTGACCTAGGTACTGTTTAGTCCTGTGTCAGCAAATGGCATCCCTTCGCAGTGGCAATTTCATAGTCAAGGAAGTTTTACTGAGACGTGATTATTGCTGGTTGAAAACTTTACCCAATACCCCACCGAGATGACTTGAAATATAGTCAGCTATGGCAATTTTTGCCAGTCTCCAGCGAGACTATAATCTATGTAAACAGTATACCCAAAGATGGATGGTAAAATGATCTTGGAGCATCTTCTATTCAAAAAATTAAGTAAGAAAAACCTACGTTTGAGCTTTAATGTACGATATTATTTCCAGACTAAAACTCATGATCAAATGTGTTTCCATTGTTGTCCCTTTTTACCATAGTGGTCTCATAAAGTAATTAAAGCTAAAGGTCTAATTCTTCTCTTCTTGAGTTCAACATGGAGAAGGCGTGGTCTGTAATCAACAAGCCAGTCAGCTGTTGCAATTTTGCAGTCTCCTATGACTTTACCTCAAACCCAAAGATGGATAGTAATGCACCATGATCTTGGATCATCTTCTATTGAAAAAACCTAGGTAAAACCTGTTTAGTCCTTTAGCATGTATGATATTATTACCAGACTAAAACTCATGATCAAATGTGTTTCCATTGTTGTCCCTTTTTACCATAGTGATCTGGTTAAAGTAATTAAACTAAAGGTCTAATTACCCTGCTGAGATGACTTGAAATATAGTCAGCTGTGGCAATTTTTGCCAGTCTCCTACGAGACTATAATCTATGTAAAAATTATACCCAAAGATTGATGGTAAAATGATCTTGGATAATCTTCTATTCAAAAAATTAAGTAAGAAAAACCTACGTTTGGGCTTTAATTTACGATATTATTTCCAGACTAAAACTCATGATCAAATGTGTTTCCATTGTTGTCCCTTTTTACCATAGTGGTCTCATAAAGTAATTAAAGCTAAAGGTCTAATTCTTCCCTTCTTGAGTTCAACATGGAGAAGGCGTGGTCTGTAATCAACAAGCCAGTCAAATGCACCATTGACTTTACCTCAAACCCTGTTAGGGTGAGGTAATGCACCATGTGCTGGGTCACTGTTGACCTAGGTACTGTTTAGTCCTGTGTCAGCAAATGGCATCCCTTCGCAGTGGCAATTTCATAGTCAAGGAAGTTATACTGAGACGTGATTATTGCTGGTTGAAAACTTTACCCAATACCCCGCCGAGATGACTTGAAATATAGTCAGCTATGGCAATTTTTGCCAGTCTCCTACGAGACTATAATCTATGTAAAAATTATACCCAAAGATGGCTGGTAAAATGATCTTGGTTCATCTTCAATTCAATAAATACTGTTAAGTCTTGAGTGAGAATTGTGCATCCCTTCGCATTATAACTCACCATAAGCGTCTCAGTGCTTGGTAAATGGTTGAGCGATTAATTGACCGCATTTTGGGTGACGCAAAAATATGAACGCACCATAACGGTGAGATATATTTTCTTCCATCAAATAACTCTGTTAATTCTGTACACATTACATCTATTGATTCTGTCCATCCGGAGAGAGACTCCTCTGTTGCTCTACTTATGGTTTCTTTCTTTTTGTTTGTCTTTACGGTAAAGGTTTATTTTCTGTTTGTTTTACTGGGAGTTTTTCTTTGGAGAGAGGCTGGGAGGAAGAAAATGTCTTGTATTTAGTACTTTTCTTTCACCAGGAGGTGGAGCCCTTACCCTTCGAATGGGGAATTGAAATGATTGTGTCGCTCCACGGACATCATTTCTTCGCACTCATTTCAACAGTTGAGTTTATTTTGTGTAGCCCACACAAATCACACATTTTCCTTAGAGTGCTAAGTTCACCATCTGTACACATACAAGATCCCTGTCCCAGGACCTCACATCGGATCAAGGGGGAAGAGACATTGAGTTGAGATCTACCTATGTTGAAAATTACAGGCCTCTCTGTCATCTTTTTATGTGGGAGAACTTGCACAAACATTTGGTCACTTTACGCTGAAATAAGGGCCCGTCTAGAGCAATCTCTCACTTCTGTGTCTAATGAATATCAAATGTATTTACAGATTTGAGCATTGCCTTGAGATGGTGTTTTGTGCTGGCCCCCTAGTGGTGGGAGGGTGAACTAAACAAAAACAAGCATAATGTCTCTTACGATATTAATGTATTTTGTTTTTGATGTCTTAGTTATTATATGGGGCTTTTATTTAGAAAAACTAGGTAAATGCCTAGTTTCCTATTAACATACAGTGAGCGTTACGTTTTCTTATGTTAAAAGAGAAGGAGGAGGACAGAATCTTACCACAGGGAGGTTATTCCATAAGAAGGGGGGGACGATGAAATGTCCATTTATACTGTGGATTACATTAACACACGCATATATATATATATATATATATATATATATATATATATATATATATATATATATATATACATATATATACATACACACATACACACACACATATATATATATATATATACACACACATACTTACAGTACAAATGGACTTTACATACAAACACATGTACATGCAAATAAATGGTTTAAATAAGCGTATCCTTTGAGGTCGACTGAAATATACATTATCGAACAATTGTCCCGATAGACTAAACTATCTCTCTACGAACGCATCCGCCTGGCTATGTTGCCATCAGGTACCGCGAACTACACAGGACTGGCAGTGAAGCTTTTGTCCCCCTAACCCAAAGTAAGTTTGTCAATTTAAAAACATCCATCGGCTGTTGCATCAATAAATTCACACAGCCAGATCTCAATTGTAGATTTCCTTTCTGCTGTGGGCACGGACCCCCTGGCTCTTTAGTAAGCCCCTTGGTCCCTTGCAGATGTTGTATTAACTCGTTGAAAAGTGGGAACAATATGTATTACTTTGGAGCGTTGGCATAGACGTACATTTTGATGGTCGCTATTGTGCACATTTGAATTAGTAAGATGCAACATATTTTTATTTTATTTCTAAATTGAATGAACAAGGTATTTGGGGAACAGCTATATATTGTGCTTCTATATAATTAGGTTTATTTCACTAATGGCTCTAACGCATCTGAAATTAGCCACATCCTCAAGAACACGTTGACTAACTCGCGCACACCCATCTGGCTCGGTCTTAATACTGAGAATACAAAATAACTTCATTAAAATACATACAAATGACCGTCTTTAAGTCCAAGAAGACATTACAGACATTAAGCTAAGCTACAAACCAAATATGTTATGCTACTTTATATCTATAAAAAAAGATTAAATTAAAAAAAGTCCTTCAGAAACCATCTTCCATGAAAAATATGTAGCAGCATTTTATTTTTAAAAGTAAAATAAAAATCTTACATGTTGGTGGTGGGGAAAGAAAATAAAAAAAATAGTTAAATACAATCAACATCTCGGCTTCTGAAGCCTGGCTGGTTCACTTGTCCATTTAGGTAGCCACGCTACTGGTCCCTCAGCAAAACATGGCCATGATGTTTTGTCCAATACAAATGGCAAGAGTAGAACCAAGAACAAGAGAAACACACACACACACACACTCACACTCTCTCCCCCTCCATCACGCTAAGCCCACTTTTATAGCAGCACAAAGAGCCAAGTATGACCCTAGGAATAGTTTTTGGGCAAATGAGGCCACTAATAGATTAAAAACAGCAATCACCCTTTCCCCCAAAAAAAACACACGCACACACAATAAAATCCAAGTAGAGACTCCACAAACTGTCCATTCAATTTGGCCTCTGTACAGAAAATAAAAACGGCAACCACAAAATGTAGGCGTCATTGATAATGAATGCAAGCATTTAGGTGCTATGCTATTAAAAATAGATATCTCCTTTTTGGGCCGCGTTGTCCCAACAGCCCTTCGCTTTGTGGCTTCATCTTCACTGGAGGGGTGAATAAGTACGATTCCTGTGAGAACGGGGCCATCCAACCCATTTGCTCACTGTGAGTCAGCGTTTCTTTAATTTAGTCGAATTCCACGCCCACGGCAGATAATAAAAAGCGTCTGGATCCGAGGAATCAGTCTGGCTTTGAAAAAGGGAGGAAAAAAAAAAGATGTCCTTCAATGATTCCCCACTGAAAATCCATCGCACAGGTGTGTACAGGCAGAGGCGCCGCTTGTCAGCGTAAACACATTAGTCTCTCCTTCCGCTTGTAGCTGAAAATGTAAAAACTCTTAATTAGGATTTGCGGTCGTCTCGTCGGTTTGAAAGTGGGCTGCGCTCCGTCGGAAGGCGCCAAGTTGCGGGGATGGAGTTGGAATCCGGGGCCGGATTTTCGGCAGCGCGTCATCCACTACCGACTCCTCGCTTTTCTCGCTGCTCTGCGGTGGAGTCAGGACACCCGAAGGTACGGGGCAGCCGGCGTGACGCTCCAGCTCCACATCCTGGTAAGAGTTGGCCTTGTCCTGTACACGCAGACATCCACAGGTTAACTCAAGGTCACTTGACCTTGCAGAATGAATGCTGATCTGCACCTGCAGCCAGATGAGTTTTTTTTATTTTTATGGATAGGTAAATCTGAACCCACTCTTTGAAAGCATCCGAGTCACACAACTAGAATAAATACTACTATACTAGGAGTCTAGATAACTGCTTCACTTCCCATTAGAAAGGGGTGTCTAAATATAGCTTTCACTCCACAATATGTGTTCCATATTGAGCTGATACTGCCGTCTGCTTCTTCAAACTGAGGGTATGACACCCGCCATCTACTGTGTAATAGACCCACTATGGATACGTGTCTCATACAGCACAAAACTAACTATCTCTCTAAGATCACATGTTTAAAATCAATCCAGTTATTTTCATGGACAGCAGATTTGTGTCATTGCTTTTTAAAAAAACAATAAATCATGTGCTGCGATACCGTCACGTACCATCCACGTGATGTAGGAGGCATGGGTCTGGATGTTGTGCACGTCATCTACGGGGATTCCGGCGAAGGTTTTCATCGACGACCCGCCAACTTCCCTCAGCGCCATGGCGAACGGCACCATCCACCTTACGCATTCCTCCACCTCCACCCTCTTCAGAGCTGCAAGGCAAGAAAGGGGAGAGAAAGTGAGACCTCTGGGTCTGGCCTTTCTTCTTCTGCATTTCACTTTAATAAAACGTTGCGTCTCTTGAATAAGAGTGGTTTTGTTTAGTTACCCGAGACATTTTCCACCAGCTCCAGAGAGGAGAAGTGAAACAGGGCTGAAGCAGCAAGGACGCCGTTGGAAAACTCCAGGCATCGCACATCTAGCATACACAGGTCCAGCAACTAGGGGGAAAACAGAAAGAAAGGCGTTAACATCAACAACTAATAACCCACGACACAATCCTCGTGGAATTTTTAAGATTTCTGAATAAAGAAGATCGCTTTGGCTCTTCAACAGGAGCAACGATGGAACGAGCAACTGGAACTGTGAAACCTCCCTTTTCTTACAGTATACTGTTGGATATGAAATGACGCACATTATGGAGGACTGTCCATAGCGCCCAGCCCTGCAGCATACACACGGTCAAAGTATGATTATGTTTTTGTCCCCGGAAGTTGGTACTAGGACCTCCTTCTCCATGACATGACGTGCATCTTTGGCAAGTCAAGATTGTTCTAAGATTCACGTCGGCATCGTGTCTCAATTCATGACTAAGACAATTAGAGGACAATATCTTTTAGTGTATTTCAAACCATTTTAAACAACAGAATAACACCCAATACTGGCTTTCTCTTAATTAAGTAGTCGATCAAAGTCGACCATATTTCACCCTCAGGTTTACCCTTGTCCCTTCCTTTGGCAAAACGCCCCAGAAATCTTCAGTTTTGTATTTAAAGCGTCTAAACCATTGCCAACGAGATACTATTCTAGAAGGCAACTGGTAGTTTGCAGTTTATAAAGACTAGAGTTTGATTTTTACATGTTTGCCCTTCTGTAGTTTTAGGTTTTCCAGCAGTTTTCAAAATCAGTCAAATTGAGCGAGATGTGAAAAAAGAACAGCACAATACGAGTCAGTGGTTAAAAACATGAATAAAATTATATATACCCGAACTGCAAATCTACTCGAAGCTTCACGTTTCTGTCATCGCTCTGCGTTATTTTTGTAGCAAATGGCATCAGTGAAGCAAAACAAAAAAGGAATGTACCTCTGCGATTTGTGTGAAGGTGCTCTGGGGATATCTGGGGATGAGCAGCTCGTCCGACTCCTTCAGGTAGGCCACCTGCATGTAAACATTGAGCCAGGAGATGGGAGTCTGTGGGCAAAGACTCCACTTCAGGTCCTGTGTTGGAGACGGAGAGAAAGCAGACCACCGACAGTGTTAAAACATCAGCAATACGGCCGACTGAGACTCCTATCTATATGCACCCATGACTGTCCTCCGCTCCGGGGTTGGGACAACACAAACTTTTGGACGGGCGGACATTTGTAAAAACAGATTAGCATTTAAATGGCACTTCTTGAAGAAATGTTACTTTCTTGTTGTTCCGAGTTTGTACTCATGGTTTAATTTACTCATTGGAAGTCGCTTTGAATAAAAGTGTCAGGTAAATGACATGTAGTGTCAAGTAAAATGTTAAGGAAACACCTTTAGTGATGCAGGTACCTCGAGAGCCACTTACTACAAGAGGCCTACTTACATGGTAAGCTCTACCAAGTGGAGTGAGGAGATTGGTGATGTCATATGTATAAGATTACTGTGTGCATGTTCTTTACCTTCATTATGATAATTTCCATACTGAGAATCTCATCTTCAGTGCAGGCTTCGTCTGTAACGTAGGCAAACTGGTGGACTTTGGGAGGATACATCTCCTGAGGGATGAAAGCTTTATTACAATCAATCATACCAAACAGAACATTGTGACATCATAGAGAAGAAAAGAGGTAGTGCAACTAAGAGATGAGCACCTGAAGCAAAGCTAGCCCCCAACACAGAGCTGCAGGCCTCGTAACAACCAGGGGGGGCGGGGTTTAGCGTTTCGTCGACCCGCTCTACACTCTGGGCAGCGCCAACGCCACTTACCTCGACTTTGGCGGCGATGAAGAGACAGGTGATGCCGATGAGCTGCAGCGTTGACTTGAAGACGTTCCTCTGCGTGGCCATGAAGCGGTCAAAGTAGTCCTGGGCGAGGTGGTACGACTCCCTGTGCAGCTTGTACACCTCGCTCACCTAAAAACGTGCACACGACACAGGACGTCAACGCAGGCACGTTGCCTCGAAGCACATTCACAAAATGGTATCGGGAAGGTCTCAGTGATGACGAACAGCTTGTGTTCATTAAGAGTCAGGCAAAGTTTTACTGCTACTCGGACAGCCATTAATATCCCTGCCAACTACCATCTTTCCCATTTTATATACTCCTTTATTGAACCCAGAAGAGCTTATGACCGAGGGAACTAAATTCTGAATGCAAGGTGTCCGTTGTCGTGCCGTCGATATCTAGAAATGTCGACAATTGCTGCTATGTTGTTTTTCTACCCACATTGTGACACTATACAACTTTAAATGTTGAGAACTCAGCGAGTTTCCTCCTCAACATCCCACCAGATACTGTTGGGCGTTATGCGTCTGAAAGCTGTCAGAGCCCCACGCGGCAGACGTCCTTGTCATAGTTTCCACGAGCATCAGAACGTGACAGTTAGTTCTAATTATGTGAAACTTAGTACCACGCTCCCTGAGGTTCAAGCATTTTGACACTCTTGCCATCTACAGTTGAATGAGAGAGAAAGAGAAAGAGATTGTTGCGCTGGTCACCAAGACAATGCTACATACCTCCATGAGCCAGTCCAGGAGAACCGCCCGCATCTTTGGCTGCAGATGTGGATGTTTCTCCAGCACGTGGACGTCCCTGCTGTAGATCTTGTCCTTCTCCAACATGTTGTTCCATACCACATCTTTACTGGCCCAGCTGATAATAAGAACAGAGATGACACCAAGGCAAAAAAGATTAATTGATACAACTCTTGACTACCCCCCTCATTGTCGTCAAACACGTCCACAAATACAAAAATCAAATCACTTGAGTTTTAGGTAGGATCTTCTTGACATTAACCACCAGATCAAAAGGAGAATATAGAGATGACCCTTTTTAAACTAGTTGCTAGGGAGCTGTATTCAACAGTACTCACCACAGAGCAGGAAGTGGCGCGCAGCGTACGGGCGTCACAAACACGTTGTTAAAGTTGTAGTGGGGGAAACCCACGTTTATCAGGGCAACTGGTTGATCCTCTTCCTGGTCAGGTGTGGGGATCCACCTCTGGGGACTAGTGTAACCAGCATCGGGGCTCCAGCCCAGCTTCACAGGAGAGAGAGACGGAGATGAATCACGGAGCATTGAATCCTGAACAAAAGAAACCTTCCAGCTAACAAGACGTTAAGAGTGGAGAGCTAGTTAACAACAGCAAGTGTTCCTCTGGGAATGAGCAACCAAGTTCATAGTTGTGCTGCATCTGATCCAATACAGACCAAGAAGTACAAAAATAGCGGGCCATGGACAGTAAACAAAGCCGAGATGTTTGGTGGAGACCGGGCCTTTTTGTTTAAACCTACCTCACGATGCTTTTTCTTTGTCATCTCTGCTACCTCTTCATCCAGATCCTGTAGATGCTGGGGATTAAAAATAAAATATAAAAAAAAGGTAAGCCACTCGTTCATTGTTTTATGATTTATTTGTGATTAAATTCAAACTGCACAAAGCTGAGAGAACAGATCAATTTCCACATAGAAGGTAGAAACTGAAATCCTGTCCCACAGGTGTTTGGCTTTTAAAGCTCCAATAAAAACTTGTTTTTCTCTAAATGAAACTACACAGCAATACAATATCTGCGTCATCAATCAGTAATGCTTAAATAAACAATACACCAATGTTTTTATAGACAACACCAGGTTTATATTCGGGTCGTTCAAAGCAGGCCTATTTGTCCAGGAGCAGCCTAAACTAAAGCACGGTGGGGCCGCTTCCAGGCCCGCCTGCCAGCCCTTTGCTCACCAACGTTACTTACAATGGCAACATCTGCCTTCCTCTTTCTCGGTCGTACAGTATTTTCTATGGTTGCCTCAGGAGCAGCAGACTGTGGTTCCGTCTCTTCCCTGGAAACAAACACGGGAGAGAAGCCGAGCCCAGCGTGAGAGCTGACATATACAAAACACACTTTCACAAGTTTAACACGCGAAAGAGGCCACAACAAAACACTTTAGCATCAAGCTAACTAGCCGGATGGCTAAAGCTCCATCCACTCAACTTTTGCTTTTCTGTCGTCACACTCTCACACACACACACAGACACACACGCACGCGCTCACTTTGATTGACGCGCTAAAAATAAAAAAGAGCCATGAATTAATCTAAATGAAGAAACTCACCTTTGTCCTCGCATTATATAGATATATAAATATGAATATATATCGTTGGGGTGGGTGTCCGTTTCAGAATAAACCTGTGAATGAGAAGTGTTGAAAGTTGAATGTTGGAGGCTTTAGACAAACACATTTCATACACTCCCAACCCCCACTCTCGACTCTCAACTCCCTCCTTCTGACAAAGCCCGACGCAGCCTGGCGCGGGGAAATGGAAACGGTGCACCGCGTCAGGAGCGGCGGACATAAAGCCCCGCGCGACACGAGTACAGCCGCAGAAACACCCGCCGACGAACTGGACAACGTGTCCTACGTCGGCGTGGTTATTTCGCTTATTTCTTAAGGGGAAGATGGTCACCCACCACCTTCAACCCCCCTCCTCCACCCCCAACTCCGGACAGCTGGCTCGCCACATAATGGCCTATCGACAGGCACAGCTGAGGCGGCCTGCTCGCGTTTCCCTCTCAATTCTGCCGTTTATAAACGGCGACAAACATCGGGACGCTTGGCCCGATGCACGCGCTATGTCGGGGCGAACGCGCGAACACGACATTAGTTTAGGGTTTAACTTGTTGCAGTTTGAGTCAAGTTAGCATTCAAGTCGGCGCGGCTACAAAAAAAAGTTGCAGCTCGACCCACATAGCTCGGTGAACGTTTCTTTTCGACCACTCACCTCGAGATTCTGCCCCTGAAGTTCACTCTCATCCACGTCTGGGAGATAAATATGAAGAGCGTTCAACTTCCCAGACTTGTTGTTCAGACTCGGGGGAGCTCTCAGTCCGAGGGTGCGCATCCAGGCCGGGCTAGTTCCTCTGAGCTGGCGCCTAGTAGGGAACAGATGACTTGGAGCGTCAACGTCAGAGAGGAGTGGATTTAACTTGGCGCTAAACCTCCGGGTCCGCCGCCTCTCAAAGGGCCGATTACAACCGAGTTCTGCTCCGTTTCGCCTCCGTGTCGTGCGTGGAGCACCTTATTTCTATGCGATCGATCTATATTGCGCCAAAGAAAAGGAAAAATACGTTTATAAGTTAGCCGGCAAAACGAGGAGGCGTGCCCGCTGCAGTGACAGCTGCGGGGGGCGGGGCTTCCAAAGAGGAAGTGCCCAGGCACCGCGTGGCTAGTCTGTCGGATGTAAACAAAGCCGCGGTCCTTCCGATTAAGCCTAAATTGTGGGTTAACGCGGCCGAATTATCGCGAAGCAATCGTGCCTCTGCGTTGTGTGCACTTCACGCGAGGTTGTCTCGCGCCGCCGCCCTAGGCGCATCTGTTATTGAGCACAAACGGAGCAGCGACGTTAGCCCGTCGATGCTTCTACCGGCGCGCCCACTAATCGCGCGGGTCGCCGGATCCATACGTCCCCATGGCGAACACGTCACGTAAACCCCGATTTCTATTCACAAACTTGCTGCACTGAAAAATATGTTTTAATACAGTTGCAGTGCGTTAATGTAAGATAATCCACTGTTTTCTGTAATATCTTTCGTCTAAGGTTTATTTTTATTTTTTATTTTTATTTTAATTAACCGAGATTGACCCTTGGCCAGTCATGTGACCTAGAAAGACAAAAACAAGTTAGTTGTCCTTCTCTCGCTGCTCTCCGGTTGCTCCACAAAAAACGGAATCATGAAGTTTTTGGATCTTTTTGGACGCGTAAAATCCGTGGTTATTGGAATGATTCATGTCAAAGCCTTACCAGGTAAACTAAGACTGCACTGACGGTGCCCTCCAATGTTCACATTATGTTTATAAAGTGCCACATCGTGTATTCAGTTGCTGGAGTAGAAGTTGCAACTCCACACTGATATAAAAAACTGTTTTAAGCATCCACTTGTTTTGTGTGGAAAATGTGTTTATTTATTATAACAAATGAACGTCGTAGTTGAGTTAAAAACCTACAATATCATCTTTCAACAGTGGAGTAGTGTAAAGGAGAATTAAATGGGATAACTCAAGTTAAGTACGACGTGCACAGCATTTGAGCAAATGTGCTTGGTTGCATTGCATCACTGCATCTTCTGGGAGCTGTACTTTCTGATTTCTCAGGAACCCCCCTGGGTTGCATGAAAATGTCCCAAATTACTGAAGAAGCGTGCAGGGAGGCCGAAATCTACCGCGATGCAGGGCTTGTAAGTAATTTCAAAACAGTGTATCTCTCCCATCTCTCCCCTCCACCTACCCCCCCTCCACATCTCTCATACTCATGATACGACCAGCAACCCACCCCCACTCCATCATCTCACAGCACTACACCCTCCAGAGTGTCCCTTATCCAGGTGAGGAAGGAACTGCGGATCAAGGTGAGGAAGGCCACGGGTCCAGACGGCATCAGCTCAAGGCTCCTCAAATCCTGTGCAGACCAGCTGTAGGGGATAGTGGAGCATGTCTTTAATTTGAGCTTGAGACTGGGCAAAGTACCACAGCTATGGAAGACCTCCTGTGTGGTACCAGTACCAAAGACCCCGCGGCCCAAGGACCTCAAAAGCTTCAGGCCGGTGACGTTAACGTCCCACCTGATGAAGACCCTGGAGAGGTTGGTCCTTGTCCATCTCCACTCCCTGGTGAGCTCATCGCTGGACCCACTTCAGTTCGCCTACCAGTCTGACATCGGGGTGGATGACGCCGTCATCTTCCTGCTGCAGCGATGCCTCTCTCACCTGGAAAAGGTTGGAAGCACTGTGAGAGTCATGTTCTTCGACTTCTCCAGTGCCTTCAACACCATCCAACCTTTGCTTCTGAGGGACAAGCTGGAGTAGACCGGGGAGGACCACCACCTCACTACATGGATCCTTCACTACCTCACCAACCGTCCTCAGTATGTGAGGATACAGGGGTGACTCAGACCGGGTCTCCTGCAACATGGGGGCTCCACAAGGAACCGTTCTGGCTCCATTCCTCTTCACCATCTACACCTCGGACTTCAAGCACAACTCTGACCACGTCTACCTGCAAAAGTTCTCTGACAACTGCAATCATCGGGGAATACAGAGAACTGATCTGGTCTTCTGGAGCAGCAGCATGGCAGCGGCTGAACAAGCTGCTGAAGAAGGCCAGCAGTGTGCTGGGGTGTCCTCTGGATACTGTGGAGGTGATGGGGGACGGAAGGATGATGACAAAGCTCTCGTCCCTCATGAACCACACTTCCCACCCCATGCAGGACGCTCTGCACAGCTCCTTCAGCCACCGTCTGACTCTTCCCCGGTGTCTGAGGGAGAGGAACCACAAGTCCTTCCTTCAGCTGCTGTCAGGCTGCACAGCACACTGCAGTAGATCACTGGAGATCCTGGCAAACTCAGCACTTTACTTTATTTCCCTCCTGTATATTTATAATTAGTATTTAGTTTTTTAGTATTGTGTTTTGTGTTTTATTTTCATTGATGCTCTGATGTGCACCGCTGCTGTGATTTTTGAAATGTCCCCACTGTGCGACAGATAAAGGAATATCATATCGCTCAAATCAAAAATCAAAACCCACCTGTTCAAAATTGCTTTTAATGTGTGATTGTGTGCTCTGTATGTTCTTATATGCTTTTGTCATTTGTTTTATCGTAATTTATAATGCATAGCTTTTAGGTTTTTCTTTTTCTTTTAATTATGTGTTGTAAAGCGTCTTTGAGCACCTGGAAAAGCGCTATATAAATCAAATGTATTATTATTATATCATATCATATCTCTCCCATCTCTCTCCTCTCTCAGGACGGCGTGATGGTCGAGAACATGCACGACATCCCGTACTCCTTCTCTGTCGGCCCTGAGGTGTCCGCCTGCATGGCCACAGTCTGCGCTGCGGTGAGAGGCGTCTGTCCTCACCTGCCGCTCGGAGTGCAAATACTGTCTTCTGCCAACCAGCAGGCTCTGGCTGTGGCTCTGGCTTCAGGTCCGGTCTCTGCATCAGTTAAATTGTTGTTGTGCTGTGTATGAGGCGACAAAAGGACAAAGGTCATACTCAGACTTGGTATAAATGTGATTTAACGTCACTGTGTGGTCGCAGGGATGGATTTTATCAGGGCCGAGGGTTTTGTGTTTTCTCACGTGGCCGATGAAGGCCTCCTGAACGCCTGCGCCGGGGACTTACTGAGGTACCGCAAGCAGATCGGAGCCGAGCACGTGCAGATCTTCACCGACATCAAGAAGAAGCATAGGTGAAATCAAACCTGATGAGGTTTACTCTGAACTACTCAAGGATACTCGCATAACGAGCAACCTCAGGACGAAGTGCTTGACCCCGCTTACTGCTCGTAAATGAAGATTCAGGGAACTTGTTTAATGGTGAAGAGAGAAAGTTAAGTCAAGTAGCCTCTAAATGAATTTGCTTGACCTTGGCAGTCAACTGGGTCGGGCAGGTGTTCACATCTTTTGTTCATTTGTCCAACTAAGTCAAATGAAGATAATGTTTAAAGTGTTAATCCTTCATTTGTACTCAACTTAAGGATAAGACATATCCATCATTTATTTTTACTTTTAAATATGCTTTTAAGTTCAAGAGAGTTCCATGGATGGCCTGAAAGCCCAATGGGGACCCATAACGTCCCCAGTTTTATGTGACATACAGGTGCAGTTGTCCTTATTTATTTATCAGAAAAACAATGAAAGTAAGATAGGATTGTGTAGAACAGAGAGAGAGACAGACTGACGTCAACCTGGTGTCCAGACTCGGTCTCCGTTTTTGTCCCGAAACAGTTCTCCTCATGTCTGCCGTGTTGTCCCCAGCTCTCACGCCCTGACGTCGGACGTGAGCATCGAGGAGACGGCACGCGCCGCAGAGTTCTTCCTCTCCGATGGACTCGTCGTCACGGGAGCGGCGACGGGAGCGCAGGCTGACCCGCGCCAGCTCAGAGGTACAAACACCGTAAAGCCCAGAAGAGCAGGAGCCGCTTTGGGCGTTGTCTTTTTGGAGAGCCAATACAAGGCTACAACACGAGCTGTTTGGTTTAACATTGATCAGATTTATTTGACATCTGTCTTTTTAATTACTCATTTGGTTTATGTAAGTGGTAGAAAAACTATAAAAAACTCCAATTAACAATATCATACTACGAGAGAAGATTTGTAACGTCTTCAGAGGTCGATCCAGATCTACTGGATGTGTCTTTTCAGTTTTTTATATCAACTTTATATGACCAATAATATGTCAATACGTTAACAGCTTGTTGACAAAATCCATCAGCTTTGGGGATTAAGATCTATACACATGTTTTTTACAAAGCCTGATTCAAAATCTTGGGAGTAAATTAGTTTTTAAATGGTGGTATTGCAACATACACTCATTTAAAACCTCTTGATTCAACACTATTATACATGTATTATACTTGACCCGCTCACATTGTTATGCGTACCTGTACTTTCACCTGCACTGGTACTACCTCTGTAGGTTTATTTTGCTGTTGTCATGGAGTATTTCTATTTACATCGTGGTGGCCGACCAGAATCAACTGTTTTAACAAGAGTCTCCAACACGTCATACAAGACTGTCAACACTTAAGCAGGCACACAAACGCCGTTTAATACATGCCCTGTGAGCACTTGTGTGTTGACACACAGGAGAACACACACACACACACACTCCCCCCATCTCTTTCCTTCACACATACACGTGCACTCTCTATCTTTGTAGCACAAATATCTATTACTGGTCAGACGGAATGATACGGGAGCTCACGTGCCACTGTGGAGGTCAGCCTACTCCTGTGTCCAAAGTTCACTGTGTATCTCAGCCTCTCTTGGTTTAGGCTCCTCTCACTGTGAATATATATATATATATATATATATATATACAAACAGACAAACAACTGTCCCGTTCTACTACAGATGAGTGAGCTCAATATCTTGTACGTGTTTTGGATAAAAGTTCAATGCAGAAGCTAGTAACATTTTCAGCAACGATTTCAGGGAACATTTGAGAGCAAATCCCAAATCTCAATAGATTGCTATTTTTCCCAATTGTTTAAAATGGACTTAAAGGGACAGCGTGTCGATGGTGTGGTTGCAGATTTCGCCGCACCAACTGCCCCTTTGGGGTGACTCCTCCACACCCAAGACTCAGAAAACGTCAGTCGGCGAGAAAAGAAAAGAAAAAAAGGGATAAATATAATTTATTTCTAAGAAAACTAAACTTAACTCAAGTAAAGTTTCAGCCTGGATTAGATGACAAGTTCCTGCTCGATAATAATACCTGAATACTTCTCTCTTGTGGACTTCTCAATTTTAACCCCCGACCAGTTTTGAAAAAGACATAACCATAAATCTCAGATGCAGTTTTGCAAACTAGTGATGTTCTTGGTTGTAACGCTCTATTTTGTGTATATTTAGTTTAAATATGTTGAAGATGCACCCATGCTGGTGAGAGAAGGCTCGGATATAAAGTTTATGTCTGCCTTTTTATTATTACCATTAGGTATTTTATTTTTTACTTTTAATTATCATGGATTTGTGGGAACTTAAACTGTCTACCGGTATATGTTTTATTTCTTAAGCTGAAGCTGCCATTGCTCATCTGTTCTTGTCTTTTCTCAGAGGTTTCCCGGTCCGTGAAAATCCCTGTGCTGATAGGCTCCGGGGTAACCTACGACAACGTCCAGCACTACCTCGATGCCAGTGGACTGATCATTGGGTCTCATTTCAAGGAGGGCGGCCACTGGGCCCACGCAGTCGACCCGGAGCAGGTGAAGAGGTTCATGGGAAAGATACGTGACCTACGGAAATGAGAACCCCAGAGCCTAAAACACGGTTTAGTGTACTTGTACTACAACGGTGTGTAGTGTCACATCAAACACGTACCACCACCTTAAGAAAACAAGATTTTAATTTTTTTTGTGGGGGTACATTTTATAAATACACGCAAATAGAAAAAAAACATAATATTGAACTGTATTTACACTCAATAAGCAACATGTGTAAAATGTATAATAATCAGTACGCATCCGCTCAAAAGAATAAAACGATGGACTTGAGCGTTCATATTAGGAAATTCCCAGGTGGGTTTTTTCCCCACACCACATGAATAAGTTACACCGTGCTATGAAAGTAAATTTTAACACACTCACATTCACAAGAATGTCTAAAGCTAAGGCACATGAGATAATACATACTGAATGCGACCAACCAGTTGAAAACAAGCTGTTATCCAACTTCGTCACAATTAATAAATCCATTTGGAGCAAAGTATTGTTTTGAAGTTTTCATAATGTTTGAATCAGTGTCACACAATAACTTCCACACATTAGCCCCACCCCCCTACTAATATCTAAGCAATCTGAATCCGCCCAGCTGTTCTCATTTTATAATGTAGAATTCCTAACGCTTCTCCAACCTGAGGGACGCCATGATGTCAGGAGATCAAGGTTCACCGCTCTCGCCGTGTTTCGGGTGTGAGAGAGGTGCAGTGCAGGTTGGTTGTGTTAAAATCAAAAACAAAAACCTGTGGGTTTCAGTCTTTTGACGGTTTGCCTTGGTGGACTCTCAGAATTATTTATGTGAGGTGGAACAGTGGTGAGAAAAAAGTGATCCAGGCACGGCGCTGCAACTCCAAACGCTCTCCTCTCTCACGAGCAGTCCCGTGGAAACCACCTCAGTAGTTGCAGAGGCGTTGGCAGGGCTGCTTGAAGTGGCCGTAGCGTCTCTCTGCCGGGGAGAAACGCGCCCTGGCCAGGTTCTGCTTGTGGAGGGCGCTGCGGCTCAGCTTCTTCCGCCCGGCCCGGGCCTGGGCCCGGGTCCCGGCCTTCTGCACCGCCAGCAGCTGGACCTCGACGTCGCAGGGCAGCGGGATTCCCCAGGCGGCCAGACGCCAGGACACGTGCCGCCTCACTGCCACATGCCTGGAGGGACACGGCAGAAGGGTTGTAGTGAGTGTTCATTAGAAACATCAGATGCTATGCAACATGAGAGAGATAGTAGAAGTATCAAAACCAGCAATGCAGAAGTGTCTTTAAACTTGCATTCTCTATAGTGGCCAGCAGGGGGAGACTCCTCGCCTGGTGTATTCCCTAGGAATGAGTTTATGGTCTCAATCTCTCATTTCAAGTCTTTATATTATGTTTTTTTAGTAAATCCTGGTCCGTTTAGACTCAAACAAACAATAAAGTAGAGTATGTTGTAAATGATTGACTGTTGCTACCAGAGACGTATCCGTCATCGCTACATCACTCACACGCCATTAGAATATGGTCACTTCGGTTGTCGGTTGCAAAAACAAAAAAACCCGGCTGACAGCTATAATGTAGGGAAACAAGATGAAGACTGATGTACTTGTGAGTTCATCAACAACATACCTTACAACTAGCATAATTGGCTGGAGGACTATTAAGACATTGAGGTACAAGACAGACACATGAGCTCAATGGAGACCAACCTGGAGATGACCTCCTCTTCTTCTTCGTCTTCCTCGGAGCCAGGCTCCTCCTCCACTCCCTCTATGCTGCATCTCATCTGGTAGATGGACATCCTGGGGTGCTCAATCAGCAGGTTCTCCAGGGGGTCCACCTCGGAGGCCGTCGCTGTAGTCACCGGCTCGCTCTCTGTATAGAAAACAACAGCGCCATGTCAAGCGGATCTGTTTTCACATCTACGGGTGTGGATGAAGCTCTGTGTTGGTGTTCTCTCCGTCCGGGTCCGTTTCTCACCTTGCACGTCAACAATTACCCATCCCCCCTCCTCAAACTCCTTCAGCTCATGGTTGGCGTCTTCCGCCGTCTCAAAGTCCTCGCCTGTGCTCCCCAGCAGATGAGAGAGAATCTTGCCGATCATCTTGGTGCCTGTATTGCAATCTGGGGGGGGGGGACAAGTGGGCATGTGGATCTCACAAAATGCACCTCGAGCTAATCACTCTACATCCAGACTGTTTGCTGTCCTGGCTCCTCAGTGGTGGAACGAGCTCCGCACTGACATCAGGACAGCAGGAAGTTTCTACATCTTCCGCCGGAAACTAAAAACACATCTTTTCTGATTTTATCTGGATTACAACACAGATTAGCACTTCAGTGGCACTTAAATAGCTCTTATTATGGTACTTTTGTAGTTTGACTATGTTGAGGAAATGTTACTTTCTGTATTCTTGTTGTTTTTAGTTTGTACTCTAGGTTGAATGCACTTATTGTAAGTCTGAGTCGCTTTGGATAAAAGCGTCTGCTCAATGAGGGGTCACCAATTTGATCTGAGGATCCCTTGCTTGCTTGTGTCTTTGGCAGGTTAAGCAACGCACGTGCGCCCCCTTGAGGCGGTCACTAGTAAAGACAGTGTCTCCGTGGACACCTGCCTGCTCAGCATCAAGGACAGCTTCGAGCTCAGAAACCCGAGCGGCCCGAGTTGTGACGTTGCTATGACGCCTAGTCAGGGGGAAACAGCTGAGGGGGAACATGGTGACACGAGAGGCTGCAATTACACCGATTGCTGCCATATTGTATAATCTGGGATGACTGGGATGCTGGATCCGATTTCTTCCGGGAAGAAGAGGAAGTCACTTTGACCCTCACATCGCAGCTGACCTTTTTATCCAAACAGATGACCCTTCCGCTTCCTGTTCTAGTCTAGTTAGTCTCTCCATGGCGTCATATCTTGGTCCTGAAATACTTGAGTCTCTTTGCTATTGTTAGGCAACATGTCCCCGTCTTTACGAGCGCACCTGATGACGTGTTGCCTGTCACAAGGAGCGAAGGAGCTGTCAAAGGAGTGATCGCAGACAGCGTCAACATCCCATCGATCCAATACAGTGTGGGACATGTTTACTTGCTCATTCCTTGTCAGCTGATCGCAAAGGAATGTTACAAGAGGACCTGTGTTTTCCTCGTCTGTTTAAAGCACCCCGATGGTATAACACACACACACACACACACACACACACACACACACACACACACACACATACACGCATACATACACAAACACGCACACACACAGCCTCTCGTCAAGTATTTGCCACCAGACCTCTCCCTGTAAACACGGACATAATCCCCACCCCCCCAGCAGGCCAATAATTGCCCAATCTACGGAGCCAACAGCTGACCGCCTGCTCAGCTTTTAGCGTCGCTTTATTTATTGTGATCACAGCTGCTCGCGTCGGGTGAGCGGTGCGGATGTGGAAAGAACTGGACTGGACTGTACTTATATATATATAGACACAATATAAAAACAGTAACAATACGAGGCTTATAAAGGCGCAGTAAATGATCGTAGGTGTGCATTTTGACGTACCTGGTCAAGAAACGGACGTGTATCGGTCTCTGGGTGTGGCCGTCGTCGCGCTATGTTGCTGTTTTTCAGAGACTGTTACGATGTCGAAGTTGTTTATCAGCTAGGGTCCTCCCCGAGCCCCGGAACCTCAACCTAACCCAGCCCAAATAAGGCGGGGCGTGTGCACGTCACGTTCCCACGAGCCAACCCGCTCGCTCTCCTCCTCTGCGTCACCGACGTAACGAAGAAGTGACATTTGAAACGTCGACGTCGACCAAAATATGACTTTTGGTCCATGGTTTATCCTTCTTTGTAACGTTAAACGGACTGAGGTCTTTTCACCTTCGCGATTTTCTCACACCCTGAGCGTGATCGTTACTTAATGTAACGGTGGAAGAGTACAAACGCCGACGATGACTGTGATGAAAAGTGATATCTACCGTGGACTAGCGTTAATAGATTTAAAGCCTCCGTTCATTGCTGTAAAACTGGGCAGTAATGCTACAACCATTACCGTAAAATAAAAACGTATTTAATATTGATTAATGCAAGTGAATGAGGGAACGGGCTGTAGACAAAGTAACAAAGTAAATAGTCATAAACTACAGACACACTAGCTAACTAACGTGATCCTAATCTTTGAAGAATTTGAAAACCATACTAAATCAAGACAGTTCACCCCGACACCAAAACAACCAGTGTGTGTCGTGCGCAACGTTACATGTGCTAATATAAGACTCATTTATTTAGTTAACGCCTTCCCATCGACTGTTTGGTGTCAACGAGTGTACTCTTGTAACTGGACCGGCCGAGAGAAGGGGAGAAGCAGTTATACCGGACGATGTATATAACGCAGCCACCATTTTCTTCAACGGCATACTGATGAAAATACTCCTCTTGCCCTGATGGTCCGGTATATACTCTCTGATCGCTTAATTTTTTTTGGAAAGCAGGAAGTGGGGCGAACAGAAACAGCAGTAACAGCAAAGAAGTTTGGTTGACTGCATTTTAACAAAGCCGAGTTCTCGCAAAGAGCACAAACTACCACTTGGCAGCACATCCAGGACAAGACTGAAGGTACTCGTAACAATGTAGGCAGCTCTTGAGTGTCACGGCGGTGTCAGTCGGCTTCTATCTCTTAAATGGAAATAATTGTCTTGCTCGGTATTGAAATAGAAACGAAACACGAGCATGTGTTGAAGTCCGAGAAGTCCGCTGTCGATTTAGCCTCAACCCGCTTGTCATTGCGTTGAGTTATCATCTAGAAAAACAAACAATCAAACATTTTGGAAGCATGGCAGCATATCATGCGTACATTGAGTCGGTTTATATCAAGTTTAGAAAGTTACTCGACTAACTCGCGAGCGCAACCAAAACGGTTCTCTCCCGACAAACTATTCAGAAGCCAGGTAATTTAAAATATTTAAATAGGCGGATGTTGCTAAACATCAATACACACTTTGACTTGAGATACTTTACGACTTAATATCATGTTTTCATTCGAGGTAGGTGTACAAGCATTACGTACTTAAATATAAATCCAGATTTGTTCAGAAATAGAATAAAGTTATAGTATATATAAAATAAATAGTTGTGGTGTATTTCTTAGAGTTGTTTTGTGCCGTGTAGGTGTTGAACAGGAACAAGTCAAAGTGAAACCAAATGTATTCTGACCATCGTGCACTTGTCACCATTCCAGGAGAAACCAAAGCATGGTTTGTATTTGTGTCGAGCACATCACGTTAGGGTTCAGATGGGATGGCTTTAAGTAAACGCATCCATCCCATTAAAGCAGATACGTTATTAAATTAGTTGTAAACACTCCCTTTCTGTATGTAGACCACAGCATTAACAATAATACAGTTTGTTTATCCCCAGTGACGGAGGTGACTACCGCTGTGCCTATTGGCTCACCTGAAGTTGACTGTCCTCTTTCCTATCGTACCAGTGTCTCAGCACAGGGATGGCTCCGCGAATGGATGATGTGATGAGTCTGTGCTGCGAACTATCGGCTAACGATCAGATCAAGGTGGCAGTAAAAAACTCCACCAAAGGTGCCATGGTGGCCGGAGGATCGGCCTTTGTGGGCGCGCTGCTCGGAGGACCTCCGGGGATTGCTGTCGGTAAGAATAAACACTTTGATGGAAATACTGCAGATGTTTTTGGTGACTGATGTTTCTATCGTATATGACAAAGAGGACACATCTAAAGCATGACCACCACTGTCTGCTACGAGACCAAGAAACCCAAGAAAAAAATCAAGTCCAATTTAATGGTTTTCTATCACTGTTCAATTAAATATTTTGTCTTTTTTGACTCTCAATCGGACAAAACAATCTATATCCCCCTTGGGCTGAGGAGGCGCAAGTTAGCAGCTTCCCGAACCACGTAATTGTGAACAAAGGAGCAATAGAAAGCATTCTGACTGGAAACATTACAACGTTGCATGTGGGTGTGTAGGGCTAAAGGTGCGTTCACACCAAAAGCAAAACTATTTTTCACGCCGCCCAAAACATGTGAGTTTACTCGCTCGACCACTGAGTGTGTGTTCTCGCCATGAGGGTCGAGACGCTCCGCGAGGGGCAGGGCTTATATCTGTGTCTCGTCTCCGTAAAGACCGTTATCATTTCCTTCAACCACCAAAATGACTCGCAACTAGTTCTGCTTTATACTTGTTGTGGACGTCTCACATACTAACGCCCTCATGTCTCTGGCCTCATCCATCTCCTCCCCACAGGTAGAGCAGTGTCCACTGTGACCTAACTGACCCTCCCACCCCACCCCCCCCCCACCCCCCTGTGTCTCCACCAGGTGGCGCAGTCGGTGGTCTCCTGGGCTGCTGGCTGACCAGCGGTCAGTTCCGGCCTCTCCCTCAGATCCTGATGGAGTTGCCTCCCACCCAGCGACAGTCGCTCTGCGATCAGGTCGCGGCCATCTTGAACCACCTGGACTGGACGGACGCGGCGCAGCTCATCGCCCTGGTGATGGGCAACGCCACCCTGCAGCAGCAGGTCACCGCCACGCTGCTGAACTACGTCACGAAGGAGCTACGAGCGGAGGTTCGCTACAGAGACTGAGTTCTGAGGACACGAGGACTTTTCAGGGGGGGGTCGGGCCGGCCGAGCACCACCGGAGTCCTCGTCACATATTTTTGTACTTTGTTGGGAGAAAAAGAAACTGTGAATCATGATGTCTGTGCCAAATGGAGAGCCAACTGTGTCTACCCTAACAGCAGGAGGGGATACTGAATACTACTCGAGTACATATTTTGAGTACTATGAGTTTTTCTATTGTATACCACTATATACTTCTACTCCACTACATATCAGAGGCAGATATTATACTTAAATAATATGTCTATGTATTTTCAGGTTCCAAATATTATTATTAATAACCCATTTAAATCGACAATTAAATTCTGAGGCATTATTATGGATTAAACCACCCAGCCCTGTATATATTATTTAAAATTGGCTCCACATTAATCTTAATGCCTCACAAATTACAATCTAATAGGTATTATAGATATTATTCTGAAAATAAAAATAATTATATTTAAAAGAGTACTTAAGGATTACTTTAATGACAGTACTTCAATCATTATATTTAAGTAAAGGATCTGAGTACTTCATTAACTACCGCCGAACAAGAAAGAAGTCACCTGATAGAAAGACATCTGTTCCTCAATGAATGGGTCGTGACCAATATGAAATGTTTTGTACGTGAGAATGATGTCAACATATATGTTCCTCTGCTTTTTAAACTCAATAAGAAAAACAATATATTGTTACTGGAGAATCATTTATTCTGATTTAGAATGTAATCGCTATTGGGTTGTTTTAAAAAACCCTCTATTTAGTATTTTCAAATCAAATAAACCATTGAAGCTATTGTGCTTTTGATTTATTATTTGCATATGGACAGTTCTCTGGATCGTAAAGAGCCCTTGTAGAATAAATCCACACATCTGTAAGATATCCAGTCCATTTGACAATGATGTACTTCTGTCCGGCCTCGCCCAGGAACTCAACCTTTGTCAAACGTGTTTGTGGCCGACCAACTCGGATGCCCAGGAGAATCACATTGTGATCGGACCCACTCCAGGTTTTGGGAACGGCTCTCCTGAAAGTCTTCTGAGGGTTTCTAACGAAATGCTAATATCTTCTGTTCCGCGTCAGTACTTCCTGATCTAAGCTCTGCGTTCAACACCGTAGAGTAAACCATCGTATCCTGATTATGAGGCGATTTGATTGGATGGGAGTATCTGGCTTGGCTTTGGCCTGGATTTCATCTTATTCTAACTAACTGAAGTTAAAGACTTCGGCCCGGTCCCAACATCCTTGAGCCCTGAATGTTGTTGTGTAAATGTACGCTGAATCTGAATCTGAATCTGCCTTCGTTTTTGTTCACATCATCATGGTCCACACCCCTACACTGTCTTGTGGTGTCTCGCAGGGCTCTGTCCTGGGGCCCCTGCTACTCACTTTATATGTGCTACCCTTGGGATGGAAGAACATGAACCGATTTAATATTGCACATCACTTACATGTGGATGATACCCAACTCTACCTTTCGTTCAAACCTCGGGAGACTTTTTTAGGTTCTCCAGGCTGCTGTACTGCCTTAACGCTATTGGGGAGTGGATGGCACCCATGATGAGCAGCTAACGCGATCATGTTTTTTCGACTTAAGAAATATAAGTAAACTGAGATGTGTATTCCCAACGGCTGAACGAGAGATTTATAAACAAGCCTTTATCTCTTACTTAAATGGACTACGTAACGCACTTTTCTCTTGATTGTCTGCAGGCGATCCAGACCGCTGCCGCCAGACTACTCCCCGTGTCAAACAGCCGGTCTCACCTTACCCCCATAATCAGATCTCCCCACTGGCTCCATGGAGCACGTAAAGGATCCTCTTAAAAACATCTCACTCTTACTTAGGCCGTAGAATCCTGTTCATGTGGTTGAACTACTTTCCCCTAAATCAGCTGGCTCCATCAGGCACTAACGTGTTGAAATGTGTCGGCGCCACGCATCCGTCTTCAGACCAGCGGCGACCCTGAGGCTGTCGCACCGGAGCCATCTTGTGTAGACTCCGCTAAAAGTTGATTTGTGCACTTCACATACATCTTCTACGATTCCTTCCTCGTGTGTTACATTGCTCCTATAAATCAATCTGGCCTTATTAGTTTTAATTAAGTAGACTTTAGTTTAAGGAAGCTCATTGCTGCCATTATTGAAAGTAAAAGACAAATGTGTTGCATTATAAAAATACTTATGAGCTAATGTTTTTAGATGTAATAATTGTGACATACCCAGTTCAAATTATGATGGTGTCTCATTTATATTCCGTAAATATTTTTTTTTTGTCATGAGTATTGCACTGCTTGTCACACATGTGCCGCTATCGGGCCAAACCATTGCCCACAAAGTAGTTCATCGGTGTTCTTGATGATGATGATGATGATGATGATGATGAAGAGTGAGTCTTCTCACGTTGGAGACTGATGAAGTTAAAATGCCTTGACGTCGCCCCCCAGAGTCCATTTGACATCTGATAGCAGCTCTTAGGAAGAACAACCGGTTTCAGTAGAACATCAAAGCACCGGAGGAAAACCTCAACTGAAGTATAATTATTTTAACAATGATTGAGTCTTTAGAGTTCATTAACTAGAACGGCTGCTTCCTTTAGTCTCTTACGTCAGCCATGTGATGCCTGGAGCTGCAAGAAGTTTAGCTTTCAGCGCTGAATTCATCTCGTGTGAGAACAGAAAAGCCCCCATATCTGGTTTGGGCATCGCGGTGACACTAATGAGTTATCGATGCAGAATTAGGAAATTAAATAAAACTCTCTATATGTGTAACTCCATTCCAGACATCAAGATTCATGTTAACTATTACATTATTTTTTCTCGATTGCTTACACATTTCTTGCCAAATGAAACTTTCGTGTTCTGAGACTGAGAATGTGTTTAGAGTGTTGCTGAAAAGTCTAAGTGAGATTTGCAAATTGTGTTTTACCAGGTGAACTAGTTTAAGTTTTGACAACAGACACACTTAGCTAAAGGAGTTCAGGCAACTGAGAACATTGTTCAGCCAACGGGTTTTAGTGTTTTAGCAGTAAAGAAAAACTAAGATACCGACACCATCCGCTCTGGGGCCTGTAGAGCTTTTCTAGAGGACAGGCGATACATGGCAGCAAGGGAAACTAGTGCGGCCATCTTTGGAGTCAAGTTCCGAAGCCAAACATTAACATGTATTACGTTAAACTGAGTGCTGTGTGATACGGCAGATAGCAGAGAGCCCAACTGTGCACACGGTCAAGTACATTGAAGGATTTTCAATTTATTGTATAATGCTAGAGTATAATGAATCATGTTTCTTTTTTCCATTAAAAAGCAAGAAGTATATATTTTTAATTTGTTTACAAAAGGCCATCTTTTAGATGTTGAAGTGACATTACATTGAAATAGCAACAAGATATCCAGCCGCCTGGCACAGAGACCGAAACACATGTTAGAAGGCACACAACCAAACAGATCAGCACTGAGACAGTTTGTAAAGTAATAAAGCAGCACAGCAACTGATAGTCAGCACCGCGTGTGTGCTGGACGTAGTACCGAGGAGGACCCTGTGAGGTCCCTCACGTCGTGGTTTGGGGCCCAAATATATGAAGTGGAGTTTAGCATCGTCTCGTGCTCCACTTGAAGGCTGCGTTGTGTCGGAGACCAGCGGAGCTCTTCGGGGGCGGCGAACTATCAAAGTAGTTTATCACAGCAGAGAGCGTGAGATGACGAGTGGCCCCACGTCACACTGTGCACCAAACCAGAACAAGAGTTTACGGGACAAAAACAAAAAAAGATGAAATCAAGTCCCAAGTTATCAAACGTCGTGTTTTCAGCGACCGAGCTCGTCAAAGTTCAGCGTTGGGCTTGGTTTGAGCCCACGAGGAACCGCCGGGACATTGAACACTTCCCATGGTGCTGGATCCTCAACAGGCTGAAGTACATCAGCGCTTCACATCACGTGGTCATTACAGCTATACTTCGTTGCATTTATCAAGATATGACGTTTCACCTGAAGTACATTCAAACAATGCTCCAATGCAACACAGCGTGACAGAGCTGGACTTGTTGAAGTAAACAGATTATCTCAAGACTAACTAGGTGATTATTTTATCATACAGGACATACACCGAGTACTGGCTCTGGCCGCTTAGCCATTGGTGACATCAAAGTAAAGCTTCTTAAAGTACCCTTACTCGTATCCTATCCATCCTTTCTTAGAGTAGTTCCATGTTGGTGCAGACCTGTGTTTGTTTGATCAATATCGCTGTTATCTTGTGAATATAAAGCTACACCCAGAAGTCTTTAGCTTAGCACTAAACACGTGCAGCTCGATCCAATTTGTTTTGTTTTTTACATCAACCATCCTATGTATGTCTTTGTTTGTTTAATATGTACCAAAAAAAGCAGCGTAAGGTGACAAGTTGACATTTTAAGGGCTTTGTGACTTCCTGCTGTCTCAGGAGGCGGTCGCCACGCAAAGCATCACATACGCAATCAAGGATTATGAGAAGAGTACATTTTATAAAACAGAAAATACACCATACTTTTTGAAATGTAGAAATATTACCAGTTTGGCAGTGTTCTGTGAATAAATGAATTTAGGTAAAAGTATATATATTTATATATGTATATAAATGAAATATGACTCATTGCTATTTGAAGGTTTCGTTCTGTTGTTGACAGTAACAGAAGACCAGAGGCACGACTGTGTGGAGTCAGGTGGATGTTCTGGACCTCCACACCGAGCCCTGGAGAGCGGTCCGGTTGCGCCCGTCGTACAAATAGAAAGCGCCGCTAGCGGGAGGGTGAGGGGGGGCGGCGAGAGCTGCGTGAACTACGTGGCCCATGGCAGACTCGTGGCCACGGAGGTCATCGGGCTACGGCCACAGATCTTTATCCGTTTGTGACCTCGTCTTCTACCGTTTCATCGCAGTGCCTGAACTCTGTGCACAAGCTTTGAGCGGTGGAGCTCAGAAAATCTCACCACCAAGAATTGTTGGAGCCCTATTTCTTTTTGCACAAAAATATATATAATTACCACAATGCAAAGCGTAGGGTTTTCTCCTGAGATGACCGAGGTGTAGAATTAGTGAAATCATTGAGACTTAAAGATGCTCTCGTCTAAATTGATTTTTACGGAAGCCCCGGGAGGGAATTAAGTTATAGTTCATTCTTAAAAATAATGAAGGAATTTAGAGAGCATCTTGGAAAACTATTTATTCAAGCAAAGTAGAGAAAACTATTTAGATCAGACTTAGAAAATGGATCAAAGAATGTATTTGTTGTTCTAGCTCCATTTTCTGTCCCCCTCAGGGCTTCCATAGCTTTAATCATGTGCTATTTATTCATTTATTTTACTATCAAGTGCAAAAAGGTCGAGAAGTTGTGCGTCTCCTTCTTAGTTGTTTTTGTTGAACACAAAAGTGTCAGAGAAAAGCCAACTGAGATCACTGGCACGCGTACAAAGCCACGGAGACGTTCGACTAACTTAATAATGCTTCCAAACAAACTCCTCAGAACGAGGAAGGCAGTATCCGAGCAGCAAACACACGATTTCAAGACCTGGAGCGGCCGGAAAGCTTTCAGAGCATTTCTTCTTTTTTTTACTGTCCGCGGCGTCTCGGCTAAGGTGCTCAGTGTGTTTACACAAGGCAGGTTTAGAGCAGTGATATATTAGTAAAGATATGTGCGGAAAATACATTTCACTTCATTTACATGTGGATTTAGTCAAATAAAAAAAAAAAAAGAAAGGAATTTACACTGTACAATACATCAATTCTATCTAAAGAGACTCGGAGAGTGAAAGGTGTAGAAATACTGGCGCTGAGTCGAGTCTAAAACTGGTCAGAGAGGAGGTCACACAGCCGCTGAGACACGGACTCCCTGCTGGTCCGGAGGGTGAGACGGTACATCTGAAAAGGAAACGCACACACACAGTTAGGCACCAGCTATATGAAGGTTCAATACAAGAACGTGTGTGTGTGTGTGTGTGTGTGTGTGTGTGTGTGTGTGTGTGTGTGTCTCTTTACCTCTGCTTGTCCGTTGGGCTCCAGTCTGAGGAGGCAGCCCACCTGAGTGCTCTTAGTGTGGATGACTCCGGATCCGACAAAGTTGGTGGGATTGGGATCCACCCCGTCCAGCAGAGCCACACCAAAACCTAAGATCTACGAAACAAGTTACAGAAGAGATTTTAAAATAAGTGTGTCGACAAAACTAATGAGGGGAGAAATCAGATGTACGGGAATCATACTTAAGTCTCAATACACAACTATTTAAATACCTCGACATCAACAATTTGAGAACAGTTCTTACCATCGACACACGCGGCTCACTTGTTCCTTTCAGGCCAACATGACTGAGAAACCCTAAAGGTGTTGAAATACTGAAACCTTCCATTTCTACTGAGGGAACTCTGTCTGCGAAAAAGCTCCAGAGCAAGCAAGTTCTCAAGGATTCAGAGGGGGGAGGGGGGGGGGACTGCTTTGGTATCAACAAGTTCTCTATCTTATCCGGTGTAAATCAGTAGCCTCCTCCTGGCTGACAACTGGCCCACCGACAATCCATTCATGTTGATGAGTTACTCATTGATTGAAAACTATAGTATTCATTCTGTTGGTACACGTTTTACTTATGGTGACTAAAAAGTTGGAGTGTAGGGCAAAATAACACGAGAAAGAAAGTAAAACCAGCATCGTCATTTTGCTTTCTTTTTTTTGTTTTGAACCATAAAACCATCATATCATTCTTATAAGAAGTGAGTTTTTCTTTTTACCTTGGCGTTGGTCACATCGGTGTCCATCGGGTGTTTGGCTTTGAAGATTGTCTGAACCTCTTGCTGAGGACTGAGAGACAGAAGAGAGTCACGTATCTCCAGGAGGACAGGAAGAGGACAGGAAGAGGACGCGTCGCTACAGACTAAACTAGAAGATGCAACACGAGCAAAAAAAGTAAGTAAAGAAAAGACGAGGGGAGAGATGAAGAGGCATTTCATCCACTCCAAAATAAAACTGTCTGTCAGAACCCTACAACTACAAATTGACCTGGACATAATCCGTTTGATTAATCATACCTTCAGTAAATCCCCATTTCCCAATGTTCACTTTAAAAAAGGGGGAAGTGTTTCCTCCGCCCCGTCGAGCCATTTATCAATCTAGATTGTTTTGGTGCAACTCGTCTGGCTTCGAGGCCTCAGACGCCGCCGTCTCTCCAGGATAATGGGAATAGATGGCACTCTAAATAATGACGTCTGAAGAACTCAACAGCTGTGTCTGTTTTACAGAAATCATGACTTGGCAACTAAAACATTAACAATAGGGTTTACATGTCGCACTGTGATGAGCACAACAACACAATCTAGATTGATTAAAAGCACTACAAGGAGGACAAATGTGCATTTTGATTTTGGAAGAACTTTTAAAGAACTGAACGCCTGATCCACAGCCGGCATAACACACTAAACTTCCTTCAGCCATAAAACACTAAATATAAAGTTACTTTCAGATCACTTTGGACCCAGCCATCCCGATGGGGACAAACTGATCATGGAAGTTGAGCCTTACACTCCGAGCTGTTTCCAGCGCTGGAAGAAGTCTTGGGATGTCATCTCTGTGGGCTGGAAAAACTTGTTGAGCATCACAGGGAGTTTCACGGCGATGTTCTGAAGAGCTCCACCGTATCTGTTTGCACGCACACACACACACACACACACACACACACACACACACACACACACACACACACACACACACACACACACACACACACACACACACACACACACACACACACACACACACACACACACACACACACACACACACACACACACACACACACACACACACACACACACACACACACACACACACACACACACACACACACACACACACACACACACACACACACACACACACACACACACACACACACACACACACACACACACACACATTAGCATATGGAACTGAACTAAAGCACGTGGAGAACAAAGCAGGCATCCAGACACCGACCTGAACTGGATTTCGAGCACCGGTGCATCTGTGAAGTCCGACAAGCACTCGATGTTGACGATCTGCTGCAGCTGCGCCCCGCCCTCTACCGTGGGGTCGACCGCCTTGGCGTGGATATTCAGCTGTGGAGGCGGCTCGGTCAAGGCTTCTACAGATACCTGAATGACCCCAGTATGCATCTCAGCCTTTACTGTGGGGACCAGTGGGTTCTGCGTCTAGAAGCTATGGAGCAGTGGTTAAGGATATGAGTCTTGAGGGCGTCACTACTGGTGACCGATGAGGAGAAGCTGAGGAACTGGGTGGAGGTCTTGTTGCCGAAGAACACGTAGATGCGACCTGTGGGACGACAGCGAGGAGACCATCTTTGAGTTTATTCTTTAAGGAGCCGCACGTGACCAACAGACAGTTTTAAGCGCCTTTAAAAAGTGGCGAGCTCAGCAGAAGCACATTGGAGACCAAGGCGGTCCTAGAGCTGCTCACCCAGGTTCTGCCTGTACTCAGACTTCAGTCCAATCTGCAACAGCTGGTTCTCAAAGATAACGCCGTTGTTCTTACAAACAAACCTGGAATCCACAAGCACACAGTTAGAAATGTACAACGAAGAACTCTAGGAATGTGTCAGCGTTGTCACCCCACAGGAGATGGCGGTTCAGTTTTGTTCTTATCGTTTTAAAATAAATTAAAAAAATGACAGAGTGCATAAAAAAAAGAAGAAGCATCAAAGTCGACCAACAGAGCTTATTCATCCCAAAGGACCAGAGGAGGATCCACCAGACCCTATGACGGTTGTTTTAAACCAGCCTCTGGTCTCTTTTTATTGAGCTAAGGTGGTCCCCAAGGCAACGCACGTTGAGCATCCAAAATAAACACCTCAGGATTGTATGCCCCCACCGACTAGTCGAGTTACATCACATCCATCCATTTGATCCTATCAAGACATTTGTGTGAAATTGTCATAGCAAGATCCAGTGTTTTTAAGAGTTTGACCCATAGTAGAAGAGCTAAAGTCAGGATATCGCGGGCCTATGCAGTTTGGGTTTTGACATTTTTTTATTGAATGCGTCTATTCCGCATCCTCCAGCTGTTCCTGCAATATTTCATTCACACTTTCGGGCACATTTTCTTGCCAGACGAAGCTCAAAGTACGATCCCCACCTGGAGAAGTTTTCGTCGGACACGTCGAGGGGTGCGGGGCTGAAGCCGTCGGACAAGACGTCAACCAGCAGACTGGCTCCTGCTGAAGGGGCGGAGTTTAGATTGAGCAGGTCTGTGAAGGGGTGGGCGGAACCCTGGGAGAGAAACAAAGACATATCCACGTAAACAGACCGTATCATACACATACATCAACAGAAGTGTATCGTTTAATATATTTAATAAGAGTCCAAAGTGCCAGGCTGAATACAATCTCGTAATAATCCATTTAATTCCTTGCTTTCTAAAGCGTGAACATTCAATTCAAACTCGAGCTTGAATTCCCTTTGTGTGGAATAAAATATGTAATATAAAAGACGTTAGAGCTATTTGTTAGCAACGCCCTGTCAGCGTCCGAGAGGCGCCATTGGCTGAAGACCGTCCATGTGGGCATGTTGGGCTGGAACACTTCGTACCGTGACGCCGCTGGGTCGTGTTGATGATTTCTCCGCATAGCTCGCCATAATAATTCACCGCAAATAAAAACAGTGCGTCACTTTCAAAACATTCAAAGTTGTGCCGTTCGGTTTCTATTCCGCCGACATTAAAAAGGTGGACGCTGGTTGACCCGAGCTTGCCGAAGACGGAGCCAACTTCCCCGTCTCTTCTTTTCTCTCCGTGCGTTCGCCCCGCGTTGGAAATGAGACGGCGAAGCAGTGATGGATGAAACAATATCAATATCCTTTGGGCGCGCAGCCATGTGACCTCAGTTTGACTTTAATGCAGAGCAGCGCGTGGTGATGCAGAACAAAGTAAAATAAGACTAGCCAAATCCTTATAATTGCAAGCAGACTAAAACCAAACTGTGCTGGTTTGTATGAACGAGCACAAGGAAGGAACACGGGTGACTCGCATCATGTGGGAGATACAGGAGATGAAAGCGTCTGATTATCTACGAGACTCGTCACACGATGGGTTCTAGCCATCAGTGTACCATGGTCCCAGCAGAAAGCATGGTGGGACTAGAGGAGGCAGGGCGGGGTCTGTTGGTGGGGAGAAGGTCTGACATCAGTGAAGGAGACGACTGATGGAGAAAGAAAAGACGAGAGACGGAAGCAGAAATAGGAAAACAGGGACGGGGCGAGGAAGGAAGGAGAGAAGACAAGTAAAGGTGAAGAACAAGGAAATGCTGAAAGAATATGACGATAAAAATATTGTTTGAGTGATGCAGACTATTTTTAGGGGTGCATGAGACAGTCCAACAGTCAGAAATTATTAGACGTGGATATTTGTGTGACATATTTACAAGTTGTGTTTTTTTTTTTTCTTCAAATTGACAAATTAAAAAAAGCTCTTTGGTGAAGACGCTTATCTCTACCAACCAGGAGCGTAGGGCTCATCTCGGGGTTTACCTTGTTCAGGCCTTCAGCGCTCTCGCTGTGCTCCACGCTGCCGTTGCCGTTCCACCGGGCGTCGTCGATGTCGGGCAGGATGCCCGGGCCCTTCTTCTTCTTCAGCTTCGCCAGGATCGACGACTCTCTCTCTGGGAAAGGGGGCATCTCCTCTAAGACCGTGGCCTGTGGAGAGAGAGAGAGGGAGAGCGAGAGAGACTGAAGGCTGGTTATGGGAGCCGAAGTCAACCCCGCTACACTACAACAGCCCCGACGGAGTTGCACGTTGTGCCTCTTGAACCCCTTTCAGACAGCCTGTTCCAGGTGTGAGCGTTATTCCATTATAACGTTACACCGCCTGCAGATCTGTAGAAAATAAAAGTTGTGAACACAGAACGGGGGAGAGAAAGGGAGGGATCGATGTCTGAGCACCAGCATGGTGGGACTACACACACACACACGCACACGCACGGTCTCTATGAGAGAGTGTGGCATATGTTGCACATGTCACCTGCCAATGAAAAAACTGTTGAGTCGTTAATTTGACTACATAACATACAAGGTGGGTGAAAAATAATAACAATTCCCCAAGGCTGCCAACAGACCAGCTGATCATGTCCATCGTGAACTGATATTACAAATGTTAAGTTATTCCAATCAAAAAGTGGCCAAACTTCCAGAAAGATATGGGACTCGTTCCCCTGCCCACCCCCCTGTGTCTGTGAAAGCTCGAGCGGTTGCGAGGTTGCCAAGTGCAATCAGCATTTCAATGACGACTCACGCACCAGTATGTCGGTGCTGGCGATGCAGCTGAGCCTCAGGTACTCGATGGCTCTCTGCTGGAGCTCCACGTCGGCGTTGCGGAGCTGGCTGTCGGAGCGCAGCACCTCCTGGATCGTGGTCTTCACTTCGGGAAACAAGTTGATGAACTTGATGTAGGCCGACAGCAGCAGCGCCCGAGTCGGCACGGAGCACAGGTGGAACTTGGAGTGGAGGAGGTCGAACTGGACCAGAGGGCTGAATTAAAGGGAGGGAGGGGAGAGAGAGAGAGAGAGAGACATTAAGACTTAGCTTTGGTCATGGACTGCCGCGAGCATTGCCCTGGTATATTAAGCGTCTTATGTGGTAAACATGGCGCCATGTTTTGTTGTAAGACAGCATATTAATGTCAGTAGCATTTCTTTAAAAGGTTTGGTTCATCTAAACCTGAAATACAAAAATACATATTTTCTAATCAGTTTTTAGACATACAGATCGTTTGGCTTCATAAAAACTGCTTCGTAAAGGGGAAATTGTCCTGGTGAAAACGTTGCCAGTGACATAAGGGACAGGATCCCCGCTGGGGAATCGCTTCTTGCTTCGAACTCTGAAAACTAAACTCCATTTAGATATTTCAACACCTGGTAAAACAAAACCATCTGCATGGCTCAACGCCTCCTGGTGCGGGAGAGAAAATAGTAATTTCTTTGTAGATTGGTTGGATTAAACCTCAAGCTGAAACCTGACATGAACTCAGGCATTTCCTTTAAAGGGGGGCTTCCTCCACGTGGACGCCGTTTACCTGGAGCGCGAGTCCCCCGCAATCAGGTTGCCAAACTCCCCCAGGATGTATCCCCCCACCTTCACCAGGTTCTCGTGGCAGGCGGGAGCCTGCAGCGCCTACGAGTGAGCACAAGGAAGGACGACATTAGGAAGGTAGACGGCTACCTGACTACAAGTATGGTTTCAGAAAGGAATACTTAGTGACATCGTCTAGCTACGAGGAGACAATCCCTCCCCGGCCTCCCAATGTCAAGGCACCTTGAACATTTATATAAAAAAAAAAAAAAAAAAAAAAAAAAAAAATCGGGCCAAAAGGGTCTTTTGATTTAGTCATCATTATTTGGTTAAAAAGAAGAACAAAATAAATGTAGTCAATCCCATACTAGATTCAATTCTTTGTAAATGTATATTTTTCAAGTACACAATTGTAAAGCAATTTGCTGCAACGCTTTGCATTAAGAAAGAGATGCATCTCAGCTCGACTTTGATGGCGTCTTTAAGCGTCTGTGTACTAGAAAAGCGCTATAGAAGTCTAAATTATTATTATTATTATGGCTTCCAGTAATATTCTATTATGACGTATTCATGAGGATCAAATGTCATTTAACAGCTTTGTGGCAGCTGTTGCATCCCAAGTCTTTTGTATATTATATAAGAAAATATTGTATCGTATTAGATTTGATTGATTGAATACAATTTTAAAAAATACAATACAACCCAAAGCAAACAAAGGCTTGAAAAAAGGCCTTCTTTAGCCGATACCCATCCAGTCACAAATAAGCACAGCTCAGTACATTCATAGGTCTTGCACTATAAACAGTTTAGTCTGAACCACCTGGAGAAGGCTTGTTGTTAAATGTGCCTAATGGCTGCCTTATGTGACTGAACCCATATATGGATTTCTACAGAGCGATGCCTGTTTTGCCCACTTTTCATCCACAACAGTTCTCCAAGAACCCCGAGGAGCCAGATGGCGAGCAAACAAATAAAAAATGATCTTCACCTCAAAGACGGTCTTGGCCGCGTAGCCCTGGACTTCGTCTCGGTTTATGACAATCTGGATGACGCGGTACCACACCTCCTCGCTGACGTGGTCGCCGGCCATGCGGATGAGATTGAGAATGGTGTCCACGTACCAGGTGTAGTCCACGGCGTACTTCTCTGCCAGGATGGCCACCTTAAGCACCTGGGGGGCAATAAGAAACCAGGTGAGGGCGGGGCCGCGCTCAAAGGGAGGCCAAATGGTGCGCGGGCCTGCGCCGGTGACCCACTATCTCCTCTCGGATCGAGTAGTCTGCGTTCTCCAGGTAGCTCAGCATCTCCGCCACGATCTGTTTGGAGTTGCTGCGGTCGCACATGGCGTAGAGCAGGTCCACGGCGCGCTGGCGAACGCTCACGTCTCGCTCCGTCTGGACGGGAAAAACAAACGGGAACAGATTGCATGAAAAAAAGCTCTCTTACTGATCGGGACCACCAAAAGGCTCACAGCCGAGCTCTCACCTTCAGAGCGTTGATCACGGTGTCGATGTGCGTCTTCACCGCCTCGTGGGAGAACTCGGAGCTGGCCAGCGTGCACATGCTCTCCAAAGCCAGATAACGGAGATTGGTCTCCCTGTGCTGCAGGAACTGGCCCAGCTGGTTGCAGGCTCGTACCAGCAAGGTGGGCTCGCTGCAACGGACCAGACATACACACACACACACACACACACACACACACACACACACTTCAACTTCCAAAACTAAAAACCCAGGGTTTGCACTGCGACCTAAATAAGAAGTCCAAAAGTGTCTTGGTGTTACAGTCCGGTGTCTCCAGAAAGATGGAAATTAAGCTCAGACTCAACATGACGAGGGCAAACGCGGTTTTCTTAAAGCCCAATGGGGGAAATCCCCCTGATGAAACAGAAAGTCCTGATTCTCTTCTTCTCGTCTCCGACTCGGCGTACCTGTCGTGGTGGATGATGAGGGAGATGGCTTCAAACAGAACGGCGTTCTTCGCGTTGGAGTGCTGGACCTTCTTGGACTTGGGCGGCTCCTGGGCTTTGTTGAGGATGGTCTCCAGACACTCCGTCAGGCGGCTTCGCAGCGCCGCATCCTCTGCAGCGTCGAGGATTCAGAGCCTCGACTCAGTGTCATCGCGTAGTAACATCCAAACAGTTTGTGTATTTTTATATTAACCATGAATCACTCTGAAGAGACATTACAGACTTCTAAGCACACGTTTCTTGTTTTTGTGCTGGGTGTCTCACTAATTCCTCATCATCCTTAATAATGAGCAACTGACCGTTATCTCAAAGGCCACAGCACTAGTTTTTTCTTCCTTATTTGACCGTTTCTACTCTGGCGCCATCTGGTGTCGGAAATCCCCTCCTGCAGTCGCCCTCCACGCTCAAAGATGGAAATGATGACAACCGAGCAAAGTATTCTAGTTTTTTTCAAGTTTGAAGCTTCTATGGGAGAAAACTCCTCACATGCGCTGTCGGCAATATTTAAGGGGCAAAGAAGGCTCCCTTTCTGAGAGCGAGACAAGCAGATCATTATCAACAACACATCTGTGTGTAAAATACAAAGACTAAGTTGTGAAGATGTGTTTGGCTTAGTTTAGCATAGAGACTGCCACTAGCCGCACAAAGTGTCCAAAGTGTAGACAAAACAGACAAGCATCCTACACCTCCAACGCCGCCTGACTTCAGGATGATTGTTATGAGTCTCTCTTGGAGGATTTCTGGGGAACTATGATATCCACACTGTAACTGTGCACATAGGACCGGCCTGCACCATACCTGGTGGAGTGTAGCACTGCAGCAGGCGCAGCAATTTGACGGACAACCACGGCGCGGCAACAAAGTAGTACGTGTAGTCCTGAAGGTCGATGGAGGCCGAGGTCACGATCTGGACAAGCAAGGACGAGAGAACGCGTCAGAACGTCGTCGAGAGCAGAGTTGTTTTAACGTGTGGCGTAACAGAAAAACGCCCACCCTGCTGAGCCTGGCCACGGCCAGGGAGATGGAGGTTTTGAAGTCCTCAGGACTCTTCTGGGCCAGAGTGGTAATGAGGCTGGCGGCCGCGGTCACCACTCCCTGACAACAGACAGAGATTACAGAACAACCGACACGACATTACTCCATCACTGTTTCACCTTCACAGGGCTTAGAGTGTCAGATGAAAACAAACAGCACTACATAATAATTCCATACAGTATGTACTGCAAACCAATTCTCATAGTATAACATTTTTAGCAAGACGTATGTAGAAGACGAGGCCGATTGGTAGCCTTTTCGGAGTATTCGAAATGTTCCTTATATTTCAGAATGAAATAGTTCAAGTGAGCAAAAGTAAACCCCAGTGCACAGCAAGACTCGTGACTGCTTGTAACATTACGGTCTGTTAAAAACACATTTAAAAGAAGCGTATCCTTATGCAATTTTATTTACATTTGCTCAGCAAACTCGCACCACACCATGACCCTTATACCTCTGGGTAGAAACCACACTGTGACCTCTGTGTACAACACCACGACCCAACAAACACGTGTGTGTGGTGTGTGTGTGTGTGTGTGTGTGTGTGTGTGTGTGTGTGTGTGTGTGTGTGTGTGTGTGTGTGTGTGTGTGTGTGTGTGTGTGTGTGTGTGTGTGTGTGTGTGTGTGTGTGTGTGTGTGTGTGTGTGTGTGTGTGTGTGTGTGTGTGTGTGTGTGTGGCCTCACCAGGTGCTGATCATTGAGTAGATGGACCACTCGAGCCGTCCATTCACCCATGGGGACGAGGTCAGGGGACGTCCTGTTGAGACGTAGCAGACACAGCGCCGCACTCTGCTTTACGCTGTCCATCGTGTCCCTGGTGGGGGGGGGAGCACAAGAGGACTTGATTCATCACAACCAGAAACCAATGGTTAGTCAAAATGAAAAATAATAACCCTTAAAACATCGGCCCTGTACTCTTAATCTCATCGACAAATAGCAAGGTTTAAGCAAAGAGGCGCATGTTTAGGGAGCACCGAGCATGTGGCCGGATAAAAGAGACTCGAGTTAAACTCCACAAGTTGTGCCAGATTCATTTGGTACAGGTTTGCTATTGTTAAACGTGTATAAGCTACTTATCCACAGTTAGTGTTTCACCGACTGCGTATTTGACTCTGGTGAATCTGAACTCTTTCAAAACACAAAAAGTAACTTTTCAGTTCATATTATTATTCTATCCCAACCTGCCTATGAATGCTGCTTGTTGTACTCCTCGTATGGACGTTGCACATGTTTTTTTGTTTTTTTAAATGACCAACAGTCCTCACTTTCCAGAGACGTCAAACCCCGTAGAAATGTCGCTGCATTGATGTGTGTGTACAAACCCTGCCACCAGGATGCTGGGGATTTGAGAGGCGAAAGCCTCGGCCATCTCCCTGCTGCCCACATTAGCAATGCAGTGCAGGGCCAGGTTCATGAAGGTCGGGTTGCGGCTGGTGAGGTCATTCTTGATGCCGTTGTTGATCAGACGGATCAGGTCGCTGTTTGAGTTCACCAGCACAGAGATGAACAGGTAACCCTAGAAACAAGACGTGGATTCAAAGCACAATTACACAATACGCAGGAAAAACTATTATTCTTTAGATTGGTTATTAGTCCGCACTAGCATGTTTTGCATGACAACTTCCGACACTGGATGGGGACAAACTTACAATTTGTTTCTCTGTGTACTTGTTGGAGCTGAGGAGGTTGACGGCCTCCATGTGTCCGAAGTCGATGTCATGGCCCAGGAGGAAGATAAAGAGCAGCTTGCAGACATACTTTTTTTTACTGTAGCCGTCTAGAGCCTTGTCTCCTAGCACACAGAAAAGAATGGATACGAGCGTCTACATGAAGTTAAAAACACAGGGATGCATCAGTACAATGGCCATTCAGCCTTTACATCGCCAAACCATTGAGTAATGGAAGAAAAGACACTTCAAATATTTTTTGACAGTCAAATAATCAATTGGTCACCGGCCAGAACGAGTGGGATCTGTGAGGTAGGAGGAGGCAGCTTCATTCCGGAGCACACTAATTATAACCAGCATGGAACAGGTGGCATGAGAACCACCAACAGAAGAACCGTAACGCAGACATAGACGCCGAGCTGCGGGAACTCATACAAATGCAGACGCAGCCATTAAAAACTAAAAAGTTATACGGAAATATAGAAGTATATAAGACGCAAAAGGGAGAAGGGGCAAAGGACACAAGGCTCGACTCATTTTGTCTTTGTTTTCGTGACTTCTAGTCGCGGCTTGAAGAGCGAAAAATCCCTCGACATCCCCACCCCCCCGATTACAAGTATGCATCTCAGAGAGCGAGGAGGCCAGCCAGAGGAGCGACAGGCAAGGATAAGCCGGTAGATACACTCGCCTAATACCCACGGCTTATTAAAGAGGCGTGACAGATAGCCGGGATCAGCTCAAACCACAGTTACTGCCTCTTTAACATGTATAAGTTGTAGATATGCAAGATGTTCATATGCAGACTTTCATTTTGCCTCGGGAGGCTGTATTCTAGGTTGCCACTGATGTCTGTATCTAGGATGGTGGCTGCATCCTGCTGCTACAACCATGACGTTTACAAACTACTAATTAATACATCAATAACAATCTCCCTCAATTAGCACAAATGTGCCGTGTTTCACGTTGATGTCTAGTCCGGAGTGCAACGTTCTTATCCCATTGTGCCACGTTGCGAGTCGAGTTCAAAGTAAATACACAAACACTGTTGTGATCGTATGTAGAGATCATGAAATACATTGAGATAACAAAACAATGGACAGCTGATGCCGTTACGACACACTTCATAATTAGTCTACGTCGCTTTACCGCCCACCTTGCGTCTGTTCATCCTATATTTCAGGAGAGGGGTTGAGGAGGCAAGGAAGGAAAACAAAAGGATGTACAAACTGGGAAATGAGAATGACCTTCTGGTCACAAGAGGAAACTGAAAACGCACCTTTTCCGACTATATCTGGATTAAAACACAGATTTGCACTTCAGTGGCTCTTATTATGTACTTTTGTAGTTTGACTATGTTGAGGAAATGTTACTTCCTGTATTCTTGTTGATCTTAGTTTGTACTCTAGGTTGAAATGCACTTATTGTAAGTCGCTTTGGATAAAGGCGTCTGCTAAATGACATGTCATGTAAAGGAGTTAGCGAAGCGGATTAAAACAGCAACTGGGAAGAAAATAGCATAATGCAACAGTTTGGTACGCCAAACAACAACAAAAGAAAAATAGCATACACAGTTCTACGAATTGTCTTTGGGTGGATGGAGCAGCTGAGGCCATCATGAACACTGAAGTGGAACGATTTGTGTCAGAATAGTTCACCTACCTTTAAATTTGGAGCGGATATTGGCCAGTTCTTTGTTTATCCTCTTAACCTCGGCCTCTTTACTTTTACCTGCAAACAAATCAAGACATTTGGCGCGTTAAGTCACATCAACCATTTTTGAATATCATACTTCTTCCCCATTTTTGTCGATTCATATTGTGTCACAACAAAAGATTGTGCAACTCAAGACAATGTTACAGCTACTTTGTGTGATTTTGTAGAGTTTGGCAGAATTTAGTTCCTAAACCCAGCAATGAGGAAGCAGTTACGGTTCTCTGACCTGGAAGTTGATGGATTTTTATGTTATGAATAAAGGTCTGTGGTGAACTCGGGCGATCATAATAATTTGCTCTGCGACATAAAATATGTCAGTGAATGTTTCCCAGCTGAATCTGTAAAGCTCTTGTCAGCGTGATAGAAAAGGCCATTGGTAACAAGTGATCAGGGGAAACTTCTGAATCAATGGAAAAGTCCTGTTGGCTTTTTGTCGAGGTAACCGGGGCGACGCCGACTTCCTGGTTCCCCACCCTAAAAAAAAATAAACATCATCCCTGCAGCACTATCTAAAGCCCCAAGTAAACAGACACCATAGCAAAAGTTAGTCACCACTTTATAAGTGCTGGTTATGTTTGACCCACGTTTTCGCAGAGAACAGCTCAAATTCTTAATGTCATGGATTCATTATTATGGTCCATGTTGACATTGCACAGTTGCACCAAAGAAAAAGTGAAAATATCATCTATTTACGAGAAAAAATAAACCCAAATAATGAATGCAGGACCTGAGGTCATGAGTTGCTGAGGCAGCAGGGACGTGAAGGAAATGGAAAGATGTGTTTTGGAGTTGAGGAAACGGACTGTGCTGAGCAGATCCAATAGAGCTCATTGTCCGTGACGGTTAACCTGCACACACCGACCTCGTCTATGCAGAAGCTGCATCCACATTAAGTAGTGGTAACTTCTGGGTGGCAGGGCTACATACTGTTGCCATTGCACTGCAATTGCATAGCTATGGAAACAGTTTGGGCCCCAAGGGAGTAAGCTGACGGCTGCTGACTACACACTTAAAACAGGCACAACTGTGAATGTGTAGGCGCTGAGACTGGTCACGACAAGAGTAGCCCTGGTCGTTGTGCTGCGACAGTAAACAGGAATATGACATCCCCCCTAAGTCAAACGATATCGGCATCTTCAGAAACCTCAAACCACGAAAGGAAGACAAGGCCATCGAATCATAGGAAGTCCTCTACCAGTTCGTATTGGATGCGGATGACTTTTGGCTTCTTTTTTTTCTTCCTTATTTCCCAAACACCAAGTTAAGATGTCATTATTACAAAAAGTTATTATGAAGCCATACTTGCTAGATCCAAGCTCTTTCTAGAAAGAAAATTGGAAAAAAATATATTCCCAATAACAAGATCATACACCAGAATTCTGAGATGTTTACATTAAGTTAATCAGTATTGTGAGCTGCACACGTCGGTGAATGATTCAATGCTGGGTGAACAGTTCGGGACAAGGGACGCGTTGGGCAACGTGTTGGGCAACAGTCCTGCTCCTCTAGAAACACACGAATGTGTTGAGACTAGTGTGCGACTTGGACACTGTTTGCCAGTTCCCTTGAGGAGGTTTCCTCCGGGGCTGTGAGGTCTCCTCGCCGGGCGGGTGAAGCCCACCGCGGAGCTCAGTGGTTCATAGATATGTGCTCGTCCCCCTTGACGCTGACGCCACCTGAACTATTCCTTTTCGAGACTAGCTAGCTACGCTGTCAGCTGACAACAAATATAAAAATACATGTAAATGGGGCGAAAGACTCCTCCGCTCACGTTGAATTCCTCCCGGGAACATAACCACTGACGTCACACAAATGGCAGTTAACGTGCATTATCTGCGGCTCGCCGAGCGGTCCACGCCCTTCGACGTGACGTTTAGCAACTGGAAGCTAGCGGCTAACGTCGGCTAGCTAGTTGGCCCGGCGAGCGGTCGTCCAAACCCCACTCCGGTAAATTAAACCCACCCTTGCGGATACCGTGGCGACGGAACGCCGCTTTCCCCCTCCAGACGTGTTCCGGTAAACCGCCGGTCACGTCGCTAATCCCCCCAGTAGCACCCGCTAGCTGCGCGGCTAGCCCAGGCGAGAGCGATCCGTAAAGGTGATAAACACAACTTACAGTTCCTGATGTCGGAGATGAACACGGCCAGGCCCCGCATCCCGTCCCCTTTAGAAACCGCAGGCATGTTGGTTCTCTCCCGCTGGTGGGCAGCGTGCTCTTCTGCGTGTCTGCTGCGCGGAGTAACTTTGTTTCGAAGTTGGCTGCGGCGGCTGGTAAGGCGCTGTGTCCGGCAGGGAGCCCCGAGATGTGACGGAGACAGGAACAGGCTGCGGCCGCGCTCCGTGCACCTAGCGCGACCTAAAGAGGGCCGCGCGCCGCACATGTGGTGGAACACAACAACACATTTTAAATATTGTTGTATTTGCAAAAAAAAGGGGATTATTTTTTTAACGCGTGTCCAGCAGTATCCATAATTAAAATATAAAAACATGAATGATCAAATGTGGATACAGAACAATATTGTCGTGGTGTTTCCGTTGTGATTGTGCCCACGCACACACAAATGAGCACAAAACACACCAACAATTTGTATACCCACATTTATTTATACATATATATATATATATATATATATATATATATATATATATATATATATATATATATATATATATATATATATATATGGTTCAGTGCGCCCTGAAGTTTTGCAACAGGAAAACAGATTAATTGGACCACCCTATATAATGATTTAACATATTAGCATGAAAGCAACGCAATATAGTCAAATAAATCGATAAGTCTAAATAAAATAACAGTACGCTGATCATTAAAAATAAATAAACTAATAAACTTAAGGCAGTCACAGAAGACCCAACTTTTGCTAAAAAAAGGAAAAGTAACATTTGTTTTTGCGCTCATATATTGTACATATATGAAGGGTTTACTTTATGTTTTGAAAATAAGGACGTGGTTTTATTCGTGCAGTGTTTTCCTCCACTCTGACTTCTTCTCCACAGCAATGTAAAATTAAAATAATTCTGATTAATTTAATAGTTACTTTATTAAAAGAGTACACTTGGTACAGTATTTGAGTAAATGTACTTAATTACATTCCATCCCTGCACACACAAAATAAATGAGACTCTAAAGAATATGAGGGTGGTGATAAAGTTGATCCAGTACTTTGAGCAAATGTATTGGCTTTATTTGGAAAAGTCTAGTTTGTATGTTAGTCCATTACAGACAGAAAAGCTGAAGTAGTTTGAGTGACAGAATAAGCAGACATATTATATGTGTATGAACTGTATATATAAGAGAATAATGTTCTTCATTGAGTGCACTTAAACAGCCTGCAGCCTACAGCATGCGGTTGCATTGATGTGCAGTATGTCTGTGCTTACAGAGAAGTAAAGAGCTTGCATGTGCAATTTAGCATCATCTAGTAGTGGAGAAGGGTAACTGCATCCAAAGTTAATAAAAGGAAAACCTCTTTTAGCAACCATTCTAAAAAAAAAATTAATAATGAAAAACAAAACCAATTTAGTAAGTATTTTCCGTATATTCAGTCTTTAATAGAAAGATACATACAGACAGTTTTACCAATGTATAAATGCCACAAGGAAGCAGCCAGCCATTCAAAGATATTTAAATACAGTAAAGTGAGCCGAAGGTACGGACGGGCAAGTCTGGGGGACTGAAGCTACATCCACACTACTACTTTTCCATTTTAAAACAAATATCTCTTGCCAAGTTTCCAACTAGTGCCCGCACTACCCCAGAGTTTTAACCCCCCCTCCAAAAAAATCCGGAGGGGTTCGGAAACGCTACCGCCACTAGTTTGAGAATTCTGGGGATGACTCAGCATTGGCCGCATAGTCCACATGATACGCATGGACGATGGAAACGCAGACCTTAAAAAACGATGACGAGATGAGACGCTGCACACCTACCTCTCATTCTACATGATTGTTTCTAGTTTGGCTCATGTGATGCTGACTGGCTGTTTCAGTCGAGTCTTCTTTGCTTACAGCTACTCTAAAGCTTCAATGTATTCCTTTTGTTGCTGTCCAAGGCCAAACTGAATAAGCAGACTTTCTAGCCTGTTTTATGGAACTGGGACATGCTTCCACCGAGGCAATTAGAACCACCTCTTACCTCCGATGTATTCAGTGAAAGCTACAGTATGTCTGCTGTTCCTGCGGCTCCTCTTTCAGCCTACGAGGAAGAAGAAGAAAGATGGCAAAATGAAGACAAACAGTATTTTGATACAGTGTATATTTTGCACAGCGTGTGAGATATCCTTACATTTCCTAGTGAGTGCTCTCCCACTTAAGTGAGTCTGTCTGGAGAACCTCAAGTGTCAATGACAAAAATACTCTGGAATGTATTGGTAACCCTGAAGTTCACCTCTGAGGATCGAAAACCAACACAAAATGACACTGTAACTCGTTCCACACTTTAGGAGTGGCGTTGCTCCTTCCAAAATCTCAATGTCACAAATGAACGTTTGACGAATTCAATCTACGTCGTCTTCCGACATGTCGCCACATCAAAGCTGCGTGGGCTTCGCCGGGCTGAATCGGGGACAGGAAGCCAGAGGGGAAACAGGAACAGAAATGTGTTGTGCATTACATTATAACGCACTTGGACAGGGAATTAGCTAAACGCAAATCAGCTGGTGTTGTTCATGTCAGTCCCCACCACCCTGTCGCCTTGCTACATGTACTTGCATCTCTGGGAAGCTTTTTTTAAATCCACCATCACAGAGGGCCTGGGCTGTCTAATTGTGTAAACAGACAGAGCAGATGGATCGCACCCTGAGATCACTTTTCATTAAGCTGCTCAACAGGAGCAGAGCTACGCCGATGTGCCGGTTTAACTCTCAGAACCCCCCCCCGCTCCCCCCCAGGCTGCAGATAACTTGTTAGTACGGTGAACAAACCTGCACCAGTGATGCTCTGGTCAAGAAGGCTCCTGAAGGCCAGATCCAGCTGTAAACGTGTTTCAATGCGCCAGGTCTCACATGAAGACAGGCTATTGCTTCGGACAAAATTAAAGAACCAGATGGAGACTTCCTGTCTCTTGCTGTAATTACAATTACCCATCATATAGGATAACTGCATAGGGAAAGGGCGCATGTGCCAGGGCCCCGGAGTGAAGGTGTGTGTGTGTGTGGGGGGGGGGGGGTATAAGGTGAATAAGGACTCCATATAGCTATATCAAATAAAATTATTTGAATTGAAAGTAGAAAAATTACAAAAATGTACACAACAAACTACAGGGTTCTTAAATTACATTGTTGAACATTCAATTCAGTTAATTTTGTAGAGCCCAATATCACAAATTACACATTTGCAAACTCAACCCAGGCATTTTGGAGCACCGCATCTTTGGGCTTACTCATGTAAGATCATACAGGAATCTTCTTCTTTTTTAAGCAGGCACTTGGCTTTACACATCTAAATTGGGAATTAATGCCCCTTATTGTGAATTCAATTAAAAATACAGTTAATAAGTAGCCTGGATACCAGACCAAATTTAGCCCCGCCCTAAAGAAATTTGGTCGGGAAGTTGGGTCTGGCATTGCTCCATTGGGGAGAAATTATTCTCCGGTCAAAAATTGACCGGGCCAATTAAATTGTCAGGGCGGGCTTTATACGATGATGGACAGATGATCCACAGTAACGTAACAAATCACGTCATCAAAAGGCGCTTGCTTCTTCCAGTGTGCGTGCAGTTGAGTTCAACAACTATGCGTCGCTTAAAATACGTCACATACTACGTTGCTCTGATTGGTTGTAGCTCTATCCAATTGAGCGAAGAGGCATTTGCTTTCCTGGTTCGGTTGAGACACGCCCCATAATCACAAACCAACGGAGCGGTATCAGACTCACATTCTGACTAGAATTCTGAGTATGACATCGTCAGGCTAGTTAATAAGCATACCTGATGAATAATTAGTACAGTGCATGATTGTATTTCTATTTAAATATGGCAAAATGTAAAATATAACACTGAAAAAAGTCTGGTTTTGATCTGCAGCCGATCTTCAAAGAAAACGTGTTATGTGAAGCAGTCAATAAGGTCGATATGGATATGAGCGTGGTGACGAAAAGCACGTTGACAAGAATTGACCAACACAATGCACAACAATCACACTCAACAGTCCTCGATGTTGCCAACAACTTTACATGTCGGTGACATGCAAACATTGCCAATGCAACTAGAGGTGACACCGTGCGAGCCAGGTGTGGTCTGTCAGACTTCCAGCCTGGTTCTTGAACTCATGAGGCCGATCGAAACAAAGTTTAGAACCACTGTTTATAATCTTTTACAAAAGGTCTCTTATATGCTCAATAGTTTGTAAATCCATAAAGATCCCTCATAGTGTCTCAATTAGAAGAACTTTTTATAAAGTCAGTAATCCGTCGTTCATAAAGGCTCTAGAGTTTCTCCCTTTCAAATAAACCATATTTGAAAGTTAAAGCATCTTGAACTACGTATTTGGAGAGGCCACTTTCTCCCTATGGAAAAATAACGTGGGTTTGTGAGCTGTGATTGCGAAGCCTCGAGTTTGGTAATGTGGATGCCGCTAGTTAACAGAAGTGACCATATTTGGACTGGTCAGGAGTGACTCAGTGATGTACATGCCGTATACACCTTTGGTAGTTGTAGCGACCTGTCAATCACAACGTCTCTTTGACTCTAAATACAACCTCTTTTTGCAACTAGAGGAGTCGCCCCCTGCTGGTCAGTAGAGAGAATGCAAGTTTTAAGATACTTTGACTTCACTCTTCGGAACCGGAGGTTGCAGCCAGTGAAGCAGTAGCTTCATTGTGGTCCCCCTATACCGCGTGTGTGTGTGTGTGTGTGTGTGTGTGTGTGTGTGTGTGTATGTGTGTATGGACCTTAATGACCTGTACTAATCTCCCTCCTACTGAAATAAATTGCTGCTCCCTTTCTCTGTGCACCCTCCCCTCCCTACAGCCTCATAAACACCCCAGCATTTTGCTCTGTGGGACAGTGCGCCGGGCGACTCACACTGGAGCTGATCTCCAAAGCCTTCTGCTGCCCAGAGAGCTGTCTTCCTTCTACAGCGTCCAGTTTCAAGCTGAGCTGGAGCTTGCGCAGATAACACAAATTTACGAAGCAAACCAGTGCAGTTCTACGCCTGATCCCGAGGCCGGCATGTACGCCAAGAATTCAGGAGAACACGGGCCAAGCAAGGAAGGGTCTTTTGACTCGGTTAATCCTGCTTATGAGGAGAAGCAGCTCAACAAAGAAGTAAGTCGACCTAATAATGTTTGTGTTATGTTTTTCACTTTGTTACTTTGAGGTGATCTCCTGATTGGCCCGTTGACCAGTGGAGCTGGTGTGGCTCAGTGGTGGACCATCCAGACTGTCAAATGATTTCTCATTGGTCGAAGCCAAAAAGTAAATCTGGATGGAAACTGAACTGAAAATGGAAATGATGTTTCTTTCTGTAGACAAAGATAGTGTCAACCTGTTTTTATATTAGGCTACAGGTATTATTGGTAATGTGTTTGACTATTAAAAGGAAGAAGAAAAAAAGTATTTGGGGAAATATATGAGAAGTGCCTTTTTTCATCTCAACCTAATATAATATATGTGTTTGATTGACAGCCTGAAAAGAGTGTGATACCGGAGTGAAAGATAGAGAATGATACAAAATATATAGTTGCGCTGTAGCCAACATGTCATGGGAAAAGAGTTGTCTTTGGTGTTGGAGAGTTGGGCCCACAGCGGCTCTCTAACTCAGAGTTTGTTGTGCTGCAGCTGAGCGTCTAATCACCTAACTGGCATTAGGCAGTATGAATATCCCCAGAGAATGTTTGTTTGGTGGCTTATGTCCACGTTTGTAAGTTATATGAGAAGAAGACTTTAGCAGGAAAGCGTGTTGTGTCGATCTACTATGATGGATACCCAATGTAATCCTTGAAATCATTCCAAAACTAGGGTGTCATCACAAAACCACAAAATATAAAATGTCCTCTTTTGGTTTATTAATTTGTTTGCTTTTGTGATTCACAGAGCAGATATGTACGCTGTGGCAGATAAAATGTGCTATTTAAAGATGCTTTACACACATTTCTTAACATGGCGAAGGCTGAGCCGTAACTAGTGACATGCCATCATTTAGACGGACCATCATTCCCAAACCCCAATAGGTCTCAGAATGATGAGACAAAATTTATGGACATTTTTTTGCAAACCTGTATGCCTGCGTAGCTGTTCAGTCTTGCTGCAGGTGATCGGATCTACAGATCCACTGATGCATATTTTCTTTGAGGTCACATTCTGTATATTTGGTGAGAAATAGGACAACCAGAGCATCTCCACTCCAAGGCCCAGCAGCTCTGCGAAGGGAGTCGCGACCATCGTATTCTCACTGAAAAATGAAGTAGGGAGTCTCGTCAGGGCACTTCGGCTTTTCCAGGTGTGTTTTCTGATTTAAAAGGTTTTTTTTAAATGTGCATGCCGTTATCTTTCAATTCAACACTGGACGGGTCTGATCCCGTACTGGAAGCTTATTCCACACTCATCTTGCATTGCATGTACTGTATGTGCAGGAAAAGCACGTCAACCTTGTTCACATTGAGTCCCGCAAGTCCCAGCGGAAGAATTCAGACTTTGAGATCTTCGTGGATTGTGACACTGACCACGAGCAACTTAAGGAGCTGACCCAGCTGCTGAGAACGCACACCGATGTGGTCGAGATCACTCCGTTTGAGAAGTCCAGTCTGCCTGATGACGGTAGGCCCTCGGGATTTACAATGAGAGAACGCATCTTTTCATCCTCAAATACCATCATCAAGTGATGAGATGCAAGCAGCTTTCTAGTTGAACTGAACTTTAATTTGTGTGACAGACATAGCTGGTTTGCCGTGGTTCCCGAAGAAGATCTCTGATTTGGATCGGACTGCGAACAGGGTTTTGATGTATGGCTCGGACTTAGACGCCGACCATCCGGTGAGGATTAGTTACGGATTAGCTCTGATACATTCTTTACTTTTATAATAAAATGGGAAATTGTGAAAACTGAGATTGTAAGTCTGATTTTTATTTGTTGTTGCAGGGATTTAAAGACAAAGTGTACCTTAAAAGAAGAAAGTACTTTGCTGATTTGGCGATGAGCTACAAACTGTGAGTTCCACGGTTTCCTTGACTGTGATGCGAATCGTCGCACTTCGCTTCCATGTATTGAAGTTAAAACCTTCGAGCATGCGCCATTTCATCTCGGAGGTCAAAATCAAAACACTGAGGCAAACCACATCCGCTTCATCTGAAATCCAGATCAAATTAAATGATGTCACACATATTTGGGGAATAAAGCAAATAAGTCTTGAAAGTCAGGAAAATAAGAAGGCTAATTATTCCCGTGGGTTTGGAGTTTTTAATTTAAAAGGCTCCAGTTTTTTTAGAAACCCAAAAAAAGGGCAGTTAGGGTGTCTGATATATAATGCTAAATTTAAATATATTCTCTTTAAAAATAAATTGTAGAATAGTAAAAAATCGAAAAAGCAAACAATGAAAATGCCTCAAGTGGGAAACAGTTAAGATGGCGCTGGCTGCCGGTGAAAAAGGTTGCCCAGGTTACTCTCCTGATTTTGAATGCTACATTCAAAGGACGAATACGTATTTTATATTTGCTTTCTTATGTCTTACTCACTGTAACCGAGGATCGGAAATAATTCCGTGAGACTGGTTTTCTCACTTATAAAAATTCAAACAAAACAGTACTGGTGTTGGTTCTGCCTTCTCAACAGTTAATCTGACCAATAGATGACATGAACGCACTGCTGATGGTGAAGAAGCTCAGGGTTAAATCAAAGTAATGCTTGTTGAGATACTCCCATAGTCTGCCACAAAATGACACGATGCAAAGGAATTCAGAACATTGCCACGTCATTCCCCCTGCTTGTATGTTTGATATCCTTTAAAGCTGTATTTTGCTAACGAACTCTTGATGTTTGGTCAGTGGTGATCCTATTCTTCGCATAGACTTCACAACAGAGGAGGTGCGTACCTGGGGGGTGGTGTTCAAGGAGCTCAAAAAGCTCTACCCCAGCCATGCCTGCAAGGAGTACCTGACGAACCTCCCCCTGCTGACCGAATACTGTGGCTACAGCGAAGACAACATCCCCCAGCTGGAGGATGTCTCGCACTTCCTCAAGGGTAACCGTTTGAATCACGAGGCCGTGGCCACGCGCGGCTTCTCTGTGTGACTTCTGTCAACCGATCACGCCGATGGACAAATTGGCCGACCAATATAAGGTCAGAGCAGTATCGATAATTGCAAATGCAAATATTGAGTCTGATCTGACCTCTTAGACCAAGGCCGTTTGCGCGGCCAGACCACATGCCGAGGGGGTCTGGTCGCATCGAGTTCAGATCTGAGTGGGTGTTGCATCAACCTCCCTCTACAAGTGAGGAGTCCTGCTGAGACCTGCTGTCTGAGGCCTGTTAAGTTACTGCCGATTAAAGACCAATATCTCCCAACTTGTTTCATTACAAATAGACATTTAAATGGCAAAACAACAGGGAACTTGTATTTGGAAGCAGTCAAAATCCTCAACCTGTCACTCAGAAAAAACCCTGAGATTGAACGATTGTTTTTTCAACAGCGCTAAATTAAAAAGAAAAGTCTTATGTTTCTCACCCTACTGAGGTAACATTGTCTAACCTCACGACTAAGATTAGCTTCTACAGCTTTAGAAATGTAAAATTGTCTCACCTCATTTGCATATAGAGCTTTACAATGGAGATCAATGGATTTGTTATTAAGATGAAATGCAAAATTTAAACAGCAGCATGTACTAGAAGCAACGCAAGTGCACATTCATGATACTTCATTGTTAGAATAATTAGTGCAAAAATGTTATCAATAGGACCTTTAAATCACTGAATGAAGTGTAAATATGTTCATGGTTCTTGATGCTGATGATCTAGGAAAATAAGACTTTGCTGTCAAACGTCTCTCTAACTAACAGGTGTGTGTGTGTGTGTGTGTGTGTGTGTGTGTGTGTGTGTGTGTGTGTGTGTGTGTGTGTGTGTGTGTGTGTGTGTAGAACGCTCAGGCTTCATCATCCGGCCAGTAGCGGGGTACCTCTCCCCCAGGGACTTCCTAGCGGGCCTGGCCTTCAGAGTGTTCCACTGCACTCAGTATGTCCGCCACAGCTCCAAGCCTTTGTACACACCTGAACCGTGAGTACAGACGGGTACTCACAATAGGTATTCACTTCATACTACTGTTTTTTTGGTGTTTGTAGTATATCAATGAAGCAAAACCTGCATTTGCCTTCTCCCGTTTGGATGTAGAGACACATGCCATGAGCTGCTGGGTCACGTTCCCCTGCTTGCTGAGCCCAGCTTCGCCCGGTACTCCCAAGAAATCGGCTTAGCATCGCTGGGAGCTTCAGATGATGCTGTCAAGAAACTAGCCACAGTGAGAAAATACGCATGCACGCATACACACATGCATGCATGCACTCAGACATGACTCACACATTTAGGTACGTCACTTTTGGTGACATTACATAGCTGTAAATTAATTTAGGCTCCATGTTGTGTCTAAAACGTGTATACATCTATAGTGTATATATCTACACACATTATAATAGCTTTACTTGTCTGTGTCAGTTTGGTTGACCCTTCAACTGGATGTTGTGACGTCCTGGGCGTAAAGGGTGAAGCAAGTGAGTCAGTGGGACAGATCGTATAGCTCTGTGTAGCCCTGTATGAATTAATCTCCGGCATATGTTGATTATAGACTGATGTTTATGGCACAGAAACACAATATTCATTGTGATTGGTTGCTCCTCGTCACGTGACACATCTTGCACATCGAGTTCGATGTACGAGTAATAAACAACGAAAGGTAATTTTCTTTATTCTATTATTTATGAAATCACAGATAGAGGAGTCACACATTTTTGTTATTTCAATAAAAATTCAGCATGGACAATTTTGTCACAATTTCTTTGGAGCGTGAACATTTTTCTTCCTCCAAAGTGGAGCGGGACAGAAAAAGTTTGAGAACCACTCCCTCAATTTACACACACACACACACACATATACATATATAACATCCCTACCATATGAACACACTCACACACCTTACTCATTTAGTGACATGTATTCATTTCATTCTCATACTGTGTTTGTAAAGGATGAAGTGAAAATGAGAACCTGTCTTGTTTCAGTGTTATTTCTTCACAGTGGAGTTTGGCCTATGTAAGCAGGATGGCCGGCTGAGGGCCTATGGAGCTGGACTCCTCTCCTCCGTCAGTGAACTCAAGGTAACCCTTGACCTACTGAGGTGTCTGATCATATTTACAATTCATTTTTGTTACTGCAAACCCATTGATTAATAATATGGCCTCAGTGATGTGTATCTAATGATCATGATTTAAATGAATAATACAATACTCACCTCAACCAATTGCATTCCTGCAGCATCGGATCATCGTCAGCAAAAGGGGCTCATAGCTTTAACTACCAGTTATTAGACACTTTACTTTCCTTATATATGCTAATCCAGGTTACCTCAATCCAGTACATGCAGTCGGACAAAACAATGCTACTTGACCCATCAGGTTACATTCTCTCACGATGTAAACATGTCTTTTTTTCTATTAGCATGCTTTGTCTGGCAGGGCCAATATCCTTCCGTTTGACCCCGTGGTGACCTGTCATCAGGAGTGCATTATAACTACATTCCAAGACGTTTACTTTGTTTCCGACAGTTTTGAGGACGCCAAGAACAAAATGAGGTCAGTCAAATTCCCCTCCCTGAATAATGTATCTCTGATCAATTCTCTGACTTCAATTTTTTACTCCATCACTGTTGCAGTTAGCAACTAAATCCACCGAGTCAAGCAAAGCGCAGCATTGGACAGTTAACTATTGGGTGCCGCTTCACAGATTCTCATGCTATTTATTCTTTTCAGCTGGTTCAGTGGATTTGGAGCTGGTCATGGTTAAATATGCTGTAAGGTAGTGTTGTTACGAGATGTGCCGACGCTTCGAAGCGTGTGTCGAGTAATGGAGGGGGCGTTTCCTCGAAGCGCGTATCGAGGCTTGCTTCATTTAAGGGAGGAGCCAAAAATGATGACGTCCGAAGCCTCGCTGCCCGGCTGTACCACGTGACTGCTTCGGCAAGCGGTTCAGATTTTGCCGGGAGGTTTGACAGCAATATAAACGCCTCAGGCTCCATTCAAAATGTGGGTTGTTGGTTGAGAGTTTAGAAAGAGAGATAGTTTGGAGAGTTGGGAGAGTGAGGAGAGAAGGATAGGTGGTAATATGTAACTGTTAAGAAACAGTTATTTCTGAATACAAATAAATAAAATGTCCCGTCCTGTACATCACTGTCCAAGTTCCACACGCATGTTCAGTCCCCTCTTCCAAGTTCCACAAACACTTTCACTGTCCGCTGCCTGCTTCAGCCCATGACATTTTCCTAAAGTGACATAATAACATTATTACACAACCTGCCATATCATATAATACTACCAATTTGGGAACATTTACACACACAGAATACATTAAACACATATTTTATTATGCACATATGTGATAATTTATGTACAATATTTGGTCATACATTTTTCTAATTCAGTCATTCCCAACAGCCATAACAGACACAATTCAATGCATCACATTATGTGGTTCAGATACAGCTGCCTGTGATTATACACTTGGCCAGTGGGTGGTGTCGTGAGCACATGAAGCTTCGAGTAATGAACCCTTTCTCGAACCAATTGGCTGAAGTGGTTCGATTCCTCATGAGGCTTCATCTCGCCATCACTACTGTAAGGGTTTCAGGTACTTTAACCCAAAAGCAACACTCGGAAACAGGAATGAAGGAGGAGGATCTTCACTTGTTAACTCAGGCATGTAGGGTCAAAACAGGGTGGTCCGTCAAATAAGGCAACAAATCCAAAAGGGGGCAGGGGACAAGTGGAAATGAGGGAGTTAAATATTGAGGGACTTATAAGGGGATAGGTTGCAGGTGAGAAGGGCGTGAGGACCAGGTGAAGGGAATGAGGGACTAACGAGGTGATCACAGGCAGGTGAGAAGGACGTGAGGACCAGGTGAAGGGAATGAGGGACTAACGAGGTGAGGAGGACAGGATCTGGAATGACAAGAGTTCATTAAGCAGGCAGGATGAATAGGTATACCCAGAGATGATAGAAATATAGATACATTTTTTAAATATCACGTTGCGACAAAACCTGCTCTGCTAACATTAGCATAGTAAGTTATTTATCCTTATCTAGTCTGGGAATATACAGTATATGTTACACAAGCTATATGTTATACTGAAATGTTGCTTTGGCTTTTTAATGATTGTGAACACAGTTCAAACATGTGAACGGGGCGATGCATGTAACGGAGCGTTTGTGTGTCTGCAGGGAGTTTGCTAGGACCATTTGGCGGCCATTCTCAGTGCACTACAACCCCTACACCCAGAGCGTGGACGTCCTGAAAGACACCAACAGCATCAACAGCATGGTGAAGGATATCCGGGATGAGCTGGACATTGTTGAAGAAGCCCTGAGCCGTCTCAACACCTGAGATCATACAGGGTTGCATAGGGGTCAGAATAAGGGGAAGAAATCCATTCTCAGTCTCTCTTATGACTGAGAAACAGTTTTTGCTTTTTCTAAAGCTAAAATATATCCACAAATCTTAATATGCCCCAAACCGGTCAAAGTCTGTCGTATAAGGTAACTTTAGCCAGTCTTACCATAGATCAGGGATGTCAAACTCATTTTCGCCGTGGGCCACATCAGCATCGTGGCCGCCCTCAAAGGGCCGGTTGAAACTGTAACACGGTATAAATGTAACTACTCCCGAACATATTGTTATGTGACTGTCTTTGCATTTTAATTATTCAAGTGTAAAAATATTGTACATGCATTGATATAAATGTAAGAATATATGTAACCAATTGTCTCTGTTATTATGAAATAAATTCATTTAATTGAGGTTAAGAAACCCACATTAATCTATCAAAGATCAAACACATGTTGTTACATTAACTTTGTTCAAAGCTTTTTTGTCACAGTTGAGACATTACTCAACATATAACTATGAGCTGCTAAGAATGTGTGTGACAGATGTGGTCTTGGGCAGTGGTTGTCAACTGGTCTGGCTGGGGGACCCACCATCATCCTCGAGGATCATTTTCTTCTCAAATTGATTGAAAGAAAAGATTGTACAGGTTGAACCTGAGATAGTACTGAATGTCACAGTATGCCAACGGGAAAACAACCAGTTAAATATTCCCTTTTATAATCAAAAATATGAAATAATAAAGTTTTATTGAGAAGTAGTTTTAAAAATACCAAAAATGATGTAACTTATGACTCACTCACTGAATCTATGACAACCAACGCTTCACAATGGAAACAAGCCAGCGTCTTGAGGAGCAGCTCTTATCCATCAATTCAAAATAAATTAAACAAAAAGTGTCAGTCAAAAATATTCAAGTATACAACATGTGTTTCCTCTGATTACATGTAAGAAAAAATACAGAAAAGCATTGTGCTTTGAAGAAAGTTAAGCAGTACCAAGTGGGGATATTTGCATACAAACTCAATGCACATACACTTATGGATTTAAGTAACGAGCATTAAGTAGTATTACTTAATTGACAACATACACAACCTGTCATGATCCAGAGTGTTTGTGTCTTGTTTCCTGTCTTATTTTGAAGTCCCTGTTCTCGTGTCCTCTGTTTCCCTGCACTTCCTGTCCCTGTGATCGCTGCCCTGTCCCTGATTGTGTCCACCTGGTCTCGTTCCCCCGTGTCCAATCACCTGCACCAATACGTTTGACTTTTGGTCTCTTGATTAGACCATACAAGCTATTTCTTCTTCCCAATTTGTTAACATTTTAAAGACTGAACCCTTCATTCATTATTATTGTTGTATACCACAACTCCATACGGTTGCAGCCCTGTTAACAAAAACTGAACATTTCAGGACTGGCGTCTGGGTTCTCATACACAAAGCATTATTTGAAGTAAAATACTAAATCCATGTAATTACAACTAAACACCATGAACACACAGTGGAACAAAGTTAAAGGTCAACTATTAAAACACTATTAAAGTCAAAGTCGAAAGCAAATAAGGCAGACCATGAATCTCCCCTTCCTTTGCTGAATCAGCTGCTGATACTATTAGGTCAGTTTACGCTGCGAACATTTGGAAAACTGTTATAAATTAATGTTGAAAGATTGAAAGCCTCTGAATACTTTTGTTCACACCTTGTTCGTTTGGTTGGCTTTTGTGAGTGATTCATGTTTTTCTGTAAGTACGTGTGTATCTAAAGGCTTCTAGAGTCATCTGAGTTGGTCTTATAGTAGAAATTGGGCTTTTGGGAGGAAAAAAGAAGCAAATTCAGACCAAGACTAATCAAACTAATAAAACATAAATTCCTCAAGGATATCGTTTCTCTGACTTCTGAGAACTGGGACAGAAAAAGCCAAGAGGTCGGTCAACAAGTGTTCTCCACAAACGATACAAATCCACCACGTCGGAGCCCAACACATTGTCCTAATCCTGCGGGATTTGAACAATATGGATTTGGTCTTCTTTTCTCTGCCGTCTCATCCCGGGACGATGTTTCAAACTCACGCACATTACACAGATAACGGGACCGTGGCGGCGGGAGGGCAGAGGCTGCGGGAGCGGGACCAGCGTCATGCTTGTCAGAATAAAGCTCACAACTTCCGGCAACAGTTTCCACAATAAAATAAAATGTTCTTGCTACGTAGAAGCAGAAAGTCACGAACTGAATTCTTCTTCTAGTCCTGCTGATATAAAGTTTACATTTCACTGCTTCTTTAATCGTCCCTGTAAAATATGTTTATTTAAGAGGGCAACCTAACATTTGAATGTGGATCCTCCTCAAGGAGGTTCATAAATTGAAAATGCCAACGTGCAAACAAGCATGACAATTAGTCTTCCTTGACAAACATTTACCAATGTATGCCACTTTAGGATACACTTTTTTAACATGACATTGGAACAACTTTGCCGCATTGCTCTTAAAGATCTCAGTTGGAAATATGTTGTAACATATGTTACTTTCCAGCCACCAAAAAGGCGTGGTGGTGCTGACCTTTGTGGGGTAATGTTCCATTTTTAAGATTGTTGCATGTCTACTAGTGCGATCCCTGCACTTGTCCACTCAGCAGATCAACATTTCAGTGGCTTAATGGTCATAGTTCACCCAGTGATCAGGCCTTGTTCATGTAAGACATGTTTGTCATGCCACATTATGAAAAGCACAATCTTAAATATTAATATTATTGGTCGCTGAATTCCATTGAGCTGCTTCAGTTACAGGGCCCTGGTATCGCCTTACTGTCACCCTGTCACAGCGCAGTTCGAGAGATAAAGTCCATGTGTGCACATCTCTGCATTTCATTCAACGATTCAGACTTTCAATGGATTTATGAATAAAAGACTATTTTTTGTCTTAAGGCAACTGCAAACAATCTAAAAAGTGGAAATGATATCAAATAATTTGCCTAAAAATATATATGTTAGAATTGGTACATGGTAAATAACAATCAAAATTGAAAACGCAATGTCCCTTTTAATACCCTGATTAAAATCAGTCTAGTCAATGTAATATGTGAATTCAGCTACTCATTGATCTTTTAAAGCATGTCTTCTTATTGCTGCAGATAGTTTTGATTGCCTGGGTAAGTAAAACTAGAACTATAAGTGTGGCTATTTGCCAACAGAGGAAGTGACCTCTTCTTGGAATCCTGGTGAATCTGGAATGGAATCCAGAATGTGACGGTGGAATCAAACCCTCTCTGGCACTGAAGGCTTCACAATTCACTTGTTGACTTCACTGTTGGACATACTTTTGAACACACTGTTGGACAAATTTGTGGACACACTGTTGGACACATTTGTGGACACACTGTTGGACACATTTTTGGACACACTGCTGTACACACTGTTGGACATACTTTTGGACACACTGTTGACTTCACTGTGTACACACTGTTGGACACACTGCTGGCATTGATAGAGGACAGGTGTTACAGTTCTTCTAGGAATACAAAAAGCCAGGTTTTAACATTACATTACATGTCATTTAGCTGACGCTTTTATCCAAAGCGACTTACAATCCTGTTACATTCATACACTGTAGACGCAGCTACAGGGAGCAATATAGGGTTAAGTGTCTTGCTCAAGGACACATCGACTAGGGCGGGGATAGAACCTCCAACCCCGTGATTGAAAGACGGGCCTGCTACCCACTGACCCATAGCCGCTCCCAGCTACACTGAAGCCATTATCAGTAAGGTTCAGCCATTTCTTCAAGAAAATGAAGAAAATTAACAACCTGAGAGCAGGAGGACTTTTCTCTCTGCAGGACCAGGCCTCTTCATGGCTCCCCAGGACTCGTCCCTCGAAGGACATTTCTGTTAAAGAGGAGATTGGGGAAGAAATAATGGAGGACTTTGAGGAGATGTCTGAGGAGGTAGAGGAAGATATTGACTACTTTCAGGGCGATGCACAGGAGGCTGGAGAAAGTATCCTGGAGGAGGTTCAGGAGCAGCCCTCCGTCTCCGACAGCAGAGAAAACTACAGCTACACTTCCATCAGTGAGGTAAGAAATACAATGAGAAAGTCAAATAATGCAGCTGATTCTCAGATTTTGTTCATACATCTTCTCACCTTCATCTTCTTGAAGGGACAGTTTGTTGTATTTAGTGGGATTAATTTGCAGGAACAGGATATAAAACTGATAATTATGTTTTCATTAGTGAAATTGAGAATCGTACGTCATGTTGCACCGATAGTTTAAACTGCGGTATCACGAGCTGAGGAGTGCAAAACCAATTGAAGTGTAGTGCTATTCTAATAAAGTTGCACTTTATTATAATAAAGTGCAACTTTATTTTTTGTAATGTATTTTATCATTTTATTGTGAAGGCTAAATGACCCCATGTCAGTTAGTAGTTGCTTAGTTGTGTAACTTTAGCCACAACAGATATGGGAGAAGCAAAACACTCATTTCAGACAATGGATGGTGGCTGTGATTGAGGCGGAGCCACTAAACAAAACAATTAGTAAAGTAAAGGTTTAAGAGGATAATAATAATGAATACACTTCTGATATTACTACCAGAAGCCATCAAACACATAAGATCAGATGGGCTGGTGGCCACCATTCTGGGTTCCCTGCCCTGCTTCATCTAATCCTAGAAAGCATGACTCATCAAATTGACCTATAGAACAAAATAAAGTATGCTTCCTCTTGATTACAGCATAATTGTGGTGTTTGAGACAATTATGTCACAACAACAAAAAAGTGCCCGCCTTGAGTGGGAGGTCACCGGCTGCCATTGGAGTAAAGTCAATGAAGATGAAACAGAAGATGGAGGTCATTACAAGTTGGCGGCTTTAGACGTGGAAGTCCTTCGCCAGTGGCTTATTGACTGGCACAGGCGGTCTGTCGTCCTCACGATCTTCATAGGGCTCGTCGTAGCGGTCGTCGTCTACGTGGCAGCTGTGGAGGTGTGTGGGGGAGTGGCTCGGGGACAGGTGCCGCAAATGGGCCTGTTTGGCCCCAGCTGTGTGGCATCTCTGTGCTTGGCCCTCAGCTATATACGCTGGAGGGGAAATGGAGGGAGGGAGAGGGAGCAGAGCAGAGGCGCAGTCTGCGTCCTGAAGCGTTAAAGAGCAATAAAGATGTTGCCAAATATCCCTCCTTGGAGCCTGTTTTTGGAGGGGTGGGGGGAGCTTTGGAGTCCTCATAAGCCCCGATGTCCTCTTGTCCATCGGCGAGGCCACTCTAACATTTCTAACCGGCTGTTTGTCGCTGTACTCGTCCTCAAAAGCTCTGGAAGAAGAACATAGAACAGTCAGATGACGCAGTGGGAAGGTGTTTTGCATTTTTGATAGCGAGAGAAATAAAATCGGTCTTTGGCTCAGCTCTATAAAAACACAAGAAACACAGGCTGTATCTAAAGATCAGGGATAAAACATTGGCTTAAAAGTTGTTACAGATGGAAAACAGTGCAAATATCTGCATGTTCATGTGTAGCGTTGACAACTTCATCATTCGTTTATGTCGGCTGGCTTGAAGGACGTTGTCCTGGTGATTCATTCAATACAATCACATGCCGACATCTTTGAACATTATTTTTAGACTTTTTGCTTCACAAATATGAATCGTCCATTCTGGATGCTCGGCATCCTCGCTTCCTTTCAAACACCCCAACCATTTATTGAATACAGATCTCTTCAGAGCTATAATTGACCATGCGACTTTGATTAGTTCTCTTTGACTTTGTTTTCACCTTGTGAATAAAACCTTATAATAGTCAGTGTCTTGGTGAACAATAGACCTTCTCTGCCTAAAAAATTAAAAGCCTTTATATGTTCGGTCGCCTGCACATTCAGCATTGTGAACTCCTCTTCCTCCTCCTCCTCCTTCTTCCAGCAGCAGCAGCAATAGATGACGATAATGAGTGCGACCAACGCAACGACGGCTCCTGCAGTCGAGCCAATGTTCATGAAAGCTGCAGGATTGATGAAGAGGAAGGTCACGACGATGCCCATAATGAAATGAAAATGAAAATATGTTCAGTATCTATCCGGAATTTGACATTCCCAGACTAGTATCCCGATGCATCTTTGGAGATGTTGTATAGAGACAGGATGCCTCCCTAGAGACAAAGATAAAGTTGTGTTTTTTGTGTTTTATAGGCTACATATTATATATACATATACAGAAATCAACCCGAACCAACTGTAAGAGTTGTGAAATGTTTGTTTAAATAAAGTAAAGTATCAAGGTAACATACATTTTCCAGGATCGATAATCCTCAAAGAAACTGACACTTACTGTCGGTAGTTCTGGGTCGGCCACGCGGGGCATGTTCCTGACATCTTGACTTTTCCACGAGTAGATGGGTGTCGGCATGCCTTCCTCAGACACACAGGTCAGGTTGAGGTTCTTGCCGTATTCCGCCTTTCCCTGGATCTCACAGGTGGGTGTAGATGGAACAACTAATACAAATAAAAAAAGTTGGGATTTAAATAAATGATGTCTGATTTGATGTAAATTCTGAAAATAATGTTGAATAAAAGAATAAGACACATATAAATATTTTGGGGAGTAAGGACATTAAGACGTTGTTGCATAATTTCGAATGGGAGTTGAAGCATGTTGATGCCACACACCGTATAGTACTACAGGTGGCACTAGACTAGACCAACTTGCGATGGGTTCACACCAGTTACAACATCACTTCCAGCCAGGGGTGTACAGTGGTGGGGTCAATGTCCCCTTCCCCACCTACCAACCTTAGGGCTTTCCACTCCCATCTTTGGACTCGATCCTCTATTTGATGTGAAACACACACAGACACACCTGCAAAGTTTTGTGACTGCAGATTTCACATTAGCTTTACAGATAGAATGATCAACACCTGGCAAAGCGCTACAAACTTGCTCTGTGGTAGTTCCTGCTGTCCACAGTGACCCCAGAGCAACGGGAAGAGAGCACACCATGGGAGGATGAGGATTTAATAAAGAAGGATCAGACAAGTGTGAATTAATTTAGTTCTATTTCCGTTTAAAATCATACTTATGATTCAAACCTGAACACATACGGTCTGTCTTAGATGTCCATCACATAATAACAGTCTTAAAAAAATCATTGAAGACACATTTCATAGAACTGACAATCATTTTAAAAGTGTCTATTGTACCACAGTATCAAGAGGTAGATCTGTAAATAGCTAATTTAGCATTTTCAATGGTACCAATTTGTTGTTTGGGGAGGGCCGCAGTGTCAGACTTTGAAAAAATTGCTGGCTTATGCCAACATACAGATTTGACGGCCAAAACAGGTTTAAGTACTAAGTGGGGAAGTGTAATGACGGGGGTTTAAGAACTGCTCCAGTAGACAGCAGTACACAGTGATTCAGATGCTGAGTCGAGGTCTAAGGAGACACCTGTTCCTGTTCGCCCGAATCACACGCTGCCCTGATCACTGCATCATGGAGAGCATCACCTCCCCCCTTTTCACAAAGTGAGATTCAGTCCAATAGTACTTTACTGAATTTTAGAATGAACACTCACGAGAAACACTTTTATTTTCCTTTCAGGCCGATAGAAAGTAATTATTGTCAAAAATAAGTGTAAGAATGAAAAGAGGGGACACTGTTTGAGTTCGGTAACATCTGGCTATGAGGGGAGGTGACTCTGGGTCACATGAGGACCAGGAGCTCGAACCCGGAGTTCAACAGCAACAGTGTGTGCGTGTGTGTGTGTGTGTGTCTTAGGCTAAGCAGTGGGAGATGAGACTGAGCTGGACCAGTAAACACGGATGAGGTGCTTCACTTTATCCAGACCAGGCCTGTTGAAAGAGTTTTGTTTTCTTTCTTGTACCAAGAAGGAACTCAACACCCTCCCCCTTTTTTAAAGAACCGATACATTTGAGCAAACACTTGAAAAAGCTACATCAAGCTCAGCATTATGTTTACCAAGACGATTTGTTCTTGGCTTTAAATAAGGACGTGCACATGGAAACTTTGTCTATCAATAGAAAATGAACCAACAACAACTCTGATAATTGATGGATCATTAAAGTAATTTACAAAGCAAAAATACGAAACCTGCTGAGTTTACCTTCTCAGATGTGAGACTATGCTGCTATTTTGTTTTGAATTGTTATAACCCTGTTTGTCTCATTACCCAGTGTGGGTTCGTACTGTTTAGCTTGTGTGTGTTTGACCTTATTTTAAGTAAAAAGATTACATTTTCTGTGAAACGTTGTTGGTGTTTGGCTCCTATCTCTCTCCGGCTACAACAGCCATCCTGACACAACCTGGTTTAATTACTTTATATAAATCTAGAATATATAGTGCAGGACAGTCGCTTAAAGCCCCACTATGTAACTTTTCCACCTTAAAATAACAGCTTGAAAAAAATGGATCCCGCTACAATGACTTTTAATATGTTGATTTACGCCTCCGCCACTGCCATCGGGGGTCTGTGGCCAGAGAACTGCTGAATGTAAGATGTTGGGACCGGCCGGTACTTCCGGTTGGGCAACAGGAAGTACTTCAACTTGCTTTCTGGCAGTGATTACCAACGTTATATAGTGCCAGTCCACGCTCGCAGGTGACTTTTTATTTGCTCCGCTACGCGACGCGTAGAGACAGAGAGACATGCTGCTGTGGAGAACACCGGGCGGCGGCTGATCAGCTGTTAACTCACTAGCCGGAAGAGCCATATATGGCTCGAGAGCCAGAGATTCACGACACTGAAGTAAACATTAAATACCTGAAGGGGGCGCTACAGTGGAAAAGTTACATAGTGTCGCTTTAACGAACCCCCAACTTGCAAATGAGGATGAGTAGTCATTTATTTAGTTTAATTCAATTCAGTTTATTTTATATAGCCCAATATCACACATCTGTACACATACGCCATCCCTATCCCAGGACCTCACATCGGATCAGGAAATGTATGAGACAATTGGTTGAAGGTTATGAAGCATGACATCCTGAAAGACATGCTATAGTAGCCATGTGGCGCTATAAGTTCTCCTATCAGTAATTCCCATAGAGTATAGATCAGGGGTGCTCAATACGTCGATCGCGATCGACCGGTCGATCGCATCACAGAAAAATAAATGTGCCCGCCCCCGAGTAACTTCCTCTATAGCGCCAGATTACAGCAGAAGCGTGTCATTTCTGTCACTCCGTGTCGCGTTAACAGTCCTCCGCTCGCGGTCTCGCGCGCCGCAAAGCTTCGCTGGCTTGCGCGCGCATCATCGGGGCGGAGCAGAGAAAAAGTCACTAGCACCCCCCGTCGATCGTCTTGACTTGGTCACATTATAAGTAGCTTGCATGCTGAAAAAGTGTGACCACCCCTGGTATAGATGGTCTGTGTTAGTGTTACACCTCAGGTTTGTAGTGAGTCGGGCTTCATCTTCTTCAAAGCACAATGTTTTTCAGTATTTACCTACTTATAAGGTAATCACAAGAAAAGCTCATGTTCTATACTTGAATCTTTTTTAATTGCACTATTTGTTTAATTTATTGCGAGTTTGTGGATAAAAGCGTTCTCAGCTAAAGTTACATAATGTCTGTCATTTAAAAGTACTTCTCAGTGGTTAGACTTTTTTAATTCATGATTTGGCATGAAAGCACTGTTGAGTATTTAAAAGAAGGCTAAAGTCACTGAATTATGCAATGTATTTCATTGTGTCCTTAAGATGCATTTGTTTGTTTTTAATTGATTGTAAAAGGTAATATCTCTGATATTGGCGTTCTGTGATGTTTGGTTCTGTCTGAGGTTTAAACTGCAACCTTTTTTCATGAAATAAATTTGAACAATTGACAATGTTCCTCGATCTGGATAGTGGCTTGTCATTCAGGGGTGATGAACATGAGTGTGTCACCCCTGCTTCACAGTGTGTTTGGGATTCAAGTCTTAAAAAACAAAATAAAAGACAACTCTGCATCTTTTTGCGTATATAATAGTATTATATACAAACCTGAGTGACTGAAAGAACAGATGTTGTTTTGTTAGTTTGGGGATGTTATGGGTGCCCTGATTAAACATAAATAAAGCAACCCCCTCCCCCAAAGGGTCGAAGCATGTTAGCAAATCAATATTTTATTCTGAAGGCGTTTACCGGAAGTACTTTGTGGTATTGACTGGATCGTGTGTGAAGAGGAGGTTCAGACCGCGAGGGAGGGAGGAGTTGGGTGTTGCCTCCGTCTCCGAGCTGAAATCACAACCCCCAGTCGAAGCTCAGTCCCCGTTATACACGTCGTGAGACACCGGGCCGCCCTCCGTCCTCCGTCCCGTATCAAACTCTTCCTCCAGACAGTCGACTAACGGACCACCATGGGAGTCGAAGGCTGCACCAAATGTATCAAGTACATGCTCTTCTTCTTCAACTTCATCTTCTGGGTGAGCAGCCGACCTTCTTGTTGTTGTTTTAGTTGTTGTTTTTAACAACACATTATGGGTTCACTTCGTGGTGGTTGTTTCTGGCGCCGGGCCCGAGACGGACGACGCGGCGGTAAAGCAGACAGCCGCGTCCACGTTACATCAGATACGTTGTTACCGTTATGCCGCCTGAATAACCGCGTGAGACGGAGAGTTCTCCCCTTCGCCGCTAGGGGAGGTTATGACGAATTGATGGCGAACCAAACCAAGAGGGAGAATAAAGGCTGCGCGCGGTTAATTTACAGAACTATTATACATATCCACCATGTTCGTTTGCACAACAGAAACTCCGAAGTTGCTTAAAGCAAAGGGAGGTAAAATAGCGAGTCCCCCCACCAGTTAATAGGATAGTTTGAGTATGTTGTGAAAACCCGCTCATGGTTGACTCGTTTTGAATCACGGACACCGAGGCTCGAGTTTGTGGATTTGCTGTGAAGCCGGAGATGTTGGGGTGGGCGGTGGAGGCCGCCTCCCTCGGGTTTGGAAAATGGCTTTGTTTAGATTACATCCTCCACCCAATTTCACTGCGTGTGGGTGGGGAGTGGAGGAGAAAGAGGAGGGGAGGGGGGCTCGTAGTGGTTTCCATTTGTTGAGTCCAGGCTCTGTTAGGCGATGGATCATGGAAAAAAATGTGCGTGTGTTTAGTTTTGACTCTTGACGTGTGAGAGTTGCTGTACAGTTACACCCCATCCCCCCCTTTTCTCTGCTACCGTTCCCCTTCTGCCCCTAGACACAAATGAGTGTGCACTACATTTGATTAGATTTTTAAAATATGCGTGGAGCTGAGTAAATCAACTTCACCATGACTAACTATTTTGTGTGTGGGCTCCGCGCTAATCAGTCGAAATACGCGACCCGCATTGGCTGCTACCGACAATGTGGGCGTGTCTAACGGGCCTAGGCCCGCCTTGTGCAACCGGACAACCCTAAATGGCTGGTAAAAAAAACATATTAACATGATCAGAATCAGAATGAATACAACGCTGTTTCTCTGCTCTACTAGTAAAGGATGCACATAGTGTGTGTAGTCTGGACTGGTCGTTTGGCTATTTCATTTAGAATCAAATTGAAAAAGTCAAAAAAACATCAACATGTCCAGGAAATGCAAATAATTGTAAATAAATGTGTCACCTTCGGAAAAAAAAAATGTTTTCCCCCATGTGTTTCCATTCAGGCTTTCAGAACGCATGTCTATGTTAGCTACAACTTCCAGCTGTGTATAATGTGCGTGTCAGCCGTTTACAGTGCACATGCAGTCGCTGTCTAATTTCACGGTAAGAGGAGTCTATACACATTATACGCAAGCTGAGAGCTGGAAACAAACCTTACCCAACTTCACTGTCGCCTTATTCCCTTGAAAGCATAGACAGAATCAACTGCAATGTGCCGCTCTCTCTCTCTCGTTAAACGTAAATCTTGCAATCTCATTAATCACTGACATAAATAATATTATAAACAAGATAGCTCTGCTTCAAATACAACAAACACGTTTTTTGTATTCACATGGTTTGAGCAGTTCACCAGCCTGTGCCATGATCAACCATATTCAGACGCTCTAGTCATTACAGTATTATTTTCTGTTTTTGCAAGACTATCACTCAAAAAACGTGAGATAGTAGGAAGTCAGTACAATTCATCCCGAAGGGGACAACATTTGCAACAAAAAAAAAAATCGTAGTTATCGAGCTCCACTAAAGCCAATACATGTCGTGGTGCTGCTTGTGAAAAAGCGTGATATCTGAACAAAATTCCATGGCAATTCACAGGCCCGTTTACAGCCAACGTTATCTACATGGGACAATTGGACAACACGGGTCAAAGAATTCAAGGCGCGAAAGAGAAAGTGGACTGCATTTATGACGAGCAGAAACAAGGGAAACAAGGGTAACAAGGTTATTATAAGATGCCTTGAGAATCATTTCTATTTGTTTTAAAATATACACTATTCCATAGTGACTTCCAAATAATGCTGTGTGGGGGCGTGTCCCATTCATCAGTCACTTCGATAACGGCCCCACTTTCAGTGAAGCACTACAAAATAACACTCGTCATAACATGTCTTTATTTGCAATGTTCATACGGTTAATAATATTCCCAACGGGACAACGGAAGCACCTCTATTCATATTTTTCCATAAAATGCGTCAAAATATAAATGGAGCTGCTTCTGTTGTAACAAAATGTGGCAGAATATAATTAGGGATGTGATACGTTTTAAAACATTTAGCTTGAACAACGTGGACCGTTTTTTCTTTTTTTTCCATATTGCTGTTTTTTTCGCACCTGGCCGACAGTTTGAGTCCAGGAAACCCCAACAGGAAATGGCGTTGACCGCAATGGCCGTCAATCTCTGATGGCTGTCATCCATTATGAATCTCAAGCAAAGTGCGGGCGTTGAATAGCTGCACTTTACCTCGGTCTAACGGCTAAGGGAGTTAATGATTACACCACAGTCCCAACACTATCTGACACAGATAAGAGGCTTCAGCACTCGTCTGTGTCCACACGACACGCGCTCTGGAGCCAAGCTTGGAAGAACAAGTATCCCTTTATAAAAAGATGTCATTTATTTTCTCGATGAATTTCCGTGGCACTCATTTCCTTAATTTGTATCGTATTTGTATGTGTGTAAAGTGTCAGTAAGGATTAGACACACACACACACAGTCAACATTGTTTAAATCCTTCAGCAAGAGTTCAGAAGACGAAGCTCGCAATTTGCAACACAAGTCCCGAGTCCCGGCTCGATGCGCAACCAAACTCCTGAGAAGTGACTTAACGGAATTTTGGAGGTACCACGGCGGCCCCTCCTTTCCGCCTTTCCTTCTTCTCAACACTTACTCAACTTTAACCCTTTTAGTTTCTCCTTAAGAGCTTCCACAGAGCTCTTAAGGATGCGTCGGAACGGACGAGTCAGTTGGATGTAAGGAAACACTTTAAACATGCGGCCATGGAGGCTGTCTTTTAAAAAGAGGGGAGGGGGGAGAGACCTCCTGTTCCCATAAATCACACGGGGCATTGAGAGGGTTAAAAGGCTACGTGGTGGGGTGGGGGGGTGAAGTAGTGTAGTGATATAGCAGGCGTATAGGAACAGCAGCCCCCCCCCCCCCCCTCCAGCATTCTACAACCCCCTGTACTCGGGGGCGGCAGGCAGAAATAGACACCGGGGGGGAGGGGAGGGTGATCTCTCACACACGGGATGACACCTGAAGCAATTTCAGAGATTCCCCCTTTTTCCGCTTTGCTAGACATTGAGCGGGAGGATTCCCGTCGCAGCTGTTGGGGTTCCTGTGTTAACGACGCAGAAGTTAAATTCGCCTAACATCAGTCTCGTGTTCTGGGATGGGACCCAGCCTCACACGGACCCTCACAAAAGGCCCTTTCACGTCAGACATTTTTACTTTCTATAGTTGGAAAGCTCACTGAAGACATTACTGAGAGGACCGTTCCCCTTTTTCAAACTTCCTAGAAAGCCTCGCCGGGGTTCCGTAACTAAAGCACTTCAATTGAATGCAGTATTACATGATTGGGGTGTTACCGGTGTTGGCCTTAACCGCCATATAAAATACGTTAACCGTCTACTAAACCTCTCAATCACAAGGGGCGGTTGTGGAACTTTTGGGCTCCTTTTTAAATCTTAAAGTCTTCGAACTGCTCTGGCAGAATATCATTCAAGTTTCAGGGATTCTCTACGATTGGTCTGAAACTACTGACGGTCTGTGGTTGATCTTTTCAAAAAGACTCCAACAAGCCAGATGCCATGTTTTTGTTGTTGCCCAAAGGCCGTCTCACGGACTTTCTCTTAAAGCACCATCTGGTAGAGGTGTTAGCGAGTCCCACCCCTCCCCTCACATGTCCTTTAGGTCGCAGCTGACCCGGGACCAGGTCAGCGGTAGCTGGGGCTGCCTCGGGTCGCGTCTAAGGTGGAGCATAAAAAACATGGCCGTGTTCCGCGTGGGCTCCCCACTTCCACCCGTCGTTTATATAAACGCCTCTCGGAAATCTGTTTAAGTGTGATCAAACCTTCAGGCATCCCACTGATGAGTAATTAGAGGGGGTTCTCCTGACGTGAGTGAGTCATCTTGTGGGGCTGCTGTTGCTGTGTGTGTTGAATGGCTGCTCTCTCGCCAGTTATGGTGTTGATCTGGTTGCTGGGCAGCAGCTGGCCTTCGCTCTGGAATGGACCTCACTAAGAGAGATGGGGGAGGAGGAGGAGGAGGAGGAGGGAGCATGGAGCGGTGGGAGGGGGTCTGAGACCGTTTTGGTTCTAATCTATTCACACACACTCGTTTTATACTTAGTTATATTTAGGATTTCTTTGTCCCGGACCAAACAAGAGGACTCAGGGCCGGCTTCTATCAGTGTCGACCACGATGGAAGAACAATACATTCCAGTTCCACAAGGACACAGTGCGGTGTGCACAGGGCTTTCCCCCAGGAAGTGTGGGCTGGAGGAGGAAGTATGAAAAACAAATTGAACAAAAAAGAGGAGAGACCATTTAATGAGTCAGGGAAGGAGACGCACACAAGTTCAAAAAAAATGTCGGTGGAGATCTTTCTGGTCTCGGCTAAAGCTCCAAATATTTTGCCGTTGATTTCTATCAAAACCCCAAAATGGTAATTGGGACCAAATAAGAGAGGTCCGGCCACTGATGATCGGAGAAGAGGGAAACCGACCAGTGCTACCTGTGGAGTCGTGAGCCTGGGCCCCGGCTCTCACAGATGTTCGCTGCGGTTGCTTTTGTCTGGCTGTGTCAAATAAACAAATAAATATCATCACCACACAACTCGAATAACCTGAGCAGCACAATGTGATGTGCTGAACTGACGTGTGTGTGTGTGTGTGTGTGTGTGTGTGTGTGTGTGTGTGTGTGTGTGTGTGTGTGTGTGTGTGTGTGTGTGTGTGTGTGTTGCAGCTCGCGGGAGGTGTCATCCTGGGCGTGGCCCTATGGTTGAGACATGACCCCAAGACCAGCAACCTGCTGGTGCTGGAGCTGGATGGAGCCCACGCCCCCAGCACCTTCTACATCAGTACGTATCTCCTTTCTCCCGGATCTCTGCTGCCTGTCGCCGTCTTCACACCGTCTTCGTCTGCTAGAAAAAAGTCCCCCCCCCCCCTCCCCGGAAAAATCATCTTTTTTTTTTCCACACATTGCTGCTCGTTTCAGTTCTTTCCACACGTCCTTTGTCCACCGACCGGTTACATGACACTCGTTCTCCTATGTTATGTAGTCTTTTATTTATTCTCATTAGACTCGTTCTGCTTGGCTTGTGGAAAGACCGCTTTATGGGCTCAAAGAATCAGCTGTGAAGTCTGAACTACCCAATCTGTAAAAAAGAAAAGTAGACTGACTGCATGGAAACAAGAGGCCGTCTGAAAACAAGAACTCATTCTATCTATTTCCATTGGTCTGAATTTTCAAAATACAATTTTACATTTAATCGATTGAGTAATTTGCTTGTGGATTTCTGCAAAAGACACATTTAAAAAAGAGCTAAATCAGGTTTCCCTTTCACCAAGCGGCCTAAAGAAACTGTGATACTAGAAGGAGGTGTATTGAGAAGAAAAGGGTGCAATAATGTATCAGCAATGGTCCATGTCCACATTAACTATTAATGGCCACAATAAGCGGCTCTCCTCCAGAGATCAATATGATATTCATTATGAATAAGTTTGAGTGTTGGACGTTAACATATAAATGAATAGGTCTGTCGCTACCAACTCTTTTTCTCTACATTTATCTATTTTAGAGATTTGTCGATGAATTTAAACAATAAAGAAATGTGTGTGTCAGTGTATGTATTTTAACAAACTGAAATCGGCCACCCTAAAATCTTAAACGGTAAACTATGCACTTGACAAAATGAAGCCAAACGGGCTTAAAACTCAGCGTCTGAAAATGAAATCAAAGTGTTCGGCAATTACCTGGTTTTGTGATTTTGTTAGAATCACAAAACCAAGTAATTTTCTAATAAATGTCAATCCGTCAGAACTGATCAGGCTGCATTTAATTTATGATCAAATTATTCATCAAATATATTTTTTCAATTCATCATTCAACTGCTTAAGTTAGCCGAAAGCGACATCTTCTCACATTTGACAACTATTTTCAGTTTCAGCCGAACACACGGCGGTCTCGTTCACACGCACAGCGGACCGTCATTATGCGTGAGGGCGAAGAGGCCCCGCCCCTGTTCGCCAGCAACTCGTGACTCATCATCTGACTCCGTCAGACGCTGGTCGAACCAGCGCCAGTCATCCACCTCGTGAGGAAGAGGGGAGATGATGAGGATAATGGTATTTTATAAAGAAATAGTGCTTCATCCCTGTCTCCTTATGAAACACGGCAATGAAGGTCTGTGTTTGAGTCACCGTTCTCATCTCCGTCCTCCGAGGCGGCATAGCTGCGGTTGTTCGATGCAAAAAAAGGAAAAATAGGAAAAAGAAAGAAAAGGCTCACCAGTCAGAGGAACTACATTCGGGACTTTCTCTTCCCGGCCTCAATGATTGCATCCTCCCCGTTACGTAAAGCCTCCCTCTCATTCCCGAGAAGGGGAGAAAAAGCCTCGTCGGTATATAGGAAAAAATTCCTCACGGGCCCTCCCTTCTTCTCCCACTCCTCCTCCTTCTTTCTCACCACCGGCCCCACCCTCTTCCTCCCTCCTCTGCGAAAGTTTTCCTCTCCCTCGCTCCGCCTGGTGCCCCCCCCCCCTTTACTAGCCCATCTGGTTGTGGTTAGCATCCCGAGACGCGCTGTCTCACTTCTCCTTATTTTTTCCTTTCGCTCCCCCTCCCTCCCTCCGTCTATCTCTGTCTGCCCCTTTTTCTCCCCCTCTCCCCTCTCTGTCCCCTGCTGCCAGGAGCGTTTCAATATGGAGTCTCACTTCTTCTTTTCTCCTTTCTCTCACCCATAACATCTCGCAGACACAATAACCCGATGACCTCTCTCCTTTTCTCACACCTCAACACACACCGCGGGTTTGAGGGTTAATGGACGCATTCCGTTTTCTTTATTTTACTGATGTTTGTTCCCTAAACTAATGCAGCAACTACAGCCGACTGATCGTCTGAAAGTGAAGTAAATTTAGATGTGAAAATTGATGTCTCAGTTCCTGGAAAGAAAGTCATGTTGTTCCATCAGTTTTCCAAATAGCAGCTGAAGGGTCAGTTTCCTCTCCGGTTACGTAATGATTGCAGCGAGCCGCCGTCATGAGGACGGTATGAATTTGGTTAGAAAAGCTTCCGTTTTATTTGAGTGCAGACCTTTGACTCTGTAATGCGTCTAAAACACACGCCGGGCCTTTATTACATAAAGTGAGCAGACGGCGATGACGCCCAGCCACGTGGGACGAAATGTGTGGAAAGATGAGAAATAAGGGGGGACGCCTAACAACACGGTTTGACTTGGCCACGTGGGTTTGCGTTCAAATTTTCAAAAAAGACTTTGTTCTTTTGTTTCGTCCTACAGCCGACATTTATTCGGCACCTTTCCAAGTTACAAAGTGCTTTACAGTAATCATGAAAGCAAATAAGACAATCTCAAATAAACAATAAATAAAATCATACCCCTCGTAGTTATAGTGCCGTCCTATCAATTAATTCGAGAAATAAAGTATTACAATCTAATAAATCACAAGACTGGCGCTCGTGATTCTAATTTCTAAATGACTCTTTAGAATTCAAAGTAACAACAAATAAACGGACACCGAGTCCCCGGCAGAAGATTAAGATGAGTTTGTTTGATCGCCCAGTGAAGGACAAAAGCTGGTGGGAGCTTCAGGAAGTTATCACTTCAGACACTTGGCTCATTTCCACGCTCTGCAGCAAAACACACGCCGGGACTTTTTAGTGTCGCCGGGGCAACGGAGGCGATTCCCAGAACATGAGACCAATGTGACTCACTGTTGGGAAGTGCCACAGCTGCACCAGACCTGCAGCGGTTGGTACCACCTCACCGAAATAGAAGTAGAGTCGGGGGAGGATCTCCTCTTCGCATGTGGGCGGGGGCTTTACGTTTGGGAACGGACACCGACCTCTTAAGATGAAAGCATTCCCTCACGATCGGGAGTGAAGGCGTGTCCGCAGACATTAAAGTCCAGATTCACGTTTCTACGACTAGAGGAGAACAAATGATCTCGGTGTGGCATACGGAGAGAAAAAAGAAAAGAGGCTGGGCGAGAAGCCACAAACTTTGCTGAAAGGCAGATACGATCGTGTGTCTATAGATGATACTGTCGGTCTCTGGAGCTGCAGTGTCGCTGGTTTCCACAGTTTTACGAGTCAAGAATGCAGCTAGGTTGTGATGTCAGATAAAGCCACGACAAAAAAAAGCCCCATATCTGTCACCTTGGACGTGTAACTGCACGTCTGTCGGAGAGTGATTGAGAGTCTTGCCGTCGCTAACCGACCAAATAAAATGGGGCGGTGAAAAGATAAAACATCAACAGTTCAGGCTGCAGCCGGCAGGTTGAGGGCTCTTTGGGTGTCCTCTGTGGAATTCCTGGTGTCCTTAAATAGCTGGACTGCAGTTTTGATAATAAACTACAGGCCGCAGAGAGGATGGCTGTATAAGAAACAATAGTCGGATGACTTTCAGGATCGAGATGGAAACATGTACTGAATGTTTGCTCATTTAAGAAAAATAGTTTTTTCTTGATAGAATTATATTAAAATAATCATAATTCTACAAACAGTTAAATAATACTAGAGATATTAGATTTAAGTTAATATTCCCTCCCATATATGACTTCTTGTTAAGGAATAATTATTTTATTATTATTATTTGTATTGGACAGATAACACGAACCAAACGGTAGCCCCGCCCACGTCTAGACTAGGGCGGGGCTACCGTGATTGACAGGTCGCTGCTTTGGTTAATCGGATGCAAAGAAAGCAAAGAGGTCGACAGCGAACTCGATGCTTCATAGCGGCAGTCCTTAAAACCAACGGGTCACCATGACTACGTCCACTTCTACATACAGTCTGTGGTCACTACCTTTCCTGATGCGCCACTCCCTGTCGCTCCTTCCAGAGGACAACAAAGCAACGTCAGTCGCGATCACCCTACGACTGCCATCGTTTATTTCAACAAACAGCAACGAACTACTGCTGACCTTGTCTTCTTCTCCGCAGCTGTTGTGCAGATACATCCCGCATTGTTTACAATGCTGCTACTTCAAAATTACCTCCCAGAAATCACGAAGGCTGAGGCAGACCCAAAACGCATGAGACAAAGTCTCTGAAGCCATTTAATATCAGGATGTATTATTTCATGTTTAGCTTTAGAACCAATCATGGCCTTTTTAGTATTGCCTTTGGAAACAATTTCTCGTTACTACATATTATTACACGTCTCGTAGCAATGCTGCAAGTCCAAGAGTCTGCAGCCTGAACGCAGAGTACGGATGGCGAATGCGAGCGGACCGAGAGCGTAATGGAAGAGGATCCATGGCGAGATTAAATCAAGGCAGACAGGAAAAGACGTTTTAAGTAAATGGAATTATTGAGAGCATAATTTCAAACGAGCAAATGCATTAACTAGAGAGGACAGATGGGCGGTGGCTGGGAGAGGGAGCGCCCAGGAGGGCAAGGCGGCGTCCGAGGAGGGAAAGGACTCTTGTCAAACTGAAGAGCCACAACGTAAGAGATGGAGGGAGCACTTGGTCCGTCTCCAAGATATCGATTTACAAATTAGCCTTAGTGTGTGGGGGGGTGTGTGTGTGTGTGTGTGTGTGTGAGTGGCTCTGTGGGTAGAGAGAAAGGTGGGGGATGGGGGATATATGTGGTACAGTACCAGTTAGTGGTCCAGAATCAAATTATGTGTGAGAGCTGACAAGCAGGAGTAATGATGCTGGGGCTGAACACACAAAGAGCTGCACTCCCCGACCATCAATACGCCAATGCTAGTAAACAGTTTGGTCGGGTAAACATCCAGATGGTGTTGTTGACGGAGCACTAGGAAAGGACAATACAAAAGTCCTAATAAAATAAATATGAAAACCCCCCCTATCTTAGCTATTAATTATGAAATGCTATTCATTTGTATCACTATTGAACAACTTGCGGCGTTTTTTTAAATTTGTAAAAATGCCACGCCTTATTTAAAGGTTTGTTTTTATTTCATAATATCACTTTTCACGACAGTGGAGCTGTCATGGAGGGGACGGCCTCACATTCAAGACAGTGAAAATCAGACAGCAAACCCCACAATTAACTATTAGGCGATGCGCCGCGCTCACGAGCCGACTGGGCATGTGCGGCAACGTCGTAGCGGGAAGGCGTTTGGCGACCATCTGGCTGAGGTACTTTATGGGTTAACGGGATTAATTCTGTAGCAGATGCTTCTTTCGAAGAGGCACGACGTGAAATAAAAGGCAGTAAATGGGGGAGAGAAACAGGCAGTTATTTGATTCAATTTATTTTTTAAAGGCATACAAATTAAATATTGAAAATATGAGTCGGTGTTGAAGTGCATTGTTTTAAAGCAAAGAGGCCTCAAAATCATGTTCCTTCTCATCGTGTTCATGTCGGCCTTCTCTGGTCCGTGAAGGAATCAACGACCGCTGACAGCTGACCTTTCCGAGTCTTTCATCTGCACACAAACACACCACCAATTAGCGATTGACTTCTGAAAGGCATCCGCACTTCCAGCGGCATCGCCACACGGTTAAAAGCAGATGTAATCAGTGTAATAAATGACCTCACTGCCTGCACTTCTTTTTTTTCATGTTAACCGCAGTGAATGGAAACTCAAACTACTGTAAGGAAAAACACATTCAATCCTTTGCAACACAGGAAAGTATCGTGGCAATCATTTCTATGTATTGGACTGAAACTCACCAAAGAGGATCAGATTGGTCTTTAAAGGAAAAAACTGGACTTCGGGGATTCTTCTGCCGATCAAGTGGGGTTCTCTTATCTTTTCCAAAGCAACTGATATGGCTTTTATTCAGAAATAAGACATATTTGTGTGTAAAAGTCAGATATGAAGTTGCAAGCGTCTGACAGCCGAACGCAGGAAAGTTAGAAAACCCACTGGGTGAGAAACAAGTGCAGCACCTGTTTTATCTCCAGGATGAATCGAATAACGGTTTGAAACCACTTCCTGTTAACATAACTGGAACATGACTCACTTTATTCTACTAGCACGGAAAAAAAATTGTGCCACCTGCTGTCCGTCTGATGTTACTGCTGCCACAGGGTTGTTTTTGATTTTTTTCAATAAAATAAGAAAAAAAGGCACGGGAGGATACTTAAAGCCTCTTAGTGGCCTGAAAACCTTTTAGTGGTTTCCATTCCTGTAATGTCTGCGTGAAGGTGTTTGTTTCTGAGAAGCAGAGGGGCTTTGTAGACTTGTCAAGTACGCCGGCGGTCACCGCGGCGCTCCCATCAGCCCTGGTGTTTCCAGCCGGTTCATGTGAAGCTAACAGGCATTGATCCGTCCGCCCACACTGTGTCTGTCTTTCTGTCCAGGTGTCCACATCCTCATCGCCGTCGGCGCAGTGATGATGGTGGTCGGTTTCCTGGGATGCTACGGAGCCATCCAGGAGTCCCAGTGTCTTTTGGGAACTGTGAGTTGCATTTTAAAAGGTCCCCTTGTGGAGTTTTAGATCTCACAGTAAAAGATGGCGCTGTGTTTTGTTTTTAAGGAGCACGGGCTAGAGCTCTGCTCTTTAAAACAAAAAAAAGTGTCATGAGGTAACTTCTGTTTGGCGCCCTTAACCCTCCTGGTACCTTCACATTTACTAACATATTTTACCCTCGGGGTAAATTTGACCCTAGCAATTAAAACCTCCAGAAAATTATTAGAATTAATATTGTTTCCCAAGTTCAAGTGTGAGGTACTTTGTTTGTTTGTTGACTACCTAAATAGCCCTTTAAATAAATAAGAAAATTGATATTTCTTATATGTTTGACACAGTGAAAAACACCCTGGGGTCAAATTGACCCCAAAGAACATCAACATTAAACATTGAATGGGGTCAAATTGACCCTAAAGTTAACAGGAGGGTAAAATAAAACAAGTTCCCAGTGACATTTTTGGGTGGGTCCTCGCATGAGCACTCCCACGCATGCGGCTGACGCCGTACTCGGCCCTCCCGATGGTTTCACGCTATCCCACTGATCAACAGGTGGCAAGATGCCAAGACATGCCGCAGTGTGTCAGCAAAAGCAGCAACGAGAAGACTGCGAGCCCGTTAACATGAATGTAAACAGTGCTGGATGTTGAAATACTTGGAGAAAGCAACGTTCTGTGAGGACGGAAATGCACTCAACATGTTTGTTGGGCCGGAGGGATCCACACGATCTGACACGCCCCTCTTCTGTCTCGCAGTTCTTCACCTGCCTGGTCATCCTGTTCGCCTGCGAGGTCGCCGCCGGAATCTGGGGCTTCATGCACAAAGACACCGTAAGACTGCAGACGCACAGCGGAGGATGAAATATGTGGGACGGTGCCGGATGTCTTGAACCCAATCTTAATCTTAAAAAAACATTCTCTACATTTAAAGCTTCTAATAAGATTTTTTAAATGACGCTTTTAATGATGTCATCACCCTTAGAAAAAGTACTTGAGATTTAGGCTTTACATTTTTGGAATGAAATCAACTTTAATAAATATAACTTCTTCTTCTTTTTTTAAGCAAATCATGTTGTGAATCTTGGGAACTAAATCTATGTTCTTCCAATATATATATAATATTTGTGAAGCCCGATTTGTATCTGCAACTGCCGAGATACAGGTCGGCTTTAAACGGGAAGAAAGGGAGGGATGTGTTAACGAGGCGCTCTCGCAGCAAACTGACAGCAACTTAAATTACATTCATATAACCACAATATAAACCATCTATCCCCCCCCCCAACTGTTTCTTCAAGGTGATGACATCTTAAAATGAACGCTTATTTCTAAAACCTCAGTAGAAGCTCCCAACATAAAAAAAGAAGTGGCAGAAGAGGGCGGAGCTAAGTACACGCAAACACTGCATACGACATTCTGAGGCGACAAAAATGAAAGATTGAGACCATATACATCACGTGAGAAGTTGGGCCCATTCTCTATGAACTATGATCAGAGGAGTCGACCCTGTTTTTAAAACACTTCCGCATTAGCTTCACTTTTCCGACCCGCAGGTTGCCGCCCCTTTTCAAAGTGTTGTTTTCAGTACTAATGTCCTCTCACGTCATACGATGCCCGATGTTTTCCCGCTTCAGGTGTCGAAGGAGATGATCAACTTCTACGACACCGTGTACGACAAGGCCGCCAAACAAGTCGTTGAGACCGAGCAGCCCGCCGCCGCCGTGCTCAAGGTCTTCCACGAGACGGTACGGACATGTGCTCTACACCCTGGCATTCATATACGTTGTGTTATAAATGTGCATTTGTTTACGTGTGCTTTTCATTAAATGTAAAGCAGAAGGAACGAGACATCCATCAAGTCCAACGATGTTACTTTAAAAGTCGGGTTACCGGTTAAGCATTTACATCCAACCCGGATCACACTCATTTATGCTTTTGAAAACATTTCATCTATGTAGAGCTCAAGAGGTCCAGGCTCCCTAACAATATCAAATGTTGATTAAATGGCTATTTACTCATTGAAATAACAGCGTGTTATTTTTCAAAAGGCCACTTGCTCCAAATACCAACCGGTCTCAGGAGTCGAGACGCAGAACCGTCGTTTTCCAGTGACGCAGCGTTTTGACGCGTGGACAAAAGTTCAAATATTCTCAACTTTTCCGCGCCAGGCCTGGAGTCGCAGCGCTCGTCAATGTCTCGCCCGACCGAAGTATTCGATCGTATCAAGCGAGAGGCAGATGGAGAACTTTGTTCTAAACTTGTTCATCCGATACCCGTCCTGTGAATGGAACCATTCAGTTGCGTTAAATGGCGCCGCCACCGCATTAGTTTCCATCAGACGCCACCGGCTTTCCAACGCTTCTTCGGTGGAATCCTGGCACGCCGGACTGCCAAACTCCGTCAAATATGCTGTGCTCAACTTCACCACACCACAAACTGTACGGGTTGTAGCTGCTGCAGTCGGCCAATCACACGCTGCATTCAATCTAACATCGGTTCTGGGTGATTGGCAGCGAGTCAAACCAAACAAATGAGCCTTCTTCTATTTCCCCTCATTCTGGGGACAACGCTGACGGACTCCAGGTATCATAGGACTGGAGAGGTCTGGATACTACCGGTGGCCAGCCCTCCTTCTCATAGACATAGCTGAGCTAAACCAAAGCATGGATACTATACCCGGAGAACTAAATATACCCTCACAGGAAATGTTACAAAGAGGAATTGAGAATAGGGAAAACTTCCGCAGACCCGTTTTCCCCCGCCTGAGGAACTGAAAGAGAAATAAAAATAATAGGAGTTATAAAAAGACAAGACAATGTGAAGCAGTTTCTAGACGTGTATGATGGATGAGAAGAGAGGAGGGAGTCGGGCTTGAGGACGAGGCGAGAAGAGGGTGCTGTGTGAGGCTCGTCGTCACGTGTTGTTTCTTCATGTTTCAGCTGAGCTGCTGCGGTAAAGGCAAGGGAATCTCCATCCTGACCAAGCTGACCGACGTGCTCGGCCTGACGGATCTCTGCCCCAGCTCCGGGGTGTCAGTCGTAAGTGCGATCCGCCCACGCCGACACGTCCACGCCATCAACGGCGACGCGAGACATTTTGGACCCATTTTTAGAACCAATGTTATGATCACGAGAGTCGTGACGTCACGGTGTAATGAACGCTTTGACGTGCAGATGAGAGAAGAATAGAATGTAACACGCCCACGTCTATAATGCGATTATAACACGAGTATAAATGCTCTAAGATCTGACGGCTCAGTAAGCACTTGTGAATATTCATAAGGCTTTGAGCATAAAGAGATTTATATAGCATTTTATAATGACTTACCCCGTATAGAAAGACTTTGTGATGCTGGTCACAGAGTTATTGTTTTTACTTTGTTTTGCAAGGATCGTGGTCTTTATAATTCCTTTAGTTGTAATGCATGATTTCATAATCTATTACGCATTACTTTGTGACTTCAAGTTACTATGGTTATTATCTGCTGTGAGTAAAGTTAAATGTATTGCACTACAATTTGCACATATTTAATATCTTTAAACTTATAATCATATTATAATGGATCCCTGCATTGATTACATTTTGAAATGTATTACAACTATGAGAATTATAATGCGACAATGATTATAATAATTCTTGCAAAGTTTTTTAATAGAAACGGGGTGACAATGACGCTTGACTTTATAAGTCGCTCTAAAATGCTTTATTATGTGTTATGAAGCAATATGAATATTTCCGAGTACTTATCCCTGTAATTAGTGCCGTCAGCGGATTCCAACACATTGTTTTCTTATGTTCCACAAAAGGTTCTCACATGAATATTAAGTTGAATTATTAATTGAATTTGTGTGTTTTTATATATGAGCGTAGGAGCAGTCTTGTCTTCCAGGAAGTGAAGGAGCGTACTGCCACAAAGTCCAACTGGTTCCTGAGTGTTTTCAGTTGCAGCGCTTTGAGAACGGTCTTGTGGGGCCGGAGCAGGGCGGTCGTCTTTTGATGGGGAAATAAACGGCAGTGTAGAGACGAGTGCAGAATACCAACAAACAAGTCTGTGTTGCAGAGACTCTCAGAGGGCCGTGTGCAGAGACACGAGGCGTAAGTGCAAAGTCCTCATAGGAAGATATGCAGGGTCTTGATTTGTTGGCAGCACATTGACATTACTCAAATGACGGGAGTCCAGTAGCGCATGTCGCCAATATCTTTAAAAAGAAAAAGCAGCACTGGCCTTTAACCCCCAAAGACACAGACTGAAAAATATACATGCAGCCTACGTCTGTGGCTCGTGATGATGTCACTGTTGCTAATATTTTGTATTGATTGAGGTATTTGTCTGTTAGATATGTATCCTGAAGGTTTCTTCCCTTTTCTCCCTGTGAAGGGTTGTTTGGGAGTTTCCTGGTCCGATGTGAGGTTTTGGGTCAGGGATGTCTATGTGAACAGCTTGTAAAGCACTCTGAGACAAATTAGTAATTTGTGAGAATGGGCTATACAAATAAACTGAATTAAATATGTTAGTATTGGTTAGGCAACAAGCTTTGAGCTGGTAGAACTAGGACACAGTACTTAAACACGAGTGAGCTGAGGTGAAGTGTACCACTGCTCTGACCTCAGAAATCAGTGAACAGGGCAACAAAGAAATAAAAGTGGTTCTCTCGGTTCTCCTCTGCAGGATTGCCACAGTAGGATCGACGAGCTCTTCACAGACAAGATCTACCTGATCGGTATCGCCGCCCTGGTGGTCGCAGTTATTATGGTGAGAACGGCCAACCTTACTATGACATCGCTGTACTTTACCTTTTATTTTCTTTAAAGTAGGCTTGTGTGGCTGCTAGTGTTTTGATTATGAATGGCTGATGAATATAAAGGTAAGATGTTGTTTTGGTGACACTGTTTGTTGTCTGTTTACTGAACATTTAAACTCATTGGTCTGCGTTAAAGAACGAGTCTTATCCTAAGTCTATACTGCTGTTAACAAATCCCAAAACAACAATGTATTAGGTCCATCCCATAATACCCTCTGACTTCCCCTACGTGCCGCAGTCAGAATAAACGTCAGCGCGTGTGTTCGAGGTCGTGAGGGAACACGCAGCGCTCACCCAGGCGTTCATTATTTTGACATACAATTGAGCTCCTATTTTAGATCAATTTTGGTCTCAATCCGAAAACGATATTTAGTTTTTGTCACATTCGACTCCTTAGCGTCTCGTCAACATTTTTTCTCTCCATTTTTTTTTTTTCCCTTGGCCATCTTTCATTTAGTCCCATTTCAAATGTCCCTTTTCAGTCAGAGTACATTGAACATTTTAGTTTAGCCAAAAACAACAAAATAACTTTTACTCAAACGTATTTCAGGTTAGATTACATTGCAGACGTTTGATGGCATCGGTGTCGTCTCGAGTCGTGGAAAATAAAGTTTCTGAGTTTTTCGTTAATTAAATTAGGACTTTAATTCACAGAAATATCAGGGCTTGGCTAACCAAACAATACTTGTCAATAGGATTGTCTCATTGTTGGTGTCGCTCTCTTTAGGTGTGTTTTTACACACTATGTTTCCAGTCTTTGTGCACAGAGCTCTATACTGCATGAATATAAAGTAAACTAACGGATGAATATGAAAGTATTTTTTCTTTCCCTGTGCCATTTTTTGTTTTACAATTTGTAATCCAACACTTCCTTTCCGTGCGTCCCAGATCTTCGAGATGATCTTCAGCATGGTGTTGTGCTGCGGGATCCGCAACAGCCCGGTGTACTAAAGCGATGGGACGGCCGCCGATGAAGGAGTGTCGTCTCCCGTCTCGTTGTTTTCTCATTTTCTTTTCTAAAAGCAGGAAACGTCACATATATAACTTGCTGGATCTGAGTCTACTCTTTGAGAAGACAGCGTAGACCATCCTCCATTGAGTGTTTTAATTACACTGTCCCTATTTTTATTTTTTTTACAAATGCTGTATTGCATAATTGTCCAGTGCTCGCCTAACCCTGATATGTAGATATTATATCACACATGACGTCCACCGGTCCTGGTGCTCTAACCCCTTTGTGATTTTACTGCTTCCTCGCCTATGAACATGCTCTTATACTCTTGGTTTTAATGGATGTTTTTTTCACTGTTTTATGTATAAAACTGTATATAAATATATATATTAACAGTGCTTTATGGCTGCCAAGCATGGAAATTACATTGCAGTAGATCCTTCTCCCCGTATCCTTCCTGCACTCTGCTTGTCCGTCTCGCTCTCGATTAAACCAGTGGCGCCTCACCACCCCACGTAGGAGGCGAACACACACAGACACACACACACAGAGGCACACACCCTGTTCACAACCACGCCGCTGTGTGACGTCTGTCTGAACCGACTAAAGAAGGAATCTCTGTTATTCTTAGAAGCTGGAACCAAAGTGAAAGTGACCCGATGTCTGTCGGTTGGGCCTCGTGTCGGTGATGTTTGTTGTTTCATTGTGTGTCTAAAAGTTGTCTTTAGTGCTCAGTTGTATAAATCCCTTTTTTGAGTCCGGCCGGGTTCCAGACTTATGAGTCTCCACCGGCATTGAACATTTTGTCCAATAGAAACATTTTAACTGGGCGGTAAACAAAAGAAGTGGCAGGGAGTTTAACTTTGTCACTGAGAAATCGGTTAAAAAATATATCTGTGAACCCGCCCCGCCCCCTTTGGGGCAATCTTTATTAAATAAATACAATTAATCTAAAAAGAGAGAGAAATCAAACTTATTCAGTTTTATACAACTGCACTTATTTGTGAAGGCAACTTGTTTTACGCTACAATCTCCTAAATCAGAGGACTCTAATTGAAACACGACCCGTACCATCTACACTTGAAGCAGGTTTGCGCTCCGGATGCATCCCCGCATTGGTTGTGCACATTAACCGAATGTCCCTGGTTACTCGGCTCTGCATGAACTCTGTGCTCGTGGAGGAAGCTCCCGGTGAAACCTCCAGCGCAGAAGTAGCCTTGGCTTGGCTTTCTAAAATGAAGGGTTTTGCCATGTCTGGTTGAGTCTAGTCCAGTCTCATCTGACCCGGTTGTGTTATTGTGCTATCCCTTTGGCTCCGGTGCTATCCCTTTGGCTCCGGGGCCCATACTCACCCTCCCCCGTTGTCACCATTCGTGGTCGTAACTGATTCCGGTGCGACGCGGGTCAAAAGCCTCAGGGTTTGCGCTCCACGGTTGGGCCTCTTGCTCATGTTGCATAGCTGTTGATTTGACCTTGTGACCCTAAAATAATCAACGGTTTGAGCTTGTGTACAAAAGAAACCGGGGTTAGACATAATAACATGAACACCAGTGCAGATGAATCAAATGGCGTGTGATATGCATTGGATTTCAAACTTGCGCTGTGCACACAAACAGATCCAGTATTGCACCACAAGTCGCTCCAACCCGCCTGCTGCAGTCCAGCCAATCAGATCGCTCCCACCCGGTCAACCAAACGTGAGGTCGGGGCTTATTTGTTTGACTAATTTTGTACTCTACCACAAAAAAATGGTCCTGAGGTCTGTTTCCACGCTCCGCATAGATAGCTGCACTAGCACCGCGCGTCACAAACAACTCTTAAGTCATATCATCTCGCGTAACCTCCAGTATTATCACAGCTTTTCGTCGGGCCGACAAAAAAATGTTGTTCTTAGCATACATACCGAGAAACAGCTAAAAAAAAGAAAAAGTGTCTTGTAATATTTACAGCTCTGACGTACTAACAAAAATAATGAAGACTGTAGAAAGACAATGTATGCCTTTTTTCTTTTCTTTTTTCTTGTATTGTGATATCAGTGTTTGGTACGTCGTTGACAGAGTCGAGAAAGAGAGGGTGATTTTTCTTTAGTGGCAGTGGCGGCAGAAGAAGTCGGTCCTAAAGAAGAAGAAGAAAAACCCCCAGTCCGGTTTGCCCCCATGACGAGGGCACTCGCTGTGTTCCTCTGACCGCCGCCCCTTATTTTCTTTTTAATTCGGGAAGCTGACACTCGGGAACCACTGCCACTTCGATCTCAGCCCCTCTAGTCTCGTAGACTTTGGTTTGCCCAAAATATAAAAGGGATTAAATGTATTTTACAAATAATACAGTCAAGCAGTCTTGTCTTTCCTCACATGGTGAAAAGTAGAAACTTTGACTCAGATTATCGAGATGAGAACGAAAGGAATGGAAAAGGAAGCCCATTGAGGCCTCTTCTTGCATCTTAAGGGGACAAGAAGAAGAAGGAAAGCTATACATAGTTCTCAAGGTTTTGTTCATTCCTTTATTATTAGGGCTGTAACTAAATTAAAAGTGGAGGTTGATATCAGCCCCAGTAGCTCCGACTGGTACCACCAGGGGACCTCAGGTTTAAAAGTGACCTCATGTCTGTTCAGGGTTCATACACATGCTGATCAGATTTTCATGACCTTTCCATGATATAAACCAAATATCCATGACCAAACATTTTGTGAAATCTCGGTGTATACATGAGTATACCTTAAATGACAACTGAAAGAGAGACAATAGTTTGGTTAAAAGACTACATATGTATATAATTAAACTAAATGAACATATGAACATACATTTTCCCAAACTTTTGGGATTTCTTTTTTTCAAGAACTTTTCCAGACCTGGAAATAACATTTTTTTCATTCCATGACTTCCAGGTTTTCCATGACCGTATGCACCGTGTTTCATGGGACACATTTGCTTTGGGATGAGTATTTCACTCAAGTTATGACATGAAGGCTCTGCATATCATCTGCTATTATATCAAATATTAAGCTGCATTATATTTACATATATTATGAAATACCATAGAGGATATTTTGTTGTTGTATAATGACATTAGTATAATGACAGCACTAAACATGGCGGCAAAACGTTCATTTAGAGTTGCTATCCTTAATGGTCTACTGTCATCACATGACCTCTTGTGTTTACTAGACAAATTAATGAAATGGCAGATTCTCATGGAATTAAGATGACGTCTGCAATTATTACAAACCACTATATGTCCCCAGGTGGTACTAGCATTTGCACGTGGATGACTTTAACGTGTATGCGTCGTATGGCTTTATTCTGACATGACAGGAAGTTTCTCAGAGTATGTTGAGATGTAAAAGTTTTGAAAGAGCACAACATAAATGTGAACACTACTCGGGGCAGATTACAGTACAATTACATTTATGTATCAGGACAGAACTGAAATGTGACAATTTGATCAGCAGGAGGAATCATGTGTGACACCAATGGAGTTGTCCCCCTCCCCCCCTGTGGCACCTGTTCAATTTGACCAGGGACCAGTGGTGGCTGGTGGAATTTCTTTTTTGGTAAGGCCATCCAATTGTTTTCAGCAAACATCCCAGTATTTTTCAATCCACACATTTATAATAATAATAATAAGAACATCTCAATCATACACTTCAGTATATATGTGTATATATATATATATATATATATATATATGTGTATATATACACCCAAGGTGGGTGGGGCCAGGCCCTCTATGGGCCAGCTGCCACTGCCCATAGAGGGTCATCCTTGTAAACTTCGACTTTTAAAATGAAATGGGGAGAGTGGCATCTTTTCATTCGCCGCTAGATGGAGACAAAGAGCAGTGTTTGGTGTCTGACAGAACTTTCATCTACAGATCCACTCTAATGTCGACCTGCTCACAGAGGAGTACTCAGAATGTGATCTCTCAAATCTTGTGTCACTATACTCACTGTATTTATACTAATACCTGTCAGCTGGTGCACAAGAGGGAATGAGGAGCCGAGACGGGCAAAAGAAAAGGAAGAAGTCTGCATCAGTGATCAACTTGAAAAAGGACTCGACTCTTGCTAACACTTCTAAGAGTGAAACTATTCATGATCTTTGCTTGATGAGTTTCATAATGAATTATGATATGAATATTATAATATCATTGATTTTGTGCAAAATAGATTTAAAACAATCACTTTTTTTATTTAAAAAGGTAAAGAAAATGTACACTAACTGGAGGATTTATCACTGGCCACTAGGGGGCAATGTAGGATATTGCTATGACCGGCTCAGACAGGAACCGGCCATTTTGTGGATATGCACATGTTCATGTCACGGTGGTTTGATTGTGCTGTTCAGCCTAATTCATGTAAATTGAGTGTTTAATATTTTATAACTAAATGAATACAACAACTGCATAATATGAGTAATGCTGTAACATGTGATGATTCATGTTAGGTTGTAGGTTCACATTTCAATTCAATTCAGTTTATTTGTATAGCCCAGTTTCACAAATTACAAATTTGTCTCAGAGTGCTTTACAATCTGTACACATAGACATCCCTGCCCCAAAACCTCACATCGGACCAGGAAAAACTCCCAAATAACCCTTCAGGGGGAAAAAAGGAAGAAACCTTCAGGAGAGCAACAGAGGAGGATCCCTCTCCAGGATGGACAGATGCAATAGATGTAATGTGTACAGTAGGACATATTTAGAGTTCAAATACATTCAAGGAATCTGACAGAGTTTATCAATAGTTCATATTTAGGCATATTCCACGATGGAGAGTTTGGAGACCTCCCAAGTGGAGGAGTGGGCGGAGTCCCAGCAGGGCAGTGGCACAGCTGGTGACAGGAACTCACGATCCAACCATCGATGGTCTATCAGCCGATGGGATCTATGCCGTCTCATAGGGTCCGATGACATTTAAGAGTTATTACTATTTGCTTATACTGCAATTGTTTGTATCATTGTAGGGCTCCTTCATCTCTGTCATTAAAGAAATAATTTGACATTGAGGAGTGTTTCTTCACTAACCATTTGATGGGATGAATCTAAGGGTGTTCTGTTTATCGTGATCAGCCTTGTTTTTCCAGAACCATGGACAATGGGATCCAGGTGAGCTTCTACATCTGGCACTAGTTATGTCTCTGAAGCTACAAACCCTGGAAACTAGAGATGCACCGATCAGGTTTTTTGGGCCGGTCACTGAAATCAGTGTCAGCCGATCACCGATAATACCGATCACTGAAATAGTATCTGCCGATCCCATAATACCGAGGGAGGGGGAGGGGGTGCTAGCGAATGCTAGCGAGAGAGCTCACCGGATGTTGTTTTACGTGGCTCTTTCCGCTAACTTTGCAAAACCGGATGTTGTGTCAAGTAAATCCTTCCGCTAACAGTTAGCATTCGATCAGGAGCGAGCAAGGGTTTTCATAAAGTTAGCGGCTAACTTTATGAAAACCCTTGCGCGCTCCCGATGGAGTGCGTGTACCGTGAGCATCAGTCTATAGGGCAGGGCTATTCAACTTCAGTAACAAGTGGGCCGAATAAGAAAATCACGGGGGGTGTGAGGGCCGCATAGAATATTGATCAAATATCCCCCCCCCCCCCCCCCGCAGAACGGAACTTTAGGCCAGGGGCTTCAAGGGTACAACATAATCCGAAGGGCTACTTGTTTTATATAAACTTCCCAAAAAACTAATTTGCCTGAATCACCTTTTTAATAATGAGCCGCCACGTGACAACCTGGTGATTTGATGAAACCTGAAGCTTTTATAACTACGGTACTTTGATTGTTCTGCACCAACATTCTGATGAAGAACATAGATTGTGCCGAAGACACGTAGTAATACTAAAGATATTAAGAACAATAGGTCCTCTGCCCCACTGTCAGTGTGCAGGCCCTCATTAATAAGCAGAGGAGCTTTGGGCTGCCTCTTCTCTTAAAGCCCTGTATCCATTGGGAGACTTTACGCTCAACTCATTGTCTGTCATCCTGGCTCTTTGAGAGACGCTCCTTGAAGAGGAAGCTGCGCAGCAGCCTCCCCCCAGGTCCTAGTGCCCGGGGATTATGCCCTTTTTCTTTTTTTCCACGGTGAGAGCAGCGCGGCTCATGTTGGCGCTGTGGCACATTAAAACATTAAATAGCAGAGAGTTTTTTTCAGCGTGAGAAATACGATGTGTGGCGGGAGTTAAGACCGAAATGCGTGAGTCTCACACTCAATGCGTGACACTTGAGAGCCTGCAGACAACTTCCCGACGCTTCGGCTTTGAGAGAGACGTGTTGCAGCTTAACGGTAGCGTCAGCTAGCGCCGGTGTTTCAGTGGTCAGTCAGACCAGAGCGCTGGTGAGAGTGGGTTACGGCAACCAACATGGGGGTGTAACATAACAATGTCACATACAGGTCTGGTGGAGGCAACAGTGAAACTCAACGGCTCTGGGTCAGACGTCTCGATGTATAAAAGAGGCGTGTCCGTCAGTAAAAAATGTTCTTACCAAGCTAGACTGATTTACAGGCAGTCTGGCGGGCCGGAGTTAAATTCAAACGGGCCGTATCCGGCCCGCTAGTTGAATAGGCCTGCTATAGGGGCTCAGACATGTGAGTGTCGGCTGAGCTGACCCATTGATTCAACTCAGGGGACGGGGCGCCGCTCGCTGCGGGAGGATCCCCTCGGGGACCTCTCACTCTGTGGTACTCGGCCGTCTCGGCGGGCGCAATGTCTCTGTTGCGGCGCGCGGCGATTGAAACGTCTGATAGTATTTATTGCAGATGTGACGTCATCTGATCGATCGGTTTGATCGGCCGTTTAGAGAACACCGATCAAAACCAATAATGGCAATATCGGCCGATATGGATCGGCGCCGATCAGATCGGTGCATCCCTACTGGAAACCGTTTGTTTGTTCACTCCAACAGTTCAAATACCCGTCTAGAGACTTAGAAAACTCAAATCAAAAATCAAACGCAGACTTCTGATGCTGCCGTTATTTCACTTGTACACTTTTTACATAAACAGCAGCTGATGTGGCACATCGACAGATGACTGAAGTATGATTTTTTTTTTAATACAGGCTACTATAATGTTATAATTCCATTCTTAACTGTGTGACTCAACACCATCATTATCATATTATGACCTGGCAATCAAACAGGACAAACGCTGGCTCAGGGTCACTCACGCACACTCCAGAAATTGGACCCATTGACATGGACAAGAGGGATCGAACCCCCGCCCTTTCAAGAACATAAAACTTTGTCTGCATACGCAAAAAATGCACAAGTCCCCTCTGGTCATGTAGGCCTCTATGGCTCGGCCGAGGCCAGAACCCTTGTGGGGCAGAAGGATCCATCAAGACCATGACATCTCCAGGCTTTAGATTTCTCCTTTTCTTCCCAGACTTGGCCTCTGCGACTCATTTAATCAGCTTCCTTTTATTATTTTGGAACTTTACTTTCTTCTTCGGTGCCTTCCTCTGCAGCTCTTTGCTGTGGACAACCAAGCTGCTGTCTTTTTCTTGCAAAAGGCCACAAAAGAACAATCTCAACGCTGTTTTGATAGCATGTGGGGCATCAGCCACGGGGACATGGCTGTCAATGAACTACCAAGGTTCAAACATCTTGTGATGCACAACATCAGGAGAATACGTCCTCTTCTTACTCAGAAGGTGGCACAGGTACTGATCCCGGCGCTGGTCATTTCATGCCTACTGTAACTCCCCCTTGGAAGGTCAGGAGAGACTAAAAGGTGCGTTCACACCAAAACCGAATCCCATGAAAAGTCAACGTACAGACGCGTGTGTCTGCGATATTCTTCCGGGCGGCGCGTTTGGGGCCACGTCATGTTGGCGACACGTTTTCAGCAGCACAGTTTTTTTACGCCCCTAGAAGATTTCAACTTTGAGGCGGCAATCTCACAACTTGGGCCAATCAGCTCTTGAGTTGCTCAGCGCGTCATCGCTGTCCTTCCGCTGTTGAATCAGAACAAGACGGACAATAATGTTATGAACACATTAAAAGCGTTTAGATGTCCCGCTCTCGGTAGTCAAACCTTACACCCCAGCACGTTCACTCCGCTCGGCATCGACCAATCGACTTGTGATTTTGTCACTGCGACCTAATCACTCGACAAAATCCAGACTGTTTGCCGTTCTGACTCCCCATTGGTGGAACGAGTTCCCCACTGACATCAGTACAGCAGAAATCTTCCGCTGGAAACTAAAGACATCTTTTACAACTATATTTGGAATAAAAACTGGCACTTCAGTGACACTTGAATTGCAGTTACCATAAGCAGTTTTGTAGTTTGACTTTCTTGAAGAAATGTAACTTTCTGGATTGTTGTTCTTCTGATTTTGTACTTACGGTTAAATGCACTTATTGTTAGTCGCTTTGGATAAAGGTGTCACCTGTGTGAGCGCATCATGGCTGAGCGATGTGCGCCGGCATCGGAGCTCTACAGTCACCCTGTTATAATGGTGGGGTAAACACTGATATGGATAGAGTACAGTTACAATTTGGGATGGAAAGTTTTGGAAAACCCAAGATGTTGGATAACTCACAATACTCAGGAGGAGGGTAATAGCACACTTTGTTACCCGAGGCTGACATGGAAAGACAAGAAGATCCGTCTGGCCTTCACCCTGAGTTTCTCGGTTAAAGAAAGCGACAACACCAAGGATGTAACTAACACTTGCAGTGCAGGTTGACGGGATAGCAAAACTGCAACTAGAGTGGGAAAGGTCAAGTATCTGGACTGACAACACAACTGTGCTCAACTTCATCAGGAACGTGTGTGGTGACACCTTTGGGGCCGTTAGGATGTACGTCGTTACCAAGCCGATCCCTGCCGATGAGCTTCTTGTGGGGTGAACGTTGAGCGTCTTCTTGCATGCAGCAGATGGATCAATAGCCCACACCTTCTTTTTAAGGAAGAGAGAACATGTCCGTTTAACGCCGTGGATTCTGCCTCTATAAGCAGGGATGACCCGGAGAGCCAAGCAAAAGTTACACTGATAATAAGGTTGTCGTCCAAGGGCAACAAACTTTAACAGCAACAATAATGTGACAAAAATGCACGGAATGCGACAAGCGAGCTGATAAGCTACTCGTCTCTGTGGAAAACGCTGAAGACCTCAATTGCAAGAGGAAGAGAGGAAATGGAGATGGAAAGATTAAGAGTCTCACTGGGCGTTTGTTTGTTGTTAATTGCCACGACAATCAGGGAATGCATGTGTCAGAACACACTACTTATCCTTTCACATCAGGAACAAATTCATTACTAAACACACATTTTTGCTTCCAACCACATGCCTTTCCTATTTATCATCAGTAAATAAAAAAAAGAAAAAGCCATCAGTGAACCTTGAATGCTCTTTGCCTCATCAAATTAAATTGACAAAATCATCAGGAGTACATACCTGGAATTTTTTCTTATTTAATCTTTTCAGAAGCCCTTGTGACGTGTTTCTTTACATGACTTAGCTCCTAGCTTTTTTTACCAACCTGCAACGTATCAAATTGTTCTGCAAATGCCTCAGCAATTAACTTCACTTTTTAGCCTCAGCATCATTGTCAATAATGTCCATTTAAGATGTTTATAATAACTTCCGCTGGCCCATCCATAGTTCCAGTATTCAACTTTTCCTGAAACACGCTTCATCGAAACAACTCTTAAAAAGTAAGAAAGATGTACACCACCCCTCAAACAGCATTGGTGATCCTCTTGCCGGTAGCTGAATATTTCATTGTGGGCTCCGGTGTTTACAGTCCCCGACGTTAGATGTCTGGATGCTGGAAACCACCGCGGCAGTCGCCCGCACCAAAGTCGACGACAGAGCAAAGTGGCGAGTCTTTTATAGTATAAGAGTAAGTGAAACTGGGCACTTCGCAGATGATGAAAATCAGGCTCCAGATGCGCGTGTATTAAGTTAAGTTAAGAAGTGTAAACAAACAATCAGCGTGTCATGACCCAGAGTTTGTCTTGCTTTGTGTCTTATTTTGAATTCCTTGTGCCATCTGTCTCCCTATGATTGTCTGGCCCTGCTCTCATTGTGTCCACCTGTGTCTCGTTCCCCGTTGTCCAATCACCTCCGCCTGCCTGTGTATTCAAACCCTGTTCATATCGTACCGTTTGGATCGTGTTTGTCGTGTTACCTGTCTAGTTGGAATTCAGAATTAAATATTGGTTTGGTCCTCATTTTCACCGAGGACCACATCAGCATAGTGGCTGTCCTCAAAGGGCCAGATGTAACTTATAAATGTAACTACTCAATGTATTACTTATTCAAGTTAAAAGCATTACAGATGCACAGAAAAAATATGTTTTCATGTTGCTCTGTTATAACATAAATCCTCTTAATTTGTCAGGTTATGAAACCCAGATAACATCAATCAAGGATCAAACTATCCAAGTGAAAAATGAATAAAACAAACAAGTTATGACATTAACTTTATTACAAACGTTTGTCAAAGTTAAAATGGGCTTAATTACTGCAAAATCAACAATGTTGAGCTGCTAAGAACATGTATGACATATGTAGCATTTTACAAAAAAAGGTTTTGATTACAATAATTCATCTGCATACATATAAAACCTGCAAACACCAAATAATTGCAACAGCAACTACACAAATAAATAATATGGAATCAACTAAAACATAACAAAATAAAGGTTGACTCGGTTCACAACTATATTGGTCAAGTTTTTAGGTTAGTTTTTGATGAGGAGATGCTGCCTGTCCTTGAACACACCAAGTGGATGGCTTGATCATGTTCTGAAAATAACAAACAAAACAAAATGCAAACACAATCATTAAATTACACAGAGTTTAACTATTCTTCTTCTTGGTTGAATTACATTTTATTATATAAAATACTACACACAATGTTCAGTTGTTGCACACACTAAAGTAAAATCCCAAAGCATCAACCTACAACACACAAATAGTCAAATCTCTAAACATTCAGGTCTGTTGAGCAATTTGCAATCAGGACTGCAGCATAAAAGTGTCTTGAGCCTCTGTTTTGTTTGAACAATGGAGAACGTGGCAGATAACGACAACCAGAGGAGGAGGAGGAGGCAGGGAGAAGTAAGAGGAGGAGTGTCAATAGAATACAGTGTGCTCACAGTCAGTGTGTTTACATGATGGTATAATTTGAATCTTTTAGTCGGACTATGCTATCTTTTGGGAGGATCTTCTATTATCCCAATATGCATGGCAGTGAGTAATTTGAATCATTGGCCGAAAGCATGTCATCTCCGATACGACAAGTGGCGCCGTTTTCACTACAACTCCAGGGCTCAAGTTTTGAAGACATTGGTTCATTGGTTGCTGGATTAAATGTTACCCAGAAACAACAGATTTTTTTTCTTATTGGCTCTTAAGCGCCACGTCACAGCAGAACTCCAGGGAGCGCTTGTTTTCTCCACGGGCAGAGCGGCAGGGCCAGCTCATGTTGTTGCTGCGGCACATTAAAACATTAAATAGCCGAGAGTCCTTTTTAGCGTGAAAAAATCCGATGTGTGGCGGGAGTGCGGAAGTTGAGACCGAAATGCGTGACACTTGAGAGCCCTGCAACTCGTTGCGATGCTCGTGGCGATACCATTGCGTGTGCATGGGCAAAGACGCAAAGTTCGGTTCCTAGTCCAATTCACCGTACATGCCGCGATGGTCGGATTATCAACCAGATCGAGTTATCCAGGGGTGTTTATCGGATCGTAGTCGGACCGCACATAGTCGAACAAAGGCGTTTACATGAAACGGATAATTCTATTTCAGTCGGACTAAGCTAGTTATTCGAATGCATGTAACCACGGTCAGTATTTGTATTTTGCAGGACTGAAAGACAACCACACCGTGGAGGTAGAGCGCGCATTTTCACAGCCGACCAGGAGACGGCAATTGTAGAAATGGTTCGTGAGAACAATGCTCTGACACTGAGACAAATAAAAGCTAGGATCCTGGCTGTGCTATATTTAGAAATGTCCAGACTGTCCGCCTAGCCACATTAGACAGCATCCTTCATAGGAATACTAATGAGAAGGGAACACAGACACTATCAAGGAGTTACGGCAAGAGTTTGTGCTTGTAAGTACTGACACATGCATGTACCTGTAATTCAATATTGTGCCTTCTCTACAGTGTCTCACTGTAGCCCACTGTGTTGACCTGTGTCCATACTGTAACTTGCATTATCAAGCTCTCGTCAGCGGAGCCACGAACACGACACAGCAAATGTACTTTACCAGTACATCTTTATTGATGAGGTGGGTTTCAACCTGGTAAAGAGGCGAAGGGGCAGAAATGTCATTGGCCAGCGGGCCATTGTTGAGGTCCCTGGCCAGCGTGGTGGGAACATCACGATGTGCGCTGCGACGAACATGGGATCTTGCACCGTCATGTCCACCTAGGGGCCTATAACAACGCCCGTCTCCTCGTCTTCCTAGATGGCCTGCATGACCTGCTGGTACCACCTGGCCAAATAGATGACCAACAGCGGGTTGATCATGTTGTCAATGGGACAATGTGAGTTTCCACCGGGCTGCTCAAGTGCGCGAGTGGTTCCAGGACCACCCACATTTTTCCGTCCTGTACCTTTCACCTTATTCACCCTTCCTGAATCCTATTGAATAATTCTTTTTAGCTTGGAAGTGGAAGGAATATGAATGGAACCCACAGGACCAGGTCCCAATGCTCCAGGCCATGGTGGAGACTTGCAGCGACGCGACTGTCGAGGCCTTTCAGGGCTTCATGCGTCACTCGAGGCGATTCTGCCAATGCTGCTTGGACAGGGATAACATTGCCTGCGCTGTAGATGATGCCGTTACAAGAATACACAGCACTTTTTACATAAATTTATATCAAGCAAGAACTTCAGAAAGCCAGCTCCAAACTATTACACCCAAGTGTCAATAAGTGTTTCATTGTCACAGAGCAGGACTGATTTTCCCAGCTGCTCCTGAACGCATCGTCTCAACGCACCGGTAAGCTCCGCAGCTACAGCGTCTCTTCCTTCTCCCCCTCTCTTTCTATCTTGCTCAGTGTGTCTCATGTATAGTTATCTCCCTGCCTCCCTTAATGATAATACATGCAACAAGTGCAGTTTATTTGCTAGGTTGGAGGCAGGTCTAAGTGAGCTATGCTAGTTAGCCCGCCCTCTCCCGTAGCGTAGCCAGTGCGGAGCCACAGGTAGCTACTAGCTCATCTCCAGTGGCGCCCGACCAGCCGGACAGATGGGCGACTGATCGCAAGAGTAATAAGTCTAAACGGAAGCCTGCTGTGCACCAACCACTTCACCTTTCGAACCGCTTTTCCCTGCTCAACGACACACCCGCTGAGGAGAACACCCTGGTTATCGGGAGCTCTATAGTCAGGAATGTGAAGATAGCGAAGCCGCGGACCAGGGTAGTGTGCCTCCCGGGGGCCAGAGCGGGCGACGTGGAGTCTTGTTTGAAACTGCTGGCTAAGGATGAGCGTCGGTACAGTCAGATTGTAATACATGCCGGTGGTAACAACGCCTGAGCCCGTAGGTCAGTAAAATGAATGTGGAATCGGTGTGTGCTTATGCCAAGACGTTGTCGGACACCGTAATTTTCTCTGGCCCTCTCCCAAATTTGCAAACTGACGAATTATATAGCCGTATGTCGTCTTTCAACCGCTGGCTGTCGAAGTGGTGCCAGCGAATAAGGGTGGGCTACGTAGACAACTGGAAGACTTTCTGGGGAAAACCTGATCTGATGAGGAGGGACGGCATCCATCCCACGTTGGAAGGAGCGCGTCTCATTTCTGCGAATATGACCACGTTGATCACCGGACCTAATCCATGACAATCCGGGGTTCAGATCAGGAACCGGGAGCAGAATTGTAGTTTAAAACCCTTCTCTGCTCTTCTTGTCGAGCAGTTACCCATCCACAACTCTAGAATAGAGACTGTGAAGACAGTCTGTCCCACGGCCACTTAAATTAAATAAATCTAAAGTAAACACGGAGTCGTACACAACCTTATACAAGTTAACGCCATTATTTCAGCAGTGCAACAAAACAGGACTATTAAATGTGGTCTCCTAAATATTAGATGTCATCTAAAGCTGTTACTAAATGATTTAATAACAGATAATCACATTGAGTTGTCTAACTGAAACCTGGCTGCGCCATGAAGAATATGTCTGCCTAAATGAGTCGACTCCTCCAAGTCATTAATACTCACATTCCTCAAGGCACCGGTCGAGGAGGTGGAGTAGCAGCCATCTTTGACTCGAGCCTTTTAATAAATCCTAAACCTAAATTAAACTACGACTCATTTGAAAGCCTTGTTCTTAGTCTTTCACATCCAACCTGGAAAACATTACAGCCGATTCCATTTGTGATTCTGTACCGGCCACCCAGTCCATATTCAGAGTTTATATCAGAATTTATATCAAGTTTGGTTCTTAAAACTGATAGTTATTATTGTAGGAGATTTTAATATTCATGTGGATGTTGATAATGATCGCCTAGGTACTGCATTCATCTCATTGTTGGACTCGATCGGCTTCCGTCAGAGAGTACAGAAACCCACTCACAGCTTTGGCCACACGCTTGATCTTGTCCTTACATTGAGCATTTGAAGGTCTTCCCACAGAATCCTCTTCTGTCAGACGACAACCTTATAACTTTTGAGTTTATACTACCGGAGTGTACACCGTTAGTCAAAAGTTTCTACACCAGATGTCTAACTGACAGTGCTTTAGCTAAATTTAAAGAAGCGATTCCTTCTGCACTTGATTCAATACCATGTCTCAATATAACAGAGGACTCCTGGTCTAACTTTAGTCCGTCCCAGATTGATCATCTTGTTGATAGTGCCACAGGCTCACTGAGAATGACACTGGACTCGATAGCCCCTCTGAAGAAGAAGACAGTGAGGAAGAGAAGGTTTACTTCCTGGTATAACCCTCAGACCCGCAAACTAAAGCAAATGTCACGAAAGCTTGAAAGCATTTGGCGTTCAACTAATTGGGAAGAATCCCGCTTAGTTTGGCAAGATAGTCTTAAAACTTATAAGAAGGCCCTCCGCAATGCCAGAGCAGAATATTACTCATCAGTAAGAGAAGAATAAGAACAACCCTAGGTTTCTCTTTAGCACAGTAGCCAGGCTGACAGTCACTGCTCTGTGGAGCCCAGTATTCCTATAGACCTCAGTAGTAATGACTTTATGAACTTCTTCAATGAGAACATTTTAACTATTTAGGGACAAGATTAATAATCTCTTGCCCTTAACCAGTGCCAATCTGTCCTCAAGTGGAATGGCTTTGGAAACCGCTGTATGTCCTGGTGTATATTTAGATGTCTTTTCTCCCATCAACCGTGACCAATTATCTTCAATGGTTTCTACTTCTAACACGTCTACCTGTCTCTTGGACCCTATCCCGACTAGGCTGCTTAAAGACGTTTTGCCTTTAATTGGCAACTCTCTTTTGGATATTATCAATGTGTCTTTGTTAACAGGCCACGTACCACATTCCTTCAAAGTAGCTGTAATTAAACCTCTCCTGAAGAAGCCCACTCTGGATCCAGAGGTTTTGGCTAACTACAGACCGATCTCTAACCTCCCTTTCCTCTCTAAGATCCTTGAGAAAGTGGTCGCAAATCAGTTGTGTGACTTTCTACATCAGAATAGTTTATTTGAAGAGTTTCAGTCAGGATTTAGAAAACACCACATCACAGAGACAGCACTGGTGAAGATTACGAATGACCTCTTAATGGCAGCAGATAAAGGACTCATCTCTGTACTGGTCTTGTTAGACCTTAGTGCTGCATTCGACACCATTGACCATGACATCCTATTACAGAGACTGGAGCAGTCGATTGGCATTTCAGGCACCGCACAAAGTTGGTTTAAATCCTATTTATCAGATCGATCTGTTTGTATTTGTAAACGATGAAGCCTCGATGACCACCAACGTTAGTCACGGAGTTCCACAAGGTTCTGTGCTTGGACCGATTCTATTTACCTTTATACATGCTTCCTTTGGGCAATATTATCAGGAAACACTCCATAAACTTTCATTGTTATGCAGATGATACTCAACTATATCTATCGATAAAACCAGAGGAGACTAACCAACTCACAAAAATTCAAGCATGTCTTAGTGACATAAAAACATGGATGACCGGCAACTTCTTGATGTTAAACTCAGACAAAACCGAAGTAATTCAATCCAACACCACTGTAAAGAATCTCGGCGTTATCTTTGATCGGGACTTGTCCTTTAACTCCCACATAAAGCAAATCTCAAGGACTGCATTCTTCCATCTCCGTAATATTTAAAAAATCAGGCACATCTTGCAGAGAAATTGGTTCACGCGTTCGTTACTTCGAGACTGGATTACTGCAACTCCTTATTATCAGGCTGCACTAATAAGTCTCTTAGGTCCCTCCAGTTGATCCAGAATGCTGCAGCTCGTATTCTCACTAAAACTAAGAAAAGAGATCACATTACTCCTGCACTAGCTGCTCTGCACTGGCTCCCTGTAAAATCAAGAATCACTTTTAAAATTCTTCTCTTAACTTACAAAGCCTTAATTGGTGATGCACCATCATATCTTAAAGAGCTTGTAGTACCGTATTGCCCGACCAGAGAGCTGCGCTCACTAAATGCAAAATGTAAAATGGGAGCCAGAGCCTTTAGTTATCAAGCTCCTCTTTTATGGAACAAACTTCCAATTTCAGTCCGGGAGGCAGACAGTCACCACATTCAAGAGTAGACTTAAGACTTTCCTCTTTGACAGAGCTTATAGTTAGGGCTGAATCAGGTTTGCCCTGGTCCAGCCCCTGGATATGCTGGTATAGGCTTATAGCTGCTGGGGACATTTAGGATGCACTGAGCTCCTCTTTTCTTTCTCCTATGGATGAATCTTAATCTCTCCATCACACATAACTAACTGCTTTCTCCCCGGAGTCCTTCTGACTTCACGTCTCATGGGGTCGTCGGACCCTATGAGACGGCATAGATCCCATCTGCTGATGGACCATCGATGAGTTCCTGACACCAGCTGTGCCACTGCCCTGCTGGGACTCCGCCCACTCCTCCACTCGGAGGTCTCCAAACTCTCCATCGTGGATTATGCCTAAATATGAACTATTGATAAACTGTCAGATTCCTTGAATGTATTTTAACTCTAAATATGTCCTTCTGTACACATTACATCTATTGCGTCCATCCTGGAGAGGGATCCTCATCTGTTGCTCTCCTGAAGGTTTCTTCCCTTTTTTCCCCCTGAAGGGTTATTTGGGAGTTTTTCCTGATCCGATGTGAGGTTCTGGGGCAGGGATGTCTATGTGTACAGATTGTAAAGCACTTGTAATTTGTGAAACTGGGCTGTGCATAAAATCTGAATTCAATACTGTGTTTGGCAGCATCGATCAACCCCGGAGAGTCGATCGATGCGCTCACGTCACTCTCTACACACAGACAGTACTGGTCGATCCCGGAGAGTCGATCGACCCGCGACTTCCCATTTCCAGAACCGAAAGTCCGCCGCAGCCCGGAGAGCAGAGCAGGCCCGGAGCGCAGTCATGGTGCCTGAGACTCTGATTGTTGGTGACTATGCTGTAAAAGATCAGCAGCAAGAATACCAAAATACTCTGCTTTCCAACGGATATGGTCTCTAACATGAGACAAAATCCTGGACATCGTGGCTGACCATCCCACGGTGAAAAACCTCATTGTGCATACGGGAAGCGGTGATATCGTGAAACAAGAGTCTGAAGTTCCGAAGCAAGACTTTATTGACTTGTTAAACACAGTTAGCTCTGTCAATGTTCAGGTGTTTGTCAGTGGCCCTCTTCCACCAACCAGGAGAGGAGATGAAAGATTCAGCAGGCTGTTTGAACTAAACAGATGGGTGTCAACTGCATGTACTGACCATACAGTACATTTTTAGCGACAATTTTAAAATTTTCTGGGAGCGTATACATCTTTTTAAGGCAGATGGAGTTTGCCTGAACAGGACGACGAGTCTTTACCTCCCTCACCAGCACCTACTTCCACCCCCCCCATATTTCTTCCGGGTCCCTCTCCTCCCTATTCTTCCCCCACCTATAGTTCACTGACCGCATGAAAGAGCTGGTCATTGCTGGAACCAAACTCACTCCCCTCCGCATTCCCATTTCCCATGCTAAAACCCCTCCAGTTCTTTGACACAAACGGCGAAGTTAAAGCGCCGTGCCCCTCCCCTGCCTCAACAACTGCTCCACAACCATGTTGAGGATGGACGGGAACACACCTGGACGGATATCACTGGAAGAAAACATCGGTAGACTTTTACTTCAAATCTATAAAGCGTTTAATTAGAAAATCATGATACAAACAGACAGTCACATGCATGGACCCAACGTTCAGAACTGACACCATTCAAGGCCTCAGAGCTGAAGGAAGAGGTGCCAAACAGAGCGCATGCGGCCATTAAAATACACATCAAGACCACTTCTGATTGGTCTAGAACAAAGAGGGCGGTGTCTTCTCATTGGTTCTTGCTCCTCGCTTCCGCCGTTGTATGAATATTCATTAGTCTGTGTGGCCCGCCCATGAGAGCATATGTTGTGAATAAAAGTGTGGGAAAGGGAAAGAGGTGATTAAACATGTAGCTTCCTTTGAAGCTTCTTCTTCCACTGGGGAGTCTTCCATGACAATCTCATCTCTTCCGAGATGGGACGCAGCGTCTCCGGAAGGTCGTTTCTCCAGATATTAATAAAGAGGCTCCTATCAGTAAATAACTATGCAAAGGAGGGCATGCATGTGTGTGTGTGTGTGTGTGTCAAAAGGAAGCCCTGTGGTTGACCCTGGACATTTGTTGCCATTATCTATCTGTGCTCATTAAAAGTATCCTGCAACGTTCCTGTAGCATGAGAGCATGAGTGTTGCTTTGTTCTGTTTAAACCTAGGATGTGCGTGATGCAGGGGAGGGGAGTGCATAAAGCTCTCTTGTGTTCACTTGTTATCTTCTTTGATCAGTCAGGCACTAGATCGCCCTGCTGAAGTTTTTGACCTTCTCAGTGACCTTTCCACTTTTACACATAATATGTATGCACACAATAATAGGGTAAGCTAAATAAAAGTATATATTCTTTACAACCATCCTCAACTGCTGTCTATAATCTGTATTGATTTTGTTTGTGTTGTCATTGTTGGAGATTTTAATATCCATGTTGATAATCCCCAAGACAGGGTCTATAGAGCTATGTGGTGTCCTTGATAACTATGATCTGACTCAGCATGTAACAAGTCCCACCCACAACAAGGGGCACACTCTGGACCTTATCGTCACCAAAGGTCTGAATATTTCCAAGGTTACTGTGACTGATGTTGCACTCTGATCATTTCTCTGTTTTCTTTGAGAGTGCAATCTCCCTGCACACAAATTTCCAAACCGAGGTTGTGACAAAGCGTTACATCACAGAAAACACCTGTGAACTATTTATTCAGAAGTTCTCCTCCACACCAGCCCTCTCTTGCATCTCAGCCAATGAGCTTGTGGATGGCTTCAATTCTAAAGTTAAACATGTTGCCAGGAATATTCCTCTCTAACGTGCGTTTACTGGGAAACAAGCTGGACGAACTCCAGCTACTAGTTTGTAAGAACAGAGACATCTTCCACCCTGTGCTTCATGGAGACGTGGCTGTGTGGCTCCATACCGGACTCCGCCCTGCAGTTGGCTGGCTTCCAACTTTTCAGAGCGGACCGACACACGGAACTCTCCAGAAAGACGAACGGTAGCGGTATCTGCTTCTACATCAACTGTGGCTGTTGCAATGACGTGACAGTGATCAAACAGCACTGTTCTCCTGATCTGGAATACTTTTGCATCACCTGCAAACCACACAGTTCCTTGTGTTTTTATGTCCTTTATGCACCTTAAACACCAGAGAAAATTCCAGGTAGGTGAAAACCTACTTGGCAATAAACAACATTCTGATTATTGATGCCATTGCACCCACTCAGGTGAAGGTTGTCTCGGGTAAGAAAAAAAAAAAAAAAATCGCCCTGGAGAAATGCCACGCTGGTCCGAATGGAGAAAAGAGTGTCTGAAAGCTGGCAAAAAACTAATCTCCAGGTAAACTGTAGTATCTATAAAGAGAGAAATGTTCTATACAAATAAACTTGCCTTGCCTTTGTCATGATACGTCTTTGCCATTTTTGTTAAGGCGAAGCCAAGGACCTGTGCTCCTCTGTCGGTGTTCTGGCTGCCAGGAGCATCAAATTTAAAGAAGTGGCCATGCTGAGCCACGGAGTTCAAGTAATTTGCAATATTCCACAACATCCTATATCTGGGCTCTGACAGGTATAATAGACATTATTTATCCTGAATTTATGTTTCCATCTTATCTTACAGCTCCAGCACCTCGCCAACCAGGTGAGATCAAATGAGGAATTTGGTCTAACACACACCTTGGGGCCAAGAATGGTACAGGTGTTGATGGGTGTTTTCAAAAAGTGTGTTGACAAACATTGTAAATATTAACAATTTGTTTGTTGTGTTAATCAATTAAATAACTTGATGTTCTACATCACTGTGTATGTGTTGTGAATTGGAAGTGTATTGAACTTGGCATCTTGATTTTACTAGTCTGATAATTTAGCTAGCTGGGCCTGAAATCGCATTGTGTAAATTACAGATCGGACATGTTAGGCATGTGGATTAAGGCACATAGTCATTGTAACACAACATTTCAACACTAATTTCTACAGCGTCACATAAGGGTTAATGCCAGTAAAGTGTTACAAATTAATGAAACATCAACTTCAAAACTCCAGAATATGGACTCTGTAAACTCCAGTTTCCGCTGCACAGTTCCTGCCTGGCCAGCTTACGCTAATGTTCTTCTCGAGAAGATGTGGGCGTCCGTCCGGGCCCTTAAGTCAATGGCCTCGGTTCTGGGCCCATCCCGGTTCTCCCCTGCCCTGCTCCCGATTGTGTGATTGCTGGCCCCGCCCTCATTGTGTCCACCTGTGTCTCGTTCCCCACTGCCCTGCTCCTGATTGTGTGATTGCTGGCCCCGCCCTCATTGTGTCCACCTGTGTCTTGTTCCCCGTTGTCCAAACCTTTCACCTTGGCTCTGTAATTAAACCATGTTTGTCTCATTCCCAGTGTGGCTTTGTTCCATTTGGTCTGCGTTTTTGTCGTCCCGTCTGGTTTGTTGGATTAAAGATTTTTTTTTTGCAGAAGATATGTCGGCATTTGGGTCCTCTCGCTGCGACATCCGCGCCGCCACATGACAGTATTATCTATGGCCCGCCAGCGCTGTTAAAGACTACAACTTTAAAATGCAATTCTTCCTTCAACCGCTAGGGTATTGGACTTTTACTTTGGCATCGTTCGTCTCGCGAGAACAAGGCAACAGTGTGATAGTTAGTACAGCTTTACTGTTGCGCACACTCGTCCAACCTACTTTCAATACATTGCAGCAAACCCTTCTCCAATCATTTCTACCATTGCAAGTAAAAAGAGGAAGTTGACAGGGAGCTTTCAGGAGAAATGGGAATTACAATATTTCTGGTTGTCTTGTTTAAGGAATACAATGTAAAGAGACACTACCGGACAAAACATGTTAACGGCGAATGACCGTGCTGAAAAAGTGAAGCAACTCAAAGCTGCTCTGGCTTCACAACAGCGATTCTTTCCGGGGGCCAATGATTCAAATGAAAACATTACCAATGAAAACATTACGAAGTGGCCATGTTAATAGCTAAACATGGCAAACCTTTTACAGAGGGTATGTTTATCAAACGGCGTCTCAATATGCGTACTTGTGCATACTTTTCTCTACTTGTGTTCTCGTGGACTCATGAAACGTCGGTCTCCGCCATGTTCCAATTCAAAGTTCGCTTCTCGCAAAGCACGGTCAAAATACCCGGATGCGACTTGATTCTCCCACTTTCCGGAGGATGCATCAGAGGACACTTGCATGTACTCTGGCTAGCATATATCCCAGAATGCATTTCTCCAGCAACCTGAAACTATAGCAGAGGAGAAAATAAATTACTGACAGTTGACTTTATATAAATACTGTTGTTGAGTCACGGAATGTAATTTTACGATGTTTTCAGGCGAAGTTATTAGATTTAAAAATCTAATCTGTGACCGGTTTGTTATAATTCACAGGGGTGCACATAAGTGATACGCATGCGCGAAAATAATCAACAATGCGTACTGCCACTTGTGTTCCTGCGCGCCTTTGCGCAACCTGACCGATCTGATGTTGACCGTCATTAAAACAGTCTGAGTCGCGTGAACACATCTCGCGTGAACACGTCTCGCATGCCATAGAGCCCGGCGTGTGCGCAGACGAATGTCACCAAAAAAAGTCACTTGCACCCCAACAACTCGTCTCACTCGCGCACAGAGCTCTGGTGGCAGAGCTCTTCCGCGCGCACACGGAATTACATATTCAATATAACTATATGGATATATTACTGTTTTGACTGTAAAAATTTTTTTACAATGAATTAGCGTAAACTCAGGAGCAAGAACAGGTGACGTGGCAACGTCATCAATTAAGCTGCTGTTCCAATGGCAGAAAGACCATTCTCCTGTCCTCCGGCGTTCCAAAAGAACACAAGTCTGTACTTGGTGTACTTTGAATTTAGAAACGCCGAAAGACTGTCATGAAAATGGTGGAGAACATTTGCCCCGAGAAGAAGCACGAATTTATGAACGTTTGCCTGGCTCGTAACACTGTGGCACGGAGAATTGAGGACATATTGTCAGATATTCATAGACAATTGAGGGACAGGGGAGTGACTTGATTATTTTTCATTAGCCATGACATCACAGATGCATCTGACACTGCAAAGCTACCGATTTGAAGAAGAGTTGATGACGACATGAACCTAACAGAGTTGCAAATTAGGAAATTTCACCAACACTCCAAACTTGTCCTCAACATCACCCAAGAGCTTGAAGCATTCTTCCAGTGATCTAACTGACAACAATGACATTGAAAAAGGAAATGTCCAATCTCTTTAGCACATCTACCTCTGGCTCATCAGGGGATTCATAAGAGAACTATCTTATGTTTTTTCTCAGCCTCTTCTGCTTTAGGACAGTGTCTCCATTCATCTCCTCACAGAGATCTCTTGCAGAGACCTGCGCAGAAGCAAACCCAGTGCTTCTGTAGCTGATCAGAGAGGCTTCAGTTGTCCTCAGGAGAGTCAGAGCCACATCCACTTGCATAGACACTAACTGCAATGCCTTGCTGACATGATGAATTTGGGCCAGCATGTCACACCACACAACAAATTGAAAAGCGGTATGACCCAACTTCTTCAGCCAAAGACTGTGCCTCAGTTTTAAATCATAGAATCAGTGGATTTTTCCCTCACCTTCCTGTCTGGAATCTCACAGCCTGTACACTGTTAATGCGACTTTCCCATCTTGTATCTGACCAGGATTTCACAGTAGTTTTCACATTGTGCTTTAAGATGGTCCACCTTTGTGTGGAGGCAGATTGTATCTGTGGAACTTTTTGCTGCATCAGCAAGAATATTTAAAGTATGTGCTCCACATGGGACAAACACAAAATAAAGCCCTGGGATTTTGTTTCAAAAGTCTGGCTTGGACTTTTGACTTTCCCTTCATGTTGGCGCGAGACTGTCCCCGGCAGTCTGCGAAGGGAAGGTCTTCTAGTCTCTTTAGAATAAGGTTGGAGAGGCGTTCTCCTGTAGCTGATTCCACCTCAAGGAACCCCATGAAATGTTCTTTAAAATGGCAGGGAACCCCTACACAGCTTGAACCAATAATACAAATGGTGTCTTACACTTAGGCAATGCCTAATAATTGTGCACACAGTGTACAGATGTGTATGCTTTGATAACTGAGGAACAAAAATAGGATCGAAAACGAAAAAAAACGTGATTTCCGTATTCCATATGAAACGAAAAAACAAACTAACAAAACGTACTCGGACCGCACTGTACAGGTAAGTCTCAGACATCTAAGGGCAGAGAACAGGAGTCTAATGAAGCCGTCACATGAGGCGCTCAAGCTGGAAGGCGATGTAACACAAGGGGACATGAAGAGGATCTGGCTCAGAACAAGGAGCAGACTAAATACTCAGGGACAAGACACAGGTGGAAACAATGAGGGCGGGGCTTGCAATCACACAGGAGGCAGAGGAGTGACTGAAGAAATGAACAATCAGGGGACACAGGGAAGACACACACAAAGCACGCAGGCTGATACGGAGATCACTTCTCCGTGTCTACTGTAGATGTAAAGTTCATGTTTGCATAAATAAGGACAGAAACAGTTTGTTGCCTTCCACAAGGCAAATTGAAAGTGTTGTAAAATTGTTCCCGTTTGGGAAAAAATAAGAACCAAACTAACTGAAATGTTCAACAATTAGTTTTTGTCGAAAATAAATATTATGATGATGTATCAAATCTGATTTTTTTTTTTTTTTTTTTTTAAATGACATTCAATATCATAAATCCTTTTAATATCCAAATATCTGAATTTTCTGAATATTATTTGATGTGTCAGGCTTCACAGGGGAATACACACATATATGCTTGGAACAAACACAAATTTGAAGACTGCAAAATATTTCCAGGAATATAACGAGTCGAAAAATATAAAATGTTATAGGAGAAGAAAGTAAATTCCCAATTGTGACTAGCTCTGAGGATAACCCGCATCCGTTTAACACATCGTTGTTATGTCCTTTTTCTCACTCGTCCAAAATACATCAAAGACAGTCGATGCCTAGTCAACCGGAGACTCAAACTACCGTAGAAAAAGGTTTAATCCACACAGTAGCTCCACGATGAGATCCCACGGTGGAGGAGAAGGATGAAGCCACCAGTGTAGCTGTTGTGTTCTCTCTTGAGTTGTGTAGTATTAATTCAGTCACACTTGGTCTTGTATTGGCTCCAAGCAGCGGTTACTTCAGTGACAGCAGATTTGTGACAAGGAGATAGTTTACTGGTAACGTTAAACTCACATTAGCTTCCCCATTGGCTCCTTTTTCTTAAAAGTGCGTGTCACAGGGGTGCGTTTCCCCAAAAAGAAAAAATGCAAGACCGAATCCAATGAAAAGTCAACATATGGCTGCGATAGACACAATATTTTCCCGGGCGACGCGATATGGCCAACACGTTTACAGCGGCGCAATTTTCACCCCGAATTGAAATATTTCAACTTTGAGGCGGTCATCTCACAACTCAGGCCAATCAGCTCTTGAGTTCCGCTCTCGTAGCGCTGGAAGCGGAATTCTTTCAGACGTAACAGTAACTTCATCGGTAAAAGTGACTGAGCTGTATGAACCCGAACACAAGAGCGTTGGTGTGTGGGATGTCCACAACAAGTATAAAGCAGAGCTAGCGGTTAGTTATTCCGGGGTGGATGAAGGAGATGATAACGGTCTTTACGGAGACGAGACACGGAGATAAGCCCCATATTGTCTTGTGTGTCATTGCCAAACTCTCCAGCAAATTCCAAAATACTAATTTGGATTTGCCTATTGACCAGATTTAAGATTTTTGCCTGCCCCTTTTGGATTTGTTGCCTTGTTTGATAGACCACCCAGATTTGACCCTGCCTGAACCACTAAGACCCCGTTTACACGATGGAAAAACGCATATAAACGCATATATTTTCATGCGTTTTGTCCTTTCATTTACACAAAAACGGAGGTTTTATCACGGAAAGCGAGAATTTCTAAAAACTCCGGCCGAAGTGGAGATTTCTGAAAACGCCGTTTTTGTGTTTGCGTGTGAACGAGGGCAAACAGAGTTTTAGGTGGGCAAACGTCACAGTATGCGACTTAAGATGCTTCACAGTGCACCCCAACCGCGTTGTGTCGCCAGGGCGGGGATCGGCTCTCGTAAAAGGCGTCAGGGGTCTGCGGCGATGTCGGCAACCCACCAAACCCGTCTTGAAACACGGACCAAGGAGTCTAATGCACGCGCGAGTCAGAGGGTGAATCGAAACCCCGTGGCGCAGTGACAAAGAGGGCCGGCAGCTTGCCGGCCGAAGTGGGGTCAATGATGACAAATAAAGAATACTACATATAGCCACATATTAAAATAAGAAAATGAAGACACTTTTCAATAATGATAACAAACACAAAATTCGAAATAATACTTTCTTTATATGGTCCGTGACCGTGAACCTACGTTTCGGCATGGCTGCAGATGTCATGTGTTGTAAACAATGCAACTAGTGGAAACGGCAAGGTGCTCAGTGTTGCCAGATTGGAAATGGTGAAGTATCGTACCAAAGGCTCAAAATGGTCGTATTTGGAGGATAATTATCATGTATCTGGCAACCTTGAGATCGGTCGACCAATGACTGATCCCTCTACAGTCGGAGCTTGTGCAAGAAGATGGAACGTAAGGGAAATACCATTTCCAAAACTTGTAAGGACGTAATAACTACAGGGCTCTCAAGTTTTGAAGACAGGCGAAAGTAACCCACGGCGAGCGTTGTCGACGGGGGGTGGGCTTAATTCCTCCACAGTGAGAACGGCTCATGTCTGCGCTCAGCGGCACATTAAAACAATAGAAAGCCGAGTTTTTTTTAAGTGTGAGAAATACGATGTGTGGCGGGAGTGCGGGAATTAAGACCGAAATGCGTGGGTCTCACGCTCAATGCGTGAGGCTTGAGAGCCCTGTAACTAGTTTGTGAAAGACCCAGAGAAACCCAAATATCTGACGAAGCAAACTCCTGGACGTCTTTGGAATCCCTGCCGGACGCATTTTTAAGGTCTCAAAAAGAGGACATCTGGTCACCCTAGTTTCACCATTAATGGCATAATGTTGGCGGTCCTCCGGGACACCAGACCTCTCTGCAGGTGGGGCTGGCTGTGCTGGTGAACCCTCTACGTAAAATACTTCACTAGTCGGTACCGTGCAGTCTCATGGACACGTAAAGTTTCGTAAAGACACCTTCATGTGAATCTCTTCTGGCTGTATCTTCGTCTCAGGAGCCGAAGCCTTCAGACTCTGAAGCTCCGTTGTCGTCCTTGGCGCTGCTTCCTCTGTTGTGAAGCCGCGCTCGCCTCACCTCGTAGGTCCAGAGTGTCTTTGCAAGTCTGGAGTATTTTAGGACTAATATTTCACACGATATTGAGAAAGGTGGCCAGAATCCTTATTGCAAAAAGGACATTCCGTGGGTTAGGGTTAAGGTGCGTTCACACCAAAAGAGAAACTATTTTTCACGTTGCCCAAAATGTCAGTTTACTCGCTCGACCATTCACCGTGTTCTCACCATAAGTGTTGAGATGCTCCGCGGGACTTGTCTCTGTGTCTCGTCTCCGTAAAGACCGTTATCATTTCCTTCATCCACCAGAATAACTAACCATTAGTTCTGCTTTATACTTGTTGTGGACATCCCACACACTAACGTCCTCGTGTTTGGGTTCATGACATCACCCGTAGGCTCACACAGCTCGGTCACTTTCACCGATGAAGTTACTGTTGCGTCTGAAAGGCTTCCGCTTCCAGCGCTACGAGAGCGGAACTCAAGAGCTGATTGGCCCGAGTTGTGAGATGACCGCCTCAAAGTTGAAATATTTTAACTCGGGGTGGACATTGCGCCGCTGAAAACGCGTCGCCCCAAATGCGCCGCCCGGAAAAATATTGCGTCTATCGCAGCCACAAGCATCTGTACGTTTACTTTACATAGGATTCGGTCGCGCGAAAAAATAGTTTTGCTTTTGGTGTGAACGCACCTTTAGGCGTTGTTGCCTGTTTTTAGCCGTATGGCTATATCTCTGATGTACGTTTCGATGGGCCATATTCAGCTCAGAGCCTTCTTCAGCGAAGAGCAACAGGTCATGGCCTTCTTTAGCTCAGAGCAGCAGGTCAAGTGATTGTTATACGAGCTACAAACAAATACTTGGAGAGTATTATGGTTAACTAGTTTGGGGTCTCCAAACTAGCTAACCATAATATCCTTGTCTCTTTTTTTTCCCCCAACATGTAATATTTCTCCAGAGCAGCTGGGGCCAACGCCCCTCTCTCTTTACTCAGTGGAGTGGAATTTGATGTGGTGCTTATTTAGCTTCCAAGTCAATTAAGTAGTAACAAACACTAAGTTTGGTAGTGTAGTACTGCAAACACATGTTCTTAAGAGTAACCACAAATATCACCCATACCTGATGTGATAGATTTTGTTCTGACCAATACATTTAATAACACTGCAGTTGAGCAGGACAAAGCAGATTTACATAATTGTTCTCAGAATCAGTCCTCCAACCAGTCAGTCAGAGCTGTGTGTGTTATAGCAACCAACGTGTTACTCAGTCACAAGAATAAACAAATGACTCTAAATGAAATGCAGGGCAAGTTATGGTCAAATAATAAACTGTTCAAACACATTTATTGAACATGTAACATAACACAAGGAACTCAGAACCATTTATAAAAATAAAAAAATTCTGATGGTGTCCTGGAACATATCCACCACTTCCCCCCATCCCTGTGATGGTAAATTCTTCCTCCTCTACTTCGGGCAGTCTGTGTTGGTGGCGGTCCACCGGTCAACGCACACCCTGCACCCAATGAGGCTTCTGCAACATTGGGCGACCACCATGACATCTGCAAGATGAACCATTTTAGTGAATTTATGGAATGAAAGTCGAAAGTACTTTTTCATAAAAGAGATCTATATCTGTTGACACTGCTAAGTGAAACATTTGTTTTCCCATCTACTGTTTTAACTGGGAATATGATGAAATATTAGGGAGTCAGTTTTCAAAAAGGCAAACACGTTATTTTGACAGTTCTTTCCCCTTATTATTATTCTTGTTTGCATGGTAACAATATTATCTGACTTTATTTGAATATATTGATACACATTGTGTCTGCTGGCTGCGGCCTCATTGATATATAAATATATCCGACTAAAGCTTGGCAGTGCAAAGTTGGTTTGTAATAATGAACCCACTAATGGGACTGGGCAGTTGGACAATGACTAATTTAATTCTGCAGAATATGGCTTGTTTATACAGAAATAATCTAAAAGTCACAAACCTTGACAGATCAGGCACTGAAATGTTGCCCTCACGGTGGTCAGCTGGGGGTCAGTCAGGGCCACCGGGTTGACTTTGTTAGCTTGTGTCCCCGAGCTCCTTCAGCGTCTGCGTGATCGCTGGCAGCGTTTCTCCACGTGTTTCACATGTTCATCGTCTATGCGTCTGGGGAGATGAGGGAGTTTATCACACTCATCCCCTCTTCACAAAAATATGTTTATAATTGATCCCATTAATGTGTATTCAGCGTGGGTTACCATGACGCCATCGGACTGATTTATGACTTCTATGACTTGGGTTCTATGCCTTGCTAGACTGTTAGTATCTCTGTCACTGTGCTTGTGTTGTCAGTCAGGTGGTGTTCAAAAGCACATGATGACATAAGAAGAGCTCATTTTACATTGTTGTTACCCTTTCCTCTTCTTCTTTTGCTCGATCAGCTCCCTGTAGGAGCTGTACAGCAGGGCAGTAATGCGGCGGTCATTCTGCTTCCAAAACATTAGACCTAAAGAAAACTTTAAATTTCAAATGTCTTACTTTATAAATGATTAGGCTATATATATAAATTATCCAAGGTTAGCAAATCCGACAATAATCAAACAATAATTGACATACAAGATACTGTTATGGTTTTTCTTCGACCCCAAGCGCACGACAGACAGTGTTACGGTTAGCCAAAAAACACGGCGTAATTTATTAGAAAAACCAAGGGAGCGGAAAGTTCCAAGAAAACAAAAGAAAAACTGCCTCCTTAATTGCCACTGGAACAACAAGCAAACAAAACTCACTGGCGAATAATCCACAGGGAAAAAGGTAATCACAGGTACTCCAGGGTTGTATGACTTCTCCTCTGGAGCTTCTAAGACGAACTCGCAGCGAGCTACTGGGAGTCCTGCTATTTCACTCCCCGTCTAACGAGGCTACAAGATGCAGCTGAGGCATGAGCCGAGTGGTTTCAGGTGTGCACCGGAGCGCGCCCGGCTCGTCGTCGTCGCCAGGTGCGCAAGTCTCTGGCAGCGCGCTCCGAGGTACCGGGTGTCTCTGTGCAATCGGGCTGACGTGGGACCCCGGCTGGCTGAGTCCTAACAGATACACTTAAGTAGGAATGAAGCTTTTACAAGAACATACCAGTAGTCCACCGCCCATCGAGCAGACAGTTGCCCATGCCGTCACAGAGGACCACCTGTTCCTCTGTGCCCAGGTCATGCTTCATCTTTTTAGACATAGGTTAAATGGGCCTCCTGCTCATTAAAAATAATATACAGTGTATCCCCATCTGCTCTGAGAACACCCCCATCGACATTGCCGATCGATATGTTCCTGTTGAGAGAAAAAACAATATGGAAAGATATTAAGCACATTTTTATTTTATTATTCAGCCTGTAAACATACAATGGTTTTATTTTTAAGAATCATCCTAGGAGGTATCCTTCAGTGCATTGTAAATAGCAATGCTCTCCAGGTCAAAAGGGCTGGTGCTTGAGCACCACTGAGGTCTCTGTGCACGTGCCTGCACACACAGGTGTGTGTGTGTGTGTGTGTGTAAAAAAAGACAGAATTATCTGCTATACTTCATTTCAGCTACGGGGTACTGAATAAATTAATGTAACTCTAATTTTCTCCAAACTCTTTCCAGTCTTGATTTAGTGTCACCTGGGAATAAATAATTAACTCAGAACAGAATGATATCTGATGTTTAAACACTCGGAGACATCAGAGCCATCATTTCAAAAAGTCTGTGAACCCTAACTGCCCGCTGCTGGCAAGGCTTCCCGAGCTGGACCGAAATCGTAGGAGGATATCTTTAAATCAGCTTAATCTTGATATTTTAAGAAGGATTGTATTGTAATGTTAGCTAAAAATGAACTTGTATTGGTACTGAATCCAAACAAATATCTAAATACCCAATTCATGGTGCAAAATTTTACATTTTGTACTAACCTTAAATATTCGGGCAACATTGTCCAGGGTTACGTCCGATTCTCGGACCTGGAGTTGCCGCGTTCCTCTCCAAAGAGCTACTTTATTATCCATACTTAAGATTTATGTTGAAGACGAGACTGTAAAGAGTTTCATGGAAAACCTGTCACTACGAAGTAAACTCCAACGTGCTCTGGTCATCTGGTTGGTTACAGTTTTTTTCGATTGCTAAGCGACAGTGGGCAAAACTGGAGTCACGTGCAAAACTCTAACTACAGTTTTATTGGCCAACTAAGTTGCACAAACAAGGAATTTGACGTGGTAAGGTGGCTCTCGGTGTGCTTACACAAAATATACATTACAACACAATAATAAACTAAACAACAAAACAGTGCAACGATTCAAGAGGTTTAAGAAAGTGACTTATATACAAGGTGTAATGGCTATGTACTGTGGAACAGTAGTGCAAGAGTGCAGGGATAAATATATAAATATATCTGCTACAGTGAGTTAGCTGTTTAACAGTGAGACGGCGAGAATCCTTAGTTTAGTTTATTAAGGATCCCCATTAGTCGACATAGTGGAGACTATTCTTCCTGGGGTCCAGGCAAAAAAACATAACTATACAATACAAATACATAAAATGCAGTACAGCATGATACATTTTCACAAAAACACTTAGACCGTGTGAGGGGTCTGCAGTTGTTGTTTCCTGACTCTGGAGGTTTACAGGACTTGGGTGGTGGGCAGCAGGGCCGAATTAACAATTTTCTGTGCCCTGGGCAACAAGGCTCAAGTCTTCAATGGTATTAACGCCAACAAGGTTTAATGAGTGGGCGGCACACGGTGTATAGTGGATTAGTGGGTTTACTTTTTTTAACTCAGCTTGGAGTCTGTTATACTTGCCAGACATGTTGCTAGCATTATCATAACTTTGACCACGACAGTTCGCCAAGTCCAGGCCAAGATTTCGCACCATGCTAATGTCAGATTCTGCTAAACTAAGTCCTGTGTGGCTGTGGATGGGCTCAAAGCCTATGAACCTTTCAACTACTTTCCCACTTGCATTAACGAATCGGAAAGTATGTTTTCACATATAAAGAATGTGTGGTGCTGCAACATTAGACAATAACATTCAACAATCAACAAAGTGCAAGAATTGTAACATATTAAATTTACAGTAGAATATAAAATAAAGTGCACATGCAAACCAATAACAGTACTTTAAAACAGTGTAGTGTAAGTTTAAAAGGGACAAGTGTATTATATACCATGCTAATGTCAGATTCCGCTAAACTAAGTCCTGTGTGGCTGTGGATGAGCTCAAATCCTATGAACCTTTCAACTACTTTCCCACTTGCATTAACAAATTGGAATACAAAACCAGTAAGAAGAAATGACAGTGGACTTCAGGAGGAGCCCCCCAGCACTGGCCCCCCTCGCCATACTTAACAACACTGTGTTGGCTGTGGAGTCCTTCATGTTTCTGGGATCCACAATCTCCCAGAACCTGAAGTGGGAACCTAACATCTACAAAATCATCAAGAAGGCCCAGCAGAGGTTGTGCTTCCTGCGCCAGTTTAGCACATGTCCTCACAAAAACTGATGTATGACGTCACAGTGTCAGTGAGTTCGTCAAGTGATGTGATGTAGATGCAGCCTCAAAGACACTCCAGTCAGTGCAGTCAAAGCAGGCCTGTAGCTCCAGCTTCGACTCGTTGGTCCATTTCTTAACAGTTTTCACCACAGGCTTTGCAGATTTAAGTTACTGCCTGTAGCTTAGGAGGAGACAAATCAGGCAGTGATCAGAGAGTCCCAAAGCTGCAACGGAGCGGTATCCGTTCTTCAGGATTGTGTAGCGGTGGTCCAGTGTGTTTTTGTCCCTGGTAGGACACGTAATGTGCTGCCTGTATTTCGGAAGTTCGCGGCTTAGTTCCTCCTCCCCTTGTTTTCCCCGTTAATTCCTAAACACGGTCCGCGCGGTGGATTTGGAAGCCCGGCAGGTGGAGGATGCTGTCTGGGGTGTACTCACCAAGCCATGTTTCAGTGAAACACAGGGCAGAAGATCCTGATAAATCCCTGTTTGTTTTGTTGATGCGCAGCAGTTCGTCCATTTAGTTGGGCAGAGAGCGGACGTTTGCCAGATGTAATGAGGGGAGCGGAGTTCGGAACCCCTGCTCTCGCAGTCTAAGTCGAACTCTGTCTGTAAAGTCTGGTGAAAGGGTTTAGAAAAAGTAATCGTAGAGGGAGTGCTGAAGACCCTACAAATAAACAAACACAAGAGCGCACCACCGAGGCAGCCATCCGCGGCGCCATCTTGATTTATAAAAATGTTTAGAACATAATTCTTTAAAGCGACACTATGTAACTTTTCCCCTGTAGCGCCCCCTTCAGGTATTTAACGTCTGGTCTCGAGCCATATATGGCTCTTCCGGCTCGTCTGCTCCCAGCTGATCGCGACCGGGCTGCCGCTGAACGCTACTCGCTGCCGCCCGGTGTTCAACACAGCAGCATGTCACTCCGTCTCTACGAGTCGCGGAGCAAATAAAAAGTCACCTGCGAGCGTGGACTGGCACTATAAGACGTTGCGTAAAGCTGCCAGACAGCAAGTTGAACTACTTCCGCCGGAAGTACCGGGCGGCTCCCAACATCTTACATTCAGCAGTTTTCTGGCCACAGACCCCCGATGGCAGTGGCGGAGGAGCAAATCAACATATTAAAAGTCATTGTAGCGGCACAATTTTTTTTCAAGCTGTTATTTTAAGGTGGAAAAGTTACATAGTGGGGCTTTAAGGTAAATGAAAATTAGCAGTTTGCTTAATAGTCTGTAGTAATTTATGGAATTACAGTAATGAGAAAAAAGGGTAGAAACTAAAAGTACATACTGTAATTCGAACAAATAATTGAGAGGCTAATCCTGCCTCTCTCTAGCATCAGGCCACATGTTAATCAACATCACATAATCTTCTCTCTTGCCATGCACCTGGGGAAGAACCTTCAGGAGTGCCTTATCCATCCCTGGCAGTCCTCTGGACTTGTGTCCTCACATCTGGCAAGCATTGCTTCCAAAAGAGACATTTGGTCATGTGGGTGGTGACCAAACACTTTCCACCTCCAGGCAGAGGAAAAACTCCTATTGGGTTGAGGAAGGGTGAATATGCAGGCAGCTACAAAACCATAAATCTGAGATGTGCTGCAAACCAATCTGTGAAAGCTGCAGTGATGAAAAGCAACATTATCGCAAACTATGACAACTTGGGGGGCTTCTTACTGGCTCCCCCTGTTCTGCTGAGCATAGAGCTGTTCTAGGCAAGCTATAAGCCTTTCTGTGTTGTATGGGCCAATGAGTGGTGTGATGAGAAGCAAACCTTCATTGGCCATTGCCGCACACATGGTGATATTTCCCTCCCTATTGGCCTATAACAGTCCTTCCTCTGTGCCGTGTTTTGGCAAGGTTAAATCCAGCTTCATCGATAAATTCAAATTAATGTAGTCTTTCCAGTGCTTCCACCTCCATTACTCTGTGAAAAACAGTAAGGGCACAGTTTTATTGTAGAAATGTGTTTTTTTTTTTTTTTTACTGTAAATGATTTGTATACCTGTGTATGTAACCTCAGATGTCTTACCTGGACATATTGGAATCTTTGCTCTTTTACCCGTTCACTGTTTCTGTCACGACGGGATTTAGGGTGGACCCAAATGCACGACTCGGGAGACGAACTGGAAAGTTATAGACTTTACTGAAAGTTCCGGCAGGAACAAAACAAACTGGAACAGATGAACACTAGGTACAACGCTGGAGAGCTTGGTGATGTGACCAGGTGGAACTAATGTAGGGAGATTGGGGTCTGCCGGACGGTTTATAGGGGCGCACCCGCATCCTGTGTCTCAGCCGGCGTGAGGGAAAGGGGATTCCGTCCGTGCCGCTCCGCGTCCCACTCACCTCCGTGCTAGTGGACCGCTACCTTGGTTTCTTGTTTCGTTTCTGTTTCATTGGATGATTAGTTTTGTTTGTTTTATTGCTTTGTGTTTGGCCTGTCACCCCTGTAAAGCCAGCTGCCACGTATTGGGCCCATTAAATGCTGGTCTTGCCCACGGGAGACAGCAGAATCAGGAACTTTGTCTCTGTGTTTTTGCCTTTACGGTAATTGACCCAACGAGAGCAAATACGGAGTGCTACAGTCATAAAGAACACAAAACAATCTGGCAGAGGACAAGTGGAAGTGAGGGAGCTAAATAGTGAGGGACTAATGAGGGGATGGGCTGCAGGTAAGAAGGGCGTGAGGACCAGGTGAAGGGAATGAGGGACTAACGAGGGAGTGATCAGAGGCAGGTGAAGGGAGCAGGATCTGGAATGACAGGATAGTTAGTGACAGGATGAAAACAACTAATACAAAAGGGAAGGTGTGGAGCTAAACTGTTGGTTTATCTCGAACGGTACAGTGTATAACTTTTATTGTAACTTGGTGTTTCTTTAGGACTCGAGCAATAGTTGTTCTGCTGAATTAACATTTTCAAATATATCATTATCAGCCAGCACTCTACCTTTAATCTCCCGCAGTTTTATTGCATTGTTGATAACCATGTTAACAATAGCAATTTCCTTCGCATCTGAAAACATTTTTCCTTTCCCCCCTGTTGGAGGCAGCCTTAACAATAACAATCTAAATACTGTACACCGTTTATATTTACATACAGTATTCCAAGTGACAAATGAAATACTTTTAGAATTATTATGTCTTGTTTATCAGGCTGAGGCGTTGTCTTCTTCTTCCTGTGTGGGCGGGGCAGTGTCGGGGGTCTGGGTGGATGGGCCGGGGGGACTCCTCTGTCTCCCGCAGCTCCCTGCCCAGGAGTGAGACAGAGGAGTCCTGCCCTGTGAGGCACACCAGAGATAAATACATTTGAACTGAACTACGCATTGTTGTGTTGGATCTGGCCTCCGATGATGGGATCGTATTACTGATACTTCTGTAGTCTGATTGAGGGATTACTTACTCCGCCCACTAAAGGAAAGGCAACCACCGCTCTGCATCTGGTCCTGTAGTCCTTCATCCTTCTCATGTGGTCCTCCCTTGTCATCTTCTTCGTCGTCGTCAAGGAGATCCTGGAATTTTCTACTTGTGACACAGCAATCAATACCTAAATAAAAAAACTTGAAGACTTTTCTTAATGTTAGTAAGTATAACCACGACAACCAGCCTTCCCCCGCCAGACGCGAGGGAACGCTGTCTGGCACTTTATCAGTCGGACTCCTCCTCTTCCTGCTCCTCCTGGTAGACTCTTCTGGTTTCTGGGGGACTGGGGCTGGAGCTTCATGTTCCACAACTAAAGAGAGGGTGAGGGGAAAGGAAATACCAAGGACAGATACGGGAGAACATTCCTGCCAACTGCTATAAGACTTTATAATAATTCACCTCTGACCATATCCTCCTTAAATTGATCAATATCTATCCATCTATTGCAAAGTATGTTTTCACATACAAAGAATGTGTGGTGGTGCAACATTTGACAATAACATTCAACAAAGTGCAAGAATTGTAACATATTACATTTACAGTAGAATATAAAATAAAGTGCACATACAAACCAATAACAGTACTTTAAACAGTGTAGTGTAAGTTTAAAGGGACAAGTGTATTACTTACCTGATGACTTACCTGATCTACCTGCGAGCCTGTCCGGCTCGGCCCCGTCGGAGTTGCACGCGTGCCATGTGTCGAGCTAGACGGAGTCGGACGAGTCGGCGTCGGGCCTCGTCTGATGGTAAACGGTCCAAGACGAGCAACAAAGCCACATACGCCATGTTAAACTCAATTGGCGCAATGTTACCTTCCTGGACAAACCTGACGGCCGTAGGGAGGCCAGGATAGTTAACACAGTTATAGTTAACACATACCACAGATAGCCAACGACTTTTAAGACATTCCGGTCCTCAAATAATCATTTTACATGGAGAAACCTCCACCAAATATGTATGTTTCAAACAGGCCCCTTGACATTGTGAACTGATCAACTATAAACCTAAAAGGTTTCACTGATTTCCCAACTGAGAACGTTTTTAAATAATTTTAAGGTAAGAAAAAATAACAAATGCTAAATATAAATACAAAACGTACCTCCGTAGAAGTAGCGTGCGTAGGGGTCCATTCTCCGGCTTCTCGGTGGTCCACGGAAGAGGAAGTCAGGCGCTAGAACGAGATTCAAGGATAACTTTCAGATAGCGGTCAACAGCTCAAGGAGTGAGACTCACAGCTCTGGTCAACAAGAAGGTTCAAACAGACTTCTGTAAAAACGTTACGAAGCCTCAGTCTGATATTTCCTGGCATGACCTCACTCTGGGTTAGTAAGTAGTTATTACAAGTGTTTTTTTCTTGCGTTTACTCTTTTAAGCCGAGCGGTGAAGGTTAGTAAGTAGTAGTAAGTAAGTAGTTAGTAAGTAATTTTTTTCACTCCTATTGTTTTGTAAATAAAAAAAATTGTTAAGTAAGTAAAATGTATTTGTGTAGCGCCTTTCGCAGACCAGGGTCACAAGGCGCTTCATAAAAACAATACACAATACAATTCACACATTAAGAAGTACATACACATTTAACTTTAAAAAAAGGCCAAGACAACTCAATGATAATCATAACAGCCCCAGGGCAATTAAACGAAAGCCTGAACAAATAAATGGGTCTTGAGTTTCCTTTTGAAGGAGTCAACAGACTCCATCGAGCTCAGAGAGAGCGGAAGATCATTCCAAAGCCTGGGATCAACAGCCTGGAAAGATCGGTCTCCTCTGGTCCGGAAACGAGTGTGCGGAGTCATCAGGAGATTCTGACCCACAGACCTCAGAGCCCGAGCTGCGGTGTAAGGCTGGATCAGATCGCTGATATACGGTGGAGCTTGACCAGGTAAGGCTCTAAAAGTTAAAACCAGAATTTTAAAATTGATCCTAAAGGAAACTGGCAGCCAAGGTCAGAATGCTCGCTGCAGAGTCTTGTACTAACTGCAGACGAGACAGATCCTTCTTGTTTAGACATGAAAATAAACCATTACAGTAGTCTAAACGTGAAGACACAAAAGCATGAATGATCAGCTCCAAATCATTTTGTGACACCATTTTCCTAAACTTAGAGATATTCCTAAGATGGAAAAAAACATTTTTAGTCAGCTGTTTGCAGTGTTGCACTAATGACATGTCCTTGTCCAATACAACACCCAGGTTCCTTAGGCTCGGTTTAACAGACTGGCCCAAGTCACCTAAGTACTGTTTAATCCCTGGAATTAAGTCATCAGGGGCAATAACCAGTGTTTCAGTTTTGTCCACATATAGCTGCAAGGTGTTATCACTTAGCCATTGTTTTATCGCCATCAAGCAATGCACTAAGGAGTTTAGCCTCTGGAGCTCAGTCGGCTTGATAGAGCAGTAAAGCTGGATGTCATCAGCAATGATGTGATATGAAACATCAGAAAATGTCTGGATGATTTTTCCCAAGGGGATCAAATACAACAAAAATAATACAGGCCCCAAAACAGAACCTTGAGGGACTCCACACAACAGATCTGCTGACTTAGACCTTATTTGGTTAGCTGTGACACTAAAGCTACGCCCAGATAGGTATGACGAGAACCAATGTAAAACTGACCCTGACAGCCCTACTTCATCTCTCAGTCTACTCAGCAGGATCTGGTGGTCGATGGTGTCAAAAGCTGACGACAGATCTAAGAGAACTAGAACAGTGCACTTTCCCGAATCAGCAGACATCATAATGTCACTGGACACTTTCAGTAAGGCTGTCTCTGTAGAGTGATGTTTATGGAAACCAGACTGAAACGTCTCATGGATGTTACTTTGATCCAGAAATAATGACAGCTGTTCAGCGACCACCTTCTCTAGGATCTTGGACAAGAGTGGAAGCTTTGAAATAGGCCTGAAATTACTGAGGTCAGTTGGGTCTAAGCCTGTCTTTTTAAGTATCGGCTCCACTATGGCATGCTTAAATGTATTGGGGAACACACCCGTAGAAAGAGAGATGTTAACCATTCTGGCAACCCAGGGGCCAATTTCATCAAACACTTTCACAAAGAGCCGACACGGAAGGACGTGGGATGAGCAAGAGGAGGGTTTCATCTTGGACACCAGTGCCGAAATATCAGCAAGAGTCAGACTTAAATGAGGACCACAAGCTGGAGACGGGCTCAATGACAGCAGGGGTTTCACGCAAAAGGGGAGGGATTTTCTCCTTGATAATCCTAATTTTGTCAGTGAAAAATCTCAACAGTGCATTGCTGTCAGCTTCACAAAAAACAGGGGTAATTGGAGCAGCAGGACATACAAGCGAATTGATCGTGTCAAACAACACTTTAGGGTTTTTCTTATTTACTGTTACCAGTTGACGAATATAGTCAGATCTGGCATTTTCCACCATCTCATTGTATGAGGACACAAGATTCCTGAGATAAAGTCTGTGCACCTCAAGGTTAGTGGATTTCCACAGACGCTCAGTCTTTCGACATAGTCTCTTCAGACTGGGTATCTTCGTTTGTCCAAGAGCACACTTTTTTCTGTAATGACAAATTTGATTTAACAGGTGCCACCTGATCCAGGATATTAACACAGTGATTGGTGAAACAGTGAATGAAATTGTACACATTGAGGCAATCCATGAACAAAAGAGGGTCAAACGATAGCAGAAAAACTGTCTGCAGTATTAACAGATAACACGCCTCTGAAACCTAATTTCTAAGGGCTTAGGCTCAGGGCTGAAGTGCAGGTCAAACAAAACAAGACAATGATCACTCAAATGGACGTCCTGTACAGACACATTTGAAATGTCTAGGCCAAGTGTAAAAAACAAGTCGAAAATGCGGCCTTTTTGGTGTGTGGGCTCAGAAACATGTTGCTTAAAATTAAAAACTTCAGTCAAAGTTAAAAGTTCCTTTGCAGAGGAAGATGAGCTGTCATCAACATGAAGGTTAAAATCTCCAAGGATTAGAACAGAATCCAACTTTTATTATGGAGGATAAAAAAAAAAATCACTAAAATCCTTCAAAAACACAGCAGCAGAACCAGGAGTACGATAGTTCGACACACAGTAGAATGGATTTGAAGAACCCATCTTGACCATCTGGGACTCAAATGAAGTGAATTCCTGGGTCTGGGTCACTTTGCATGTGCAACTGTCCCTGTATACAATAGCCAGACCCCCCCCCCCCCCCCCCCCCCCACGACGACCGAGGCGGGGCTTCCCGACAGCAGAGCAGCCAGCAGGACAAAGTTCATTTAGATGAATAAACTCTTCCTCTCTCTGCCATGTCTCCTAAAGACACATTAAATCCAACTTTTCTCTTGTGAAAAGATCATTCAGAGAGAAGGATTTGTTTGCAATAGACCGGGCATTCAACAGGCCGATATGCAAAGTTGATGACGTCACGGGGGCAGTGTCCACGGAGCACAGCGGGATTGGTCGAAGGTATGTCCAGCGGTCACGTGGGCTCCAGCTGGACCGTGTGGGCAAAACCGATGTAAATACGGAAGAGCATGGAGGCCAAACAGACGGCAGTGTAGGTGTGCTGTCACACACATTGAGGAGAGGGACCTGGTGCAGACACCTTGCACGTTCTCCATGGCCAAGGATGGCAGAGCCCAGACGTGTTGCAGCGCGTCTTCGCTTGACCTGGAGTCCGGAACGCGAGGCTCTTTTTCTCGATTTCTTGCAGACTGTCCGGGGTCCGACAAAGCAGCAAGTACTCAGGTGACTCGGGGTCGATGGTAAAGGAAGGGGGGGGACGCCTGTTTGTACCTGCCTCGTGTATCAAGCAGGCCCTCCATCGACTCTTTGATACGAAACAGAGTCCCTATCGTAGATCCGTAAAGCAGAGACGCATCCATTTGAAATACGGGCTGATATGATCACATGGCACAGGCACCCCACCAGGACAGGAGCTGGCGACACGGGGAACCCCAGACTCAGCCAGGATGACCCCCCAGAACCTTCCCAATGGGCTTAGTCTTTCGCCCGCCCCTTCACCAGTTGGTCTTGGTGCCCCTGACCCCGCCTCTTCCTTTCCATCCCCTGGCCTCAGTCTCCCTTCAACCCCTTTCCCTTCTCCCCAAGGCCGACGGCAGCCGCAGAGGAACCGCAGGCCCCCAGGGCACCTGAGAGATTTTGTTTGCCTCCTCGGGGGCGAGGGACTTTGTGGGGGGAGGGTAGTGTAACGGACTCAGAGAAATGTGACATGTACTGTTATAGTTAAATGTGTTTGTTAAATTAATAGTTCGGGAGGTCAGTGAATGTCTCATGACCGGGGATTGGCAGAGCGAGGGTGGGGGAGGAGCGTCTAGCCGGGGGGGAAGTGAGGCTACGGCGAGCGCAAGAGTGTTGTGTGTGTGAATGGAACGTTATACCGGTGTTGACGGTTGGTTTTAGCATAGGATATGGGCCACAGTAGCCTGTGTATTGTTCCTGAATAAAGACATCACAGAAACCGGATAACGTCTCGTAGCTTTCCTGACCCAGGTTCGCTACAATACTGTGATTTTACAGTAACGTTGTGACTTTGGTGTGTTTATTTAAGTTGATTTTACATTTGTTGGACGTTGAGGACGTTGAGTAGGTTGTGATGAGCGGTATGTTACAGGTGAGTGTAATTGGTTTTAGATCTCCAAAAAGTCTTCAGAGCTTTTCCACAGAAGGTTCTGCAGTATCCTCTAGTGCAGTGTTTTTCAACCTTTTTTGCGTGAAGGCACACTTAACACAGAAAAAATCTTGCAGCACACGAGTGCTCCGAAGAAGAGTTGACGACGGGTGGGGGGGGGGGGCCTAGTGAGCTTTTTCTGATTGGCTGTTGTGTAGCCCATTTCGTCTTTTCGATTGGCTGATAAGTGGCATCTCTCGGCAGAACTCCAGGCGCTTGATTCCTCCACAGTAAGAACGGCTCATGTTTGCGCGCAGCGGCACATTAAAACATTAAAAAGCCGAGTTTTTTTAAGCGTGAGAAATACGATATGTGGCGGGAATTAAGACAGAAATGTGTGAGTCTCACGCTCAATGCGTGAGGCTTGAGAGCCCTGGAACTCCTATGTCGGCGCAGTAATCAGCAGCTGGCCGCTCCATCCATTTGCGCACCTTTTTTTTTCATAGCAGACTTTTTTTTGCCTTAGGCGCTCGTGATTTGTCATAGGCGTTCGGGAACAAGGCTCAGGCTTCATACCACCAACAACGCGACGACACACACACACACAAACACACATGTTGGCTTTTTTTTCACCAATGAAGTGACAGTATGTAAAAAAATATTTTTTTCCACGGCACACCTGACTGGTGTGCCGCGGCACAGTGGTTGAAAAACACTGCTCTGGTGGTCAAAGCATGGAATGAGATTTATTCCGCTTCTCTGAAGTCCCTCAAGATGAGCCACTCAGATGTTGAAGCTTGAACAATGACTCTGCAATGACTTTCTTTGTGGTAATGATGCATGTTCCTGCACTGTCATCCAGTGGCTAATAATGTACATTACACTCAAAAGATGACAGTATTGCATTGAAACATGATCTCTGTCCTGTATGCAGATGGTTAGTTCAGAGCCACTTGGAGACTTAGTGGGATACTAAACTAAGGTTAACTACGGAGCAGGGGAGCACGCCAAAAAGTGTTCACTATGCCAAAAATGCAAAAGCCAGTTTGCATTATACAATTGTTGAAATCCCTTAAAAACAAATATTTGTTGCAAATGTATTCAAAACCAGTCAAAAGAAAAAAAGACGGATAAGGAATACAAAACATATGTGTTAAATCATGACACTGGATTTCTTTTTAGAAAACATATTTGTAATAACTCGATGACCTATGAGGTATTTGTGGCAGTTAGCAGGTGAATGTGGAGACTAATGGATGACCAGCAGCACCGAGATGCAGAGCAAGCCCACAGAAACATAGAGAGATGGAGAGATGGAGAGATTGAACCTGAGCCCTCAAACAAAGCAAGCTGTTGTTTAAGAAAAGGCTGTTGCGTTGGAGCCTGATGAGAATAACAATATCTACCACACTCGGAGCAGTTTGTGTGTACAAGGAATTATGAGCCTCTGCTTCATGAGCAACAACTTTTTCAGTTGAAATCTCCCCATCCCAGTCGTCTTTTAGGCTGAGGATGGAAGAATGATTAATTTTCAACACTATATATATATATATATATATATATATATATCCAGATGTAGTCATGTCTGAGGACATGTTCGATGCATATTTTCTTTTGCCAGAAATTACTGGAGATTCTAACAGGAGGGCCGAGGAGTGTACAAAGCACACTCTTGCTCACCTTTCTTTCTCCTTTTTTTTAGACACTCCTCGTGACTCTCTCGCTACCTCAGAGAATCCTATTTAGAAAATAACATAATTAGGCCCTACTTGTTGTTGCCTTGCCTCTTGGTGTTCACTGGTCGCACCCCTGGGAGTCACCAGAGGGCGTCATCAACCTGCCTGTAGCTGTGCCCACCGAGCAAGCTCACCAACTTTAAGACGGTTAGAATCACTAAAGAAATAAAAAGGCTGTGCAACATTGTTGTTGCAAAAACACAGAGACGACACGTCATGGTGAGCATCAACATAGCGTTCAGACCGCAGCGTGTCGCGTAGTGGGGAAACATCGGGAGCCTGTGGTAATTAATAATAATAATAAAAAAAAAAAACGTAACCGGGCGGCGTTACATTTTCATCTGCTGTCGCAAGTTGGCTGAGGACGTCATTTCTCGGACACGCGCTCGTCCTGACACCCCCCCCCCCCTGATCCCGCCTCCAGTCGATCACCGCCGCTGACCCGTCTTCATTCTGCAGCAGACGCGCGCAGACAGCGGAGCCTCTCACCGGTCCCAGACACGCGCCCCCAACCCGCTCCGCTGCAGGACTACCGGTTCCCCCCACTCATACACCGCCCCCCATCTTCCCATCTTCTACTGTCTTTTGCCCCGGTGGTGTGCGCTTGTTTTCAAGACACTGTCAGCATGAGTGTGGCGGTGGCGGAGGGATGTTTTCTGTCCGCTCTGCAGCCCAAAACCTCCTGCACCACTTACGTGGTTCCGTCGGACCCGTCTCCGGACCCGTTGGCCAAAGCCAGGAGGGTCCGGGAGCAGGTCCGCATGCGGCTGGCGGAGAAACGGTCCTGCTCCCTACCCAGGCTGGACGACGCGCCGATCGGATCCACAGGTGAGCCACAGAGAAAAAAGAGACGAATAAGTTGGCTTCTCTGCCGATGGATGTTGTTTCCAGTTAATAAACTGCAGGTTGAAACTCTGCTGCTGCTGCCAGAACATTAAACACACATTATGCAATAATGGACAGGGCCAGCAGGAGAGAGCGCGTTGATAAGGAATTAGAAGGCAGTGATGTATTTCACCCGGATCAATATTTAGTCTGGGAATGCCCCCCTATCTGGGGGAACCAGGTGTACACACAACAGTGACTTCTTTCTTATCAGCCAATAACAGTAGTTTTCAGAATTGTCTAGCCACCTGATGGATGGGGAGTCTGGTACTGTACCTTTTATTTTGGGTGTTTTTACATTCCTATCATATCTCTACTCTACACCCCCCCCCCCCCCCCCCCCCCCCCCCAGACCGGGCAGTTTAATGTGACCTTTCTGAGACAGCAGGGATCTGACTTGCATGCCATTTCTCTTTTATCTGAAAGCGGTGCTCTGAGGGTTTTAACCGTATCGCTGTCCTATAAAGTAACTGTACACCCTTTGAACACAGATGGGGAGGGGAGGAGGGGTTTGCTCTGGAGGCGGAAGAATTTTGGGGCATAAATGGAACCATTAAGCGGTTCTTACTCTAAAAAGATAAGTGTTGGCACCCAGTCAACACTGAAGACAGGAGGAGAGGCTCCTCTGAAAGACTCAAGCGCGGCCGTTAGAGCCCCGGAGCTTGAAAAACAACCCCGGCGATGTCATCAGGGGTCAACTCAGCCCGTGTATGACAGGAGATCTGCCTTGGTGCAAGAACGCATGACGGAACCTGGGCATTTATAGGAGGCTTGGAGGGTCAATGAGAAATGCCATGCAGTTGCATTATGGGAAATATAATTAACCTGTTGCTTTAAGTTTGACCGCTGTTTTTGTAAAGAACTGTATCTCCTGAATTTTCTAAGATGTCAATTGATATTATTTGTTTTCCGAGGACGTGAGGAGCCGCATTCCAAGAATCTCATGTCATGTACCAAACTGTGTGGCGCGAATACACAGCGCACCGCCGCAACATTATTAATCGCACAGTCACGTAGGTTCTCGTGGTGATGTGGAATTTTTAACTAAATAGAGACTTTGGCAATACACTCTGTTAGCATCCCCGCGTTAAAGCTATGAGCATAAACACGCTTGTTATTGCTGGCCCAGTTCATCCCCAAAGTCTCCACAGGGTTCATGTGATGGGACTTTAGTGGAAAGACCACTGGATGATCACTTTGGCATTTTGCAATTTAAAAAAAAATCAGTGATGACAAATTTATTAATGCATTAAATATCACAGTTTTACCCAGAATGTGTATATATGACCCCGGAAAAGCCGTTCATGCTTGAGTATTGTTCACCCCCCACACAGGTTGGTGTTTTGTGCACAATGAGAAGCGCACCGGGAGTGTGTTACTTCCTGCTCATTTCCTGTTTCCCCCTCCTCTCCATGGAAACTTGAGTCATGACATCACAGGTCCGGTCTGGACGGTCTCGTAGTTATGATCGCCCACGCATGTCAGACGAGGACGGACTGCTTCTCTGTTGATTAGGAAGCGTTTCATCAAGCACTTGGAGCCGCCTCTCGATCCCTGTTCTGACTCTCGATGGTCTCTCCAGTCAGTTTGAAAATTCAGACGGTCCTCATCTGTCTCGTCTCAGGCCGAGCCCTGAACTCACATTATTCTTCTTTTTTTTTTTAAAGGAGAAGTCCATGGCTACTCTCTCTGTCTGATAAGACGGCCTCGCCTCAGTTTGACCCAACATGGGGGTCGGGGTGATGGAGGCCTGTGTGAGGCCTTTGTTTTGTAGAATGACTAACGGCCAAATCTCCAAGCCAACACGGGTCACTTTCTCATTCAAAGTTACACTTTCACAGTATTTGGTGGGAAGAAAATGGAAAAGAAACCAGGATAATTACACAGGTTCATCATTTTATATGATTAGCTGTTTATCATTACCCACACACAGGCCATGACAGCAACATCATTATAAACTGCCACCTTAAACCGTTAAATAATGATCAATAAAAGCAAAGCACAATTTATGTCATGCTTAAATCCAGAGTTATTTTTATTGCTAAGTTACTATGTATAACTAAAAACAAAAATGAATTCCCTTCATGTGGAGTTTCCCCCCCAATTAGCCGTTGCCTCCACACACGGCCTAAAGGTCTTTAAGAACAGTGGAAGTAGTTTGAAATGACACAAAAACATGCATAACGTACATCTTCGCTCACCAGTTTTGAAGGCCAGCAATATCCGTTTAGATTTCTGATGTGTTTTCCCTCCACAGTGGTTGTTGTTCATATCTGGAGCTACTTTTAAACGGCTCAGGACAATAACCAAGTTTTGACAGAATTCACTATGGAGTTGATGGTGATTGATGACAAAATGTCAAGCTCCAAATCTCTGCTAAAGAGTTTGCTGCTTTTACATTAGGAAGACTAAAAGAAAACCAATACAGGGTTTAGAATTGTAAAAAGAAAAATGTGACAACATAATACGTTTTTGCACAACAAATGCAACACTTGCACTTTAAAAGAAAATTGAAGAGGATGCCACGGTTAGAAGCCACTCACAACGACCGCTTTGATTTCATTTGACCACGTTATCTGCTGCGCTTGGAGGGGAAACGCCCAGTCAGACTTCCAAAACAGAGATGCCTTTTCTTCAAAATAAATTGCATGACATTTTAAGTTGGACGCAACTGAAAGAAAAAAGTTTGAGTTGATGCATTGTTGTCCGAATCCAATGTAGTCTGGATGCAGTCCAGAAAAAAAAGACAAAAAAGAAGGAAACAGATGGAGAGTGTCGAGCTGAGCAAAATTATACAAACGGCAGACGCTCCTGGGGAGTGAGTGTGAAAGAGCTCTTCTCTTTAAATTACGATGTACAAAACAAGTTAGCTGATGTCTGGTTCAACGCCCCTCTTAAGCCCATTGACCACCCAGTGTGTGGAACATTCCTTTCCAATCTCCTGTTCACAGCCAGTTATCAGAGTCTATTTTAGACCGGTGTGCACTTCGGCCGCTGGGCTCATAAGGCTCAAGGGCCAGGCATCAGAGAAAATTGGATATACTTTGAGAACATTAGACGGCTGAGGAAAGACTATCTCACTCACAGAGAAAGCACTTTTATTATCCTGAGACCTAAAATAAAGCATGTCGAATGTCTTTTTTTCACCTCGATGTTTCTTGTGACCACATCCAAAAACTTGTGAAACACTTCTCTGGAAATTTGATTTCACGACCAGATGTAATACAAACATACCAATTCCGACAGGGTGTGAAAACATCCATATTCTCAATTCGCAGTTGAGTGAGATAACAAGCAAAAGGCATATTGTAACCATCCTAACCACCAAGGCCAAGGTCTAACTTTCGAGTCTACGAAATCACAAGAATCTATTCTAGACACAACCCTATCTGGATTGTTTTGGTTGAAGGGGAACATCGACATTGAGAGCATTAAAGTAGCAGCGAAAACCTTTGTTTGCTTTGTAAAGATATAGTGGAGTAATGTCCTGAGCAGAGAATGAGGTCACTCTCCCTCCGGTGTGTTAGTGTTGTGCGGTCACAGCTGATAACAGCTCTGTCTGCATGTTTACCGTAGTTTGGACAGCACTGTTTGAAATGAAACTTTTTTTGTCAATGGAGTCCAGCGGCTTCGGTTGCTGTAGCTCACCAATTGCCAGAAGATGTACTGCACATTTATGCCCCCAAGAGGGGGAGCAATCCCCATTTTGACTTTCTTACTCGGGTCATAATCATAAAGCAACAGTTCAAGCTTTTCGGGGAAGTATTGTCTTTCTTACACCGAGTTAGATGAGAAGGTCTGTACCACTAGCTTGAGTTGAGACTGGGCTTGATGCTATCACCCAATCATGGCGAAGGAGAGGAGCTGCACACATTCCATACGCAATACCTACATAAATCACAGAGAGGCTTCTTGTTCCTGAGAAGCCATCTGGGATTAATCAGCGACATAAAACCTTTGAGTGAGGAGTTGATTAAAAACATACCGAAGATAGCAGCACTCCCATATTCAGGATTCCTCAAGGCATGCACGTGTGTTTTTTGTTCACACCATCTATATGTAACCAAGTATTAGCCTGCCAAGCCTTCTACCAAGCTTTATTGACTTATCGTACATCTCTCACTATGTGAAGCAGGCATACAGTGGATGAGGGAAGAGTATTGCACTTGGTTGTTCAGGTTCAAAGAGACATAAATAGTTGGGTGTCGACATTGAAGAGAGAGCGCTCTCCTTTGCACGGCTGGCCAATCACGGCGTGAAGTAGTTGAGATTGTCATATTTAAGAAGTGACAGGTATCGTCAGACACAGCCCTCTCATTCAGGAAGTCGTGAGGGGGGTCGGGGGGAGCGTGTTCTGAGCTATTCAACCGTCTGTCAGTATCTGACAGAGTACGATGGCGGATTGAATAGCCCCCGTCGGTGTTGCTGCCACTGACTCCCAACTACAAAGTTTATAGTTCGGTCCACCTATGGCTCTTCCAGGAAATCTGAGGTTGTTCCTGCGACTGGTACTGATGATTAACCAGTTAGCTTAGCCAGTGGTGAGGGTTTAGATATCAACGTACTCTATTTCTGTAACCTAATGCTAAAGTCTAACAAAGTGGGCAATCTTGAACGCTCTGGAACTACTGCCCCCATGTATTCTATTCACATCTACAATATAAATTCACTCTTAAAGAGTGTTAAATGTTAAAGTAACTCGACACAGACATGGAATGCCTCTCAATGGCTCTCAATATGGCTCCTGGAAAACTATGCTAACAGAGCTCAGAGTGTTTACCTGAGGGGGAACCGGATGGTGGGTGATAACGCCATCGGATCCGGACCGCCATATGAGAGTAGTGCAGAGCGGCGGCCGTGAGCATGTTAGAAAGTGAGACTATCCATGTAGATATAAACTGTCCGCTATCATCATGCATATCCTAAAATGTCCATAATGGAACTAACGAGCAGCGTTGCCATTAGATTGCCAATTGTTCACAAAATCACAAGGTATATCAGTTAAGCACCTGACCCGTAAACAAACTACTTTAGAAGAGGACTATTGCACGCAATGTTTTCTAACTTACTCGGGGCGCTGCTTCTTCACCAAACTATTTTCCTAGATTCCCCTAACCCTCGAGTTGACCTGCGCGTCACTGTCAGCTACTTACAAAATAACAAGGCCCCTAGCTCTTGGGAGGGCTGAGGATAAGATTTTTTAAATGTATGGACCTTCGATTAAACATTGATGCATTGAATCTGATACATTGGCTTATTTTGTGCAAAATAAATCTGCATGATCTGTTGCTGTGTAATAAGACATCCGGATTACCTAAACTGCGTGTCTTCTCTTTACTGTGGTGGTCGAGCCTGAGCTTCCCTCACCCTTGACCCGACGATGATGCTTCTGTTCAGGCATGCAGGGCCAGGTCCCCTCCCTCCTTTCCTTCCGTCCTGCTGGATGTTTTTTTTTCTTTTCTTCACTATCAAAGCTGTTTACTACAGGCAGCGCTGCCCCTCCCTCTCTCTGCTCTACTCATAGCAGCTTGGGTTTGGATCAAACTATCACACTGACTCCTTGTGCACCAAAATTCAACATCAGAGGGTGTCTCATATTCTCCACGGAGAGTATTAAGTCTTGCATGTCTTCTCACCATTAATATATTAACACGTCTGTGCTTTTTTTTGGACATAACCAAACATCTGTAAAAAACGAACAGAAGCTAATCAATGCAACCTGATCGTGCTATTACAGTTAGCATACATAGTTATACTTAGTTGTATGAGCTTCCATACATCTAGAAACCACCCATGGTTTCCTCATGAGGGTCCTAAAAAAACATGGCTAACAGCCAAGGTTTACAATCACAAATGGTTCTAGGTAGAACCTCTGCCCTTTAGGAAGAACCCTTTTTTTTCTCAGAGACTATGTAACAATTCATCTATGTTGTGTCATTGTCTGTTTAATCCATTTTGTAAACGCTTCACCTATCTAGAAAACAAAATCACCAGCTTAGGTCCCAAGCATCTCTTGAATATGTGTTCCCTCTTATCCATCCATACAGTTCAGGATAACACAAGGTGCCATTCTGAATATGTATATTAAATCTGTTTTCACACAATGGCATGATGCACTCATATTTGATCTTTCTTTTCTTTTTCTAGACTACAACCTTCCTGAGGCCAAGAGCATTTCCCACACCCTTGGTTTCAGTTCCAGATCCATGATACACACACCCAGCCGCGTCATGGCTGTGAGTACCGCCTGCCAGTACTGCATTACACTGTAATCCATGCAAGACAATATTTAAAGAGCCGTCCAATACTGATCAGTGCAAAATACAGTAGATTTAGGGATATATTTAATGTAGCTTAAGTCAAGGAAAGAAGACTTTTTGGCTCTTTGATATTACTCCAAGTAATTACTCCAAGGTATTATATTTGGAGACTTGTGAGAATTCACCTTAATCCCCCAGCCAGAAACTTGTGAGTTTGACTGATGGTTTTCTTTGTAGAGTTTAAATTGTTCTCCAAAAATACAGAAGCACTCTAGTTGGGATCTGGATGGTAATCACCAAGGTTATTGCGGAGATCTGGTGCATGGCCAGGGCTTTAGAGAATGATCCGCCCAACGGCCCTCAGCTTAATTGCTGTGTTTGTAGCAGTGCGTAAGAAAAATGTCAAGTACTGAACGCTTTATGAGATGGCCAGACCTGTCTCCAAACGGTCTAGCTGAAGCCATCATAATTCTGCATGAAGGGAAAAAAAACCTCTGGTTTGTTTGTTTCTTTAAACCAATCACAATTGTCTTGGTCTTATCAATACATTGATAATAAATGAAGTGGAAGAGCTATGCATCTGCCAGTTAGCACACAAAGTGACTACCATATTATCAAAGTACGCCTAAATATGATAAGATATGCATACTATTGCAACTATCCATAAAAAAAGAATAGACAACAGACCATGGATATCTCACGTGTTAGTAACTAGGAGTTACAGCCCATATATCCATGATTCACAGCTGCACAGAGCTGGCAGAAATCCGGCAGAACCATCAAAAAAATAAAGGCTATTAAAAACTATTTGTCTCTTTGCTTCTCAACTCTTTGTCGACGGTGCCCTTGCCAAACGCTAACAGACAGACAAACGACTTACCCACAGTCTGCATCCTGGTGACCTCAGTCCTCAGTTATAGCTATGACCCTGGCTAAGATATGGGACCACAGATACATTGCTGAGTCTGACAGAACACAAGAGGTCAGACTACCAGACACAACCGGGTGGCAAACATTAGTTATACGAAGAAGAAAAACATTTAGAACATTATTAATTGAGTCGACTGTTGTAAACATAATCCAACAGGTTACAGACTGTTCGAAATGGACTGAACTTTTGTTGTCCATATTTCAGTGTGTTCCAAGATGTGAAAAAAACAAATCAAAAACTATGAAAATAAGACCTACATCGTAATAGTACTTTACCTATGGGGATCTAACACATCACCTTTTCAAAGAGTAGGGTATCGTTCATATCACACACACACACACACACACAGAGTAATGTGTATGAATAATGTTTCCTCTCTGTTAATTGTCTACCTCGGCTGGCCAAATCCAGAACAATGTAAAGACAGAAGAAAAATATAAACAGGATGCCGGCCTCCCTTTTTAACAGGCCGCTCTCACAATGTAGAGGCAGCAGCAAGCTTCCTGCAGCGTACAGTGGCCAGGCTTTGATGGAGGAGAGGTAGAGGAGCTCGGGGAACCTCTCTTAGCACCTCTGTTCTGTCCTGGACAGTTTAGCTAGCCTTAAGCACGGTTTCTGGTAAAAAAACTAAAACAAAATATTAAAAGCGATAAGAGAGCAGCACACTGTGTCTACTATGTGCTCCGTAAATATCTAGTGGGATGATGTCTAGCTGAGCAGATAAGAAAGGTGTTCCCACCTCAGCACTGTTAGCTCTGTCAGCACTGCTAAGGGACTTTGCACCGTTAGCTGGTCGTTAGCTCAGTCGTCTCCATTTTGAGAGCCAGGTGGAGGCAATGGGTATGCTCCTGATTCCATGTTGAGCACCTTTAAGAAAAGAAAATACAAGTGAAATATGTTTCTCCTTGTCTGTCGCATGAACACATCTCTATGCTACTTTTTTGCAGCACGGGGGAAGTTATATGCCACTTAATCTATCAGGTATCCATTTATCTTTCCCTGCTGCAGTGTGTCTGCTAATCCTTTCACTTCTTTCCACATCACCCACCTCACAGATGCCCACAGTACCCCTTCGCTCCTCTGGTTTCTCCTCTCGCTCTGCTGTGGAAACCAGTTCCAAGGTGGGCCATAAAGGAACCAGCGTGGTCCAGAGCAGCTTTGTGTCCTCCCAGCAGTCCCACAGCAGAAACAGACGCTCAAAGTCAGTGTGCCAAGGAGACCAGGGGGCAATTCCCATCACTGTGTTGCCCCCATCAGACTACTTGATCACCGCGCCTCCCCTCGGCAGCCTTCGGCGCAGCCTCAGCGGGACGCTGGCCCAAGACAGAGGCCACTGGCAGGAGGAGGAGCTGCCATGTCAGTACACCTACAAGGGCCCCTCCCACCGCACCATCAGCCGCATCACCAACCGACAGCAGCACTACCAGCAACAGCAGCAGCAGCAGCAGCAGCAGGGCTCTTCCTTCAGTCAGGATGGCTGGGGGGGGACCGGCAGGGTGGTCCCCGTGGCGGGGGACGGCTGGGGGACGCAGTGGCAGCAGCATGTGTCCAGGGCCAGCCAAGGCCTGGGGGCTGGGCAGGGCTCCATCCAGCGGGCCGCCTCGCTCCGCAGCTTGAGGAGTGTTGGGAAAGGCGTGGATATCTTGGATGGAGCGTCGATACACAGCAATGACCCGCTGGAAGAGTGAGGCACAGTATTCATTTGTTTACCTGGGTAAACATCCGGGCCCCTTGGCTTCAAAATCATGACAGAATGTTGAGAAAATTATTAATTGATAAATGGAAAAATACAATCAGCAGATGAATCCATGTTGAAAATGACCGTGTGTGTGTGTGTGTGTGTGTGTGTGCGTGCGCACAGTATGCAGAGTCTGGACATGGCTACAGCTGTCAGGTATCTGTCTGAGTCAAATGCTACCTTGCAAGTTCTGGGAGCAGCATATATACAACACACGTGTTACCATAGCAACGAAGCCAAACACCAGGTAAAGAATTTGCACGTTGGGTCATATTTCCCTCATTTGCATGTATTTATGTATTCAATTGTCCGTTCTCTCTCTCTCTCTCTCTCTCTCTCTCTCTCAGGTCCGTGTGCTTCATGGCGTTCCGGCTCTCGTTAAGATTTTCTCCAGTGACAACGAAGAAGTGCAGCGTTTTGCCACCGGCGCCACGCGGAACCTCATCTACGAGAACGCAGAGAATAAGGCGGCGCTCATAGACGCCGGCGGAGTGATGCGCCTCGTCAGCGTCCTCGGCCAACCGGACGAGGAGCTCCGGAAGACCATCACAGGTAGTACTGGTCTTTGACCTCAGACTGGTCTGAACGCCTGTAGTTCAGGCATCGCAACGGATTTATCTCCATCCATATATTACAAGTGAATGAAAACCGGTTTGTTGTTGGCTGCAGGTGTCCTGTGGAATCTGTCCTCCAGAGACAACCTGAAGGAGAAGCTGTCCAAAGAAGCTTTGTACGAGCTGACGGAGAAAGTACTGATCCCTCTGTGCAGCAGCGTCCCACTGAGTCCATCGGAGAGAGACATCTTCTACAACACCAGCGGCTGCCTCAGGTGACCCCACAGGAGAGCCTGCACAACCCAATGCCCGCTGTCTACCACTGTCTCTGATTCAACACGATGGGTTAGGTTAGGCAGTGTCATCGTACCAACATTTAGAATTTGTCAAATCGACCCCCCCCCCCCAAAAAAAAGAAGGCATTTCAACAAAAACGAGGGTCGATCAAACCTGGGAATGTCCCCCGTAAATGTTAAAGTATTAGACTGGCCCAATCCGACAAGCTCTGTGCTGTCTGCGTCTGTGAAGACCATAAAGTACCTACTGACATCGAAGAAAATAGCCGGTTTAGCCTAGAATGGATCGGCCTTTCGTAGGTCTTCCCCAACTTCCTAATGACGCAGTCCGCCCTTCAAAGGTTGATGGGAGGGTCATTTTTAGCAGTTATTTGTTATCAATCAAAGTTTTGAGAAATCAAAAATCTTCACATGATGATTGAGCTGGATGAAAAGTTTGAAGAGTAAAAACAAAACGATACTCCAGAAAGCAATGTTCTGATGGTCCTCCTTATTGTTTCCCTCAATGTGTTCTGCTGAATGGCACTAAGTACTACAGCATCCATGAGCCTCGTCTGCCGTTGCCATGGAGTTGCTGGCTAGCGGCAGAGACACAAATCAAAGTTGAGAATAGGGGCAGGACTTTGTTGCATCTCTTGGAAACAAAATGGCAGCTTAATTTATTGGACCGGTCCTTTATTCATTAAAACGCCTCCCCTAAAAAGTACAATTGGATAGAGGATTGCTTTGTGTTGACTACTCAATGCAGTCTCTGACTTTCTGGACAAAGATATAATTACATGCAAGTGCAGTAAGGTCCAAAAAGTGTTTTTTCAAAGCGGTGAAGGTGCTACTGAAGGCTCTGAGGAGGGATTCACAAAGTCTAGTGAAAATGCAGTGAGGATTTACTCCGTTGCGGTCTGTTAGCCTCGTGGGTTTATGTCTCTGTCTGTGTGTGTTTGTGTGCGTAGGAACTTGAGCTCAGTCAACGAGAGGACGAGGCAGAAGATGAGGGATATGCGAGGCCTGGTGGACGCCCTGGTGTCCTACATTCAACAAGAGGACAGGGCAGACGACAAGGTAAGCCCGACCTGCCCCGCCAGAGCTTGTGACTGTTAACGACGTCTGACCCAGAACCACGGAGGTTGTTGTGGCCACGGCACCCTTTAGAACATCAGTCGCTGTGAGCACAGGCCACCAGAGCTGGAGATCAAAAGACCAAAAGGACAAGATTGCACCAAATGAAAGACGTCGCAGGATTTTTAATAACGTATTTACGTCAAATAAAAAGGCATGTGTTTCTCTATACTTTTCTTATTGTCAACAAATGACCCAGAACCAGAACCAACTATGTGATGTTAATCCTGACTTCCATCCCTGGTCCATTGGACTCAACCCCAAGCCCACTGGTTCCTACGAGGGATCCGAATCCCGATCCAAGTCCTTTAATATTGACAACCTGCCATGAGATACTTACCTGAATGTTGACTACATATGTTTTTGAAACAATTAAATATTAGCTTGTTGCCTAGTCTTACAATTAATTAATATGCAAGATTAATATGCTATGTATGACTGATTTATCGGGAGAGAAATAAAGTACATTTGGGGACGACTTTCAGCAGCGGATTAATCCAAGTGTGACTTAGTAAGGTGTTGCATGACTTCACACCGACTGTACCACTTCCAGTGTGGTTTGGTCTTGCCAGGCGTTGAGGAAGGAGCACTCGCAACAGACAACAGAGCCACAATTTCTTTGGAGACACTGGGATAAACCTTTAACCAATAGGCAGATGATTGATTGCGTCCATTAAACATCGACCTGAACCCTTCTGCATCTGATTGGATGAACATGTCACGGGGGCATGTCCTCGGTTTTAAAAGGAAAAGTTGAGGTGGTTGTTCTGAAAGTGTCATATAAATTACAAATTTGCCTCAGAGGGCTTTACAATCTGAAAACACACGACATCCCTGACCCAGGAACGCACAACAGATCAGAAAAAAAACATGCAAGAGGAAAAAAGGGAAGAAACCTGTCATTTAGTCTAGTATCCTACATAAATGGAAGTGGTCACAGTAACGTCACCCATCGTTTTGTGGACAAAGTCATTTTATCCGTTGCCATTTAGTTTTCATCTCCAAGTAACACAAGATCGTGTAACTACAACACGTTAATCAAAATGTTACAATTGACTTTCACTCACTAGAATTAGGGTGAAAACCATGTTTACATTTCCCATCAAAGACAGAGCAAAGTAAACCTGCAAGATTATTCTAAATATAGCGTATGTTTCAATTGATGTTGTGTACAACCACACTTGTAAACAGCTGAACTTCCTCATTAAAATGTGCTTATAACACATTAGTTACAATTGGACAAACCACCAGTTGTGCCTCCAATCAATTGGTTATTTACTTTCCACTTCTGACCCCACTTGTCTCTTCTCTCTCTGTCTGGGCATTTAGGGTTTGGAGAATTCATTGTGCGTGATGAGGAATCTGTCCTACCAGCTGTACACGGAGCTTCCTCCCTCGGTCCGACTCCGTCTGGAGGGCCCGACCAGAGCCTCTGCCTCCGGGAAGGGCGAGGCCATCGGCTGCTTCACTCTGTATAATAAAAAAGACACAGAGGTAAAAATGGATCACACGTCATGAAATTACACACCGGATACACAATTTCAATGTTGATGATGCTCTGTGTCTGAACGATGTGTCAATAATAGGTTTAGGTCAACTTTAGAAGGTGATAATATGTCAATGTCGTTTCTGTTTCCCTCAGTGGCCAAAAGAACGTATATTAATGCTGCGTCACAGCTGCATCAAAAGTCAAATAAAGTATTTAATAATCTATTTAATTTATTAGAATTATTTTATTTTATTTAATTTATTAGAAATTATCAGCATGGTTAGCTTCAGTCAGTGATATGTGATTGTACCAAAACATTTTTTTTAATATTTATGTATTAATTAAAACAATTTCTTGCATTTATTACCCTTCAACATGATGAGAAGTTTGTCCCATGTGCATGTCTACCTATTTAGAGCCAACAGTGATATCGTCAGAAGGGTGTTGGATATTATGTCAGCCTACGAGCACGTCTGCCACGCCCACCACATCCCTTATAAGCCGTCAGCTTGCGATTGGCCAATACTTTCAATCTAAAAAACATCCTTATGGATGCTCTACTCTTATCTGCAGATTTCTTTACCGATCTCATTCTCTTTTAGAGTCTTCCAGACAACATCCACGCAACCATATAAATGAATTTTCATCCCTCACGCTCAACAACTTCCTCGTTGTTTACATGTCAGACAGACTTATTTCTCCGCTGGGGATCTGCCCGTGCATCCTGGTCATTCAACAAATGTGTGCAAATGAAGTAACCAGATACAGACCACCTGCTCGAGCACATGCGTCTCACCTCAAGCGCTCTTTGTCAGATGCACCGTCCTTATCGGACATTTAGAATATTTTCTTTTGTTATGTGCTTGAGTGATTTTCCCACAAGTGACTTTTAAAGATATTCCACTTATCGAGCATTGGAAAGCCAAGCTTTTAGGTCAAGCCGTTGACGATGCAGGTCAGGGCTCTCTCAGGTATCTCCGTGAGAGCCAGATAATGAGCGGCCCCGGCAGATGGAAACTGGCCTCGGTACCTCGGGGAGGATCCGGTTCCAATATGACACACACAATTGGCAGATCACGTTACTCCTTTCTACGGCAAGCAGTAGGGGCTTACGGAGAGTACGTGTGGAGTGTGTAGAGGCCCGCCGTCGCATGTATGTTCTCATAGTCGCCTTCAGAGTGAGAAGAGAAGTCTTCTGTCTTTACAGCATGCTTTTCCATGTTGCTTAGAGCAGATCACTAGCCAGAGGCTGAAAGGGGAGGATTTATACGTCGCTTTAGAGGGGGCCCCGGGACAAAGACAGATATCCTGCCAACTCCGGGCTAAACTGCTGCGACCCGCCTTTGGTCCGAGACGGAAGAGCTTGAAAAACCTAATGGCCCAGTGCACTATGTGCTAAGCCCCTCCCTGGAGCAGTGATTGTACTATCATAGCCTAGCAACGGTAACTGGCACTGCATGCCTGCTAAGCTTTGTGTTTCCCCCTACACACTGACGCAATGCGTATGGGGGCTGCACTGATACTGAGCAGGATACTCTGCGCTGGAAGAGTTTGGTGGGTGGTGTCCTATTAAGCTTTTCCAAAACCAAAAGGGAAAGAAAAAAACTGTTTGCTTGTCTATTTGTGTGCTATCGCTCTGATTGAAATGTACGGTGTGGAATGTGATGGATAACTCTCCCCTCAGTCTCTTTTGCACACGTATGTAAGCGCCACAGACAGACAGGGTTGTGTTGTGGTGCCTCAGCTCACGGATTTGACAAGGAGCTAGTTTGACACCGCAATACAAGGACAGTGCTCTTGTTTTTCGGCCTTCTACGTAAATCAGCAACTATTGAGCATGGTTGAGCATCGGTCAAAATGTTTCTTATCATTGACATTTTGCAGACTCTGAAAGGAGAAAGCCCACTTGCCTACAACCTTGTTGTTGTTGTTGTTTGTGGCGTGGTCTAAACAAAATAAACAATTCTGAAAATGAATGAATATTTGGTTGTGATGGTCAAGACAGTTGGATGGCTCAAATTTTTACCTTGATGAAAGTGGTAAATAATATAGTATAGATTTATAATATTTGATGGCGGTTTGTCGAGTCAGACTCATTTGTAAAACACAACCAAATCAACCTCGGTGGATAGCCACAACTGAGGTTACTGTATGTTTCTGCACAATAAAAGACATGTCCTCTCTCTTGCACCCCTCCCCCGACAGCGTAACCAGAATCTGTCCATACTGTCGGAGGTGTCCCGAACGCCTCGGGGGGCTGAGTGGCTGTGGCACCCGAGTGTGGTGGCGCTGTACAAGCTGGTCCTGCAGAACAGCGACAGCAGCGGCAACAGCCGCGAGGCGGCCATCGGAGCCCTGCAGAACATCACCGCGGGAGAGGCCAGGGTAGGGCTGCGGTCGTAGAATTGGCGTAAGAGATGAAAGAAAAGTAGACAACAACAAACAATCAACAGAAGTGCATACAGACCGGTGTGATCTGTGCCCCCCCTCCCTGCCAGTGGGCAGCAGTGCTGAGTGGAGTGGTGGTGGAGCAGGAGAAGATGCTGCCCGTCCTGCTGGACCTGTTGGACACCAACAGCGACATGGAGCTGAGGCCCCTGACCGGCCTGCTCAGAAACCTGGCCAGACACTCTGCCAGTAAAGACTACATGGGTAAGACACAACCAAGGATTACCAAAGGTGTTTTTGAATCTATGTAAACTAATAGGTTGAGTTTAATTTGAGGGCTTAGAAATGTTGCTTTGGCTCTGCAGGGAGTCAACTTAAGCCCTTCTTAAAGGGGCCGACTTAGACTTGACTGGGAGTTAATTTAGTCCACTTAGGCTAAAAGCTAAATGTTACAAAAGGAAAGAGAGCTGTTGAAGGAGGGCCGTGTGTTTCAAAGATCAGAGCTTTCCCTGTGAGACACCCACCCTCAACCTGTGTCCTGACAGCTAAGACCATGGTGAACGTCCTGGTGGCCAAGCTGCCCAGTGATGGCCTTCAGAAGACATCATCCTGCGAGGTGGTGGTCAACATCTGTGGTGCCCTCAATCACCTGGTCACCTGCAGTTCCCTGGCAGCCCGCGACATCTCGTACTTCAACGGCCTGCCGAAACTGATCGGCATCAAGACGATCCACGATAACAGGTCAGACGCACTTCTACGGCCAGCCTCACATATGGATGAGGGAAAGGAACCAGGAGTCCTTCCTTCAGCTGCTGTCAGCTGCACAACACACTGCAGCAGATCGCTGGAGATGCTGGCAAACTCAGCACTTTACTTTGTTTTCCCCCTGTATATTTATTATTTAGTTTTTTAGTATTGTGTTTTGTGTTTTATATTTATTTTCATTGATGCTCTGATATGCACCGCTGCTGTGATATTTTAAATGTCCCCACTGTGGGACATTTAAAATATCATATCATATCATATACATATACATATCACATCAGTGTTGACCAGTGAGGAAACAGTGTTGCTGCCTCAGAAAGCTGTATGAGTCAAAGTTAATAAATCACCACAAATGTAATTGTCGTACACTCTTTATGTTTGTAAATTGTGACCTCTGTCAGATCTCCCCTTTGGCCTCGCAAAAGCATAATCTTTTGCTAATTTGTGGGTGATTCCAGAGTGTTTATTACTCCCCCTGCCTCTGCTGTGGTATTTCCTGCTGGTTTCTAACCGTCTGTACTGTGTCTTGTTTTAGCTCTGGGAGTCTAAAAGCTGCCCGAGCGGCCTCGACGGTCCTCTGCAACATGTTCCAGTACAAAAAACTGCACAAAGACTACAAACTGGTGAGACCCACCGCTGCCGATGCCAAGATACACTGTGCACTATCACCTCAAACTGCTTCATACAATGCAGCAAAAACAAAGGACTTGAAATCTTGGTGAAGGCTGAAAGACCGAAAACGATTAGAAAATCTCATGATTATTTGTTTACTCCAAAAAATGCTCTCCATAATTTCTGGAGTTTACTTTTGGAAATATCTGACTCTTAAAGTTGCATTAAATGCTCTAACTAGGCTCACTTAGCGAGCTGGTGGTGGGCGGGTAGTGAGGAGAGGGTTCATTCGGTCCCTCGTCTGGAAAGATTGACACATTTCAACATGAAGTTAACTGTCGCTCCATCATGGTTATTTTTTGACTTCTGGAAGTAAGTGTTGTTTACCTCTCGCTGACAGCTGAACACACCAGAGTTAACTTGGAAGCTCCGAAATGCAGTTGTTTGTTTAAACGGCAAACAGCTGAAGAGTTCCTGTTGGGCGGCGGCAGCGAGGGCTGTTATTTCTCACAGTGCTTCTGGTTACTCACAACGGGGATTTCACTGTGGTCTTCTCTTCCACTGTGTTTTGAGAGAAAGGATCACATTCTTGAGAACATCCATCATAAGAAAGGACAGATTACAGTAACTGAAGGCCGTTGGCTGTGGTCCTGAGCATCGGAGGCAGCCACTAATTGCTTTCAGTGAGCTCTGCAGGGCTGTCGCTGCCCCGTGACCCGACAGACGCCTCCTTGAGTGGCTCTGGGTAAACAACCGAGGAGGCTCTGAGAACCAAATCACAAAGGTCTTCATTAAAGTAGTTTACCCCCAGTGTTGTAATAGAGGCTTTAAGGACATTCACTCAACATGGCTCCGGTCCTGTTTATGCCTGGTTGGTGGGAGGGTTGAGCGATTAGACAAAGACCGATGGCCGAGTTGCTTAAAATGTACTTGACATTGAAAGGGAACAAAGGTTTTGATGTAAGTAAGGTAACAGTTTGTTTCAGGGCCGTGTAGCTCAAACCCGGTTTGGGATGCATTTGCTAGTATTTGAACCCCTACTAATTGTTTGTATCGTACTAATACGTTAACTTTGTTTTTGTCGGCAAAAGCTTTCGGCTGAGTTAACGGTATACTGTACACCTTTTTGCCACATATCAGACTTCAAGAAGCCGAGCCCTCGGACTGTATTGTGGACTTTGTGGTTTAGCAGGGCTTTAAATAGACTTTTAAGTATCTCACACCACTGACGTCTTCTTTCTTTGTGTAGCCACCACACCTCTTTCCTTTCTTAAAGATTGTCATCACGACTTTTCTGTGCAAGATAGTAAACAGGTTTCCTCAGAGGGAGTCTGTCTATCTACTTGACTTATAATACCAAAACCATAACAAACTTACACACTTGTTGGATTACTCATCTTCATAAGCTTTTATAAAATTAATTAGCACATTTTATTATCTTTTTAGTCTGACAAATTCAGAATTGATAGTTAGCTCGTGGCTATAGCTAGCATAGCAATATCAGAGTATGTGTGTCTGCATTGTAGTTGGCAAAAATGTTGACAGTTCAAAGAAGACGGCTAGAGAACAAGAGCAATATCAAGAAAAATCTAGCTATTCTTCAACTAAATGAACTTACAGATGTTTCCTGAGCTGTTAACTCTGAAAAATATGAATATGATGAACTTAGTAATTAGAGAAGTAAGATAATGTTTGGACCCATTTTGATTTGAAAAAACACCTAAACTCTTGCAAACACACTTGACAGGAGTCTACTGGAGTTCATCCCTTTGCTGCGGTTAATCTGCTTCTAAAAACACAAATATTATGTGTATTAAAATTATAAATTATTTACATTTCTTGCAATAGAATAAATATCTGGATGATGGCTGTTGTTTAACAGATTGACGTGTTGTGTTTGCAGTGGGACGGAGCCCTTTAAGTGTTAACGTGGTATTTTTACACTCATGAATCCATGAGAGTGACGTTAAAATGAAGAGCAGAGTGTGTGGGTGTTGGCGGACATTGTGCTCTTAACTTTGTCTCCACCAGATGTTTTTCTCGTCTACCTCTGCACACATCTGTTTTATGTCTCATTTGACCTCCACTCCTCTCTTTCCATTGGTCCTCCTTTGCTCTGTCCTGAAAGCCTGTTTCTGCCTCTGGCCACGCTCGTCTTATCTGAGGATACTTGGCTCTGCAAATGCAAATATTTTCTCTGTAGCTGACGGTAATTAGATTGAGAGTTATTAAAGTTATTCTTGCCATTCCAGACATTGGGAAATCTGGGGTGACTGGTGATGCATCTTTTTTACTCATAACAATCATTTTAAATGATTTGATTAATCATTTCTGTCAAAAATATATATTGTAAAACTATCAGCAGGATTTGGAGATGTCAGCTACATTGTAATAACAGCAGGTCAAAAGTATCTAGTGAACTATGTCCAGTGAATATGATGCAAAGTCTGTCAATCAGACATTAGTGAAAACAGGAAACTTGGGGAAGTGAAGACGTTGTCTTGTTAGATTAAAAATCCTCCAAAGACCAAATGCTTGTTCAATTGTTCATACTTGATTTATAAGTAACTCCCAAAATTGGCTACAAATGTGACAGATGCAAAAGTGTCGTCCAACCCCAAGATTTAAAACAAATTAAGCACAATAAGCTGGCAACGCAACACCTTTTTAACACATATTAACACCATAACAAGTTTTATAGGACATATATGTTTCATTATACATGAGAATGAGATCCGGTGAGGGATGGATAAGTAAAGGAACAACGACTTGCACCCAGGTGACCACTGTTCCTGTCCTGTGTGACAGCAAATGTCAACCATTGTTTTATTTTGAGTTACGTAACATTGCGAAGCTTACGAAACTTAATAAACTTAAATGGGGTACTTATCCGAGCGTACAAAATACCGAGCACTCGCTGTTTTTTCCCCCAGTTCAGGAAGTTGATGAAGACCCAAAGTGAGAGGCTAAAGGGAGCACGAACAAGAGAAGCGGCCCTTTTGTAGGAAGAGGTTTTACCAAGCTGCTGTGGAATGCCACGCTTATTAAATTAGATTAAACTTTATTCCTCTATTACCTCAAATATTAAGGGTTTATATTTTGTAAAAGGCAATAACCCGTGAAATAAAAACTGCATCAAAAACTACACTTACATAATTTTAAAGATTTTTTCTTTATTTTCTGTCAACACACTCCTTCGCTCTACATTCTTTGAAGATCCATGATTTATCTAACGGACACATCTACTGCCGCTGTCTGGCCTGGATTTAGTAGGTTTAGTCTTTGAGTGACCACTCGCAGCAGGAATGCTGAGGATCTGGCCCGAGATATTTTGCTTTCGACTCTTTTGTGTCTTCTGGGATGAATACAAAAAGTTTGGTTATGTGGACTTGGCAGTCCCGTAACCCTGTTGTGTTCTCCCTGTATAACCTTCCCTCCTCCACACACACTGAACCTGACACAGCAAAACCAAAGCTATGTGTATCTGACAGTTGGGTTGCCATGTGGAATTTATTACATTTTGATAGATATTCCGTTGTGTGTCCTCAACCCAATCTCATGCAGTTCTCACAAAGGTTTCTGCGCACCCTGGGCCGTCTTCACGAGTCACAGTACAGACGGCATGTCATGAAATCTGCTCTTTGTGGCTATCCGTGGTGTCCAGAATCACATTCCTGCCAAGAATAATTCCTCATCGAAAAGAAAAGCCGATGTGAACATTTCCGAAGCGACACCGATAGGTAGAAGGTTAAGATCCTCACCACTAAGTGGGGGTGCAAAATAATAAATGTCAGCCCAGTTACTCATTAAAGTTGCAGTTATTAAAATCCTTATATCAACAATGCATCAGATGACTATATTGACTAGTGAAAGGCAGAATTATCACCCAACGGTTTCCTTCAGCCTCACAAATCTCTTTAGCGTCTTTCAGCTCACTGTTTTGTTTTGCGGGCACAACGTCACTGTTTTCCATCCGATAAACCCAAATGTTCACTACCCAACGAGCACCAACACGCCTAAAGATAAGCTTGGCGACTAGCTGGTGAACGTATGGGAGCTGTTAGCAGCTAATAGGCCGGATAATGATGTCCGCTGTTGGTGGAGGCCAAAAAGAGCTTAAATGAGAGGGACTATTTGACTTGGCGTCGATGGCTGGCCGTGAATCCAAGCTAATCGCGAATGTTGCTATGCATCAAAGTACGTCACAGAATACTGCCGCGTAAACCTATTTAGTTATTTATTTTGCTCAATGCACAACAAACTCTAAATTATGTTTTAGATGTGTTTTATTTATGATTCACTACTAATACAGATTTAACCGTATTCTATTATGCATTATATTGTTTGTGAAATTTGGGCTGAAACTTTGCATTCCTGATTAAATGTTGTGGTATTAATGTCATACTTTAGCCATTTTCAGTCAATATTCCCCTACAAGTCAGCTCTCTAATATATAACGTCACACCTGATAGGTTACGACCGATTAATCGTCTTTTTATTGCGCCAAAATGGCTCAGGTCAACTTAACACAAGTCAAGCCAATAACAAACTGTGGATTAAACAGAAAGTTGACAAAAGAGCCTGTAATATGAAAATAAATTGGGGGGCAGACAACATTATATATATTTGATTTAAGTAGGGGTGGGTGTTGTGTCACAATTTTACTAAATACCAATCACATATGTGGTAAGGTGTTGCAAGGTTTTTTTATATTTTAATAATGTTTAGTTTGTGGTAAGATTACAAGGCATTGTATAGTGAAGTTTAAATCAAAGCAAGATGGCGGCAGAGTTTTGAGCAAGCTAAAGTGATTAGAGACTCAAACATGCAGGTGAAAAGTACATTACAATAAATGACAAATGTCAGAAAAGTAGCAATCTTATCATATCTTGTTTGTATGTTGTCTTTGTGTTTTACAGAAAGGATTTTCCAGACGAGACTTCACAGATGTCACCGTCTAGGCCGCAGCACATGGCTGAAGAAGAAGTACATGATTCATTCAGAGCGTTTGGCCTCAGCGCTCAGGCTTCCAAGAGGGAAAGACGAGGAACAACGGGGTCGGACGGGTTCGGAGTAGAGCACGTTTAACTGTGATGGACCTGCTGGGAAGAGAGACAACTAAATGGACCCGAGCCAATGGAGTGGTGGACTTAAAAAGTTTGATCCTCTTTCAGGTTGCTGTGTGTTTATCTTGGCGTAGCTTGCAGCAGATAGCCTGTTGTGAGGGGAACTTCATGGTGTCCACACACAAAGTGGACTTCACCCACAGAACTGCTACTCTTCGTGTGTTTTAGGGGTTTGACTTTTTTTGACAGTGACACTGATTCCAATTTATTCAAATTAATGTTGCTGATAGCTGATATACATACATGATAATGGATGTCTATATTAGAGAGAGAGAGAGAGAGAGATTGACAGACAATAGTGCCTTGTAATATGTTGCACACGGTTAGAGAAGGCTGGCAGATACTAGGGATGGTATCTTTCTCGGTACTGGCTCAAGCAGAACTTACTTTGGTGCTAATCAGCAAATGTTTGCACACTGACCCACTAAACTGAGACAAAAAACATCGTCAAACTTATTTTTTCTGCTTAATATCAACACGTTAGCATTGACATTGTGAGCGTTTCTGCATAATGATGTTAGCACTTAGCTCTTAGCACTCAACTTAGTGTTGCTGTTCGGGAGTCTTTTGTAAACAAACAAGCTCATACGTGGGTTTTCTTTCAGACCTTAAAGATGTGGCATAGCCATTTTCATTTAAAATAAAAACAGGAAACAGCTCAAGGTTTCATTCAAATGGTGCTAACTTTAAACATTTAAGCAGAGGCCTATCGATTGCCTCCGCGCGGCTCTAAATATGGCAACAGTGAAGCTAGCGGCTCACAGCTGACCGGGCTAGCAACAGTGATGGTGCTGACAAAGTGAACAGTGTTTAACGGAGGAGAAACCGGAGGTATTTCGAAGTTTATGCTTCTCTAAACTTGTGTCATTTGGGACGACGATATCGGCTGTACCTAGCTAGCTAGCCATGCTAACATGCAAGCGCAGCCGGACCGTCTGTGTCATCAAAGCCCAAAGAAGCTCAGATGACGGAGATGGAGAATGACCAGCTAGACTTTACTCCACTGTCATTTTTACATAGCATCAGATGATTTGTTGCTGCTACATTCATGCTGGAAGGTTCTCCCTACTTCACTCCACGGGCGAAGTAGGGAGAACCTTTAAGTGTAGATATCAACTATTTACATCTTGTTCATTGGATGTTTTGCATTTTGTTTATTTGCCTATTTTTATTTGTTTTATCTGATTTGTTTTATCTTTCCTGGGAATGCTCTTATGCACAGGAACGTATGCGTCTGGTTATTATTTGATGAAAGAAGCACTGGAGAGACGGCACGAGGGGCCACCGTGGCAGAGGAGCGTCCCCTACACCTCAGCAGACATACACATTATTGGCCAAACAACTGCTTGTTCAGCTTTTGACCACAGAAGAGCAGTGCAGAAATACCACCAACGCACTAAGTGTGGAGTCAAAACACATTTAAATTAACCAAAACAGAGCAATTTGCCTGTCTCCACAGGATAGTATCTTCAGGCCTCCAATGAGTAAAATATGACATCGTCAAATATACAGTTTGTGAAGTGGAATGGGATCAAAGAAAACAGTGTGTCATTTCACAGAAACTTCTCCTCTTTCACATATAATCTAGTCAAACAATGTTGGCTTAAAAGGAGAAGCCTCAGAATAATGTCTGCTGAGAGGACAGTAGGAGCCAACCAGGGGATTTCTGTAGAAGGACGTGTGGGGGAGAGGGCGGTAACCTTCAGACCTGCTCAAGGAAACTGCAGACCAGCACGTATCTAGCAGATGGAGGAAGGGAGGGGCCCAGCCCGACCGGGAAATAAAAAGGCCTGGATGTGTTATGGGAAAAGCTGGAGAGAGGGGCTTCAACCCCTCAGGCTCTGCCGAGGGAAGCGTTCCCTCTAATGACTAAAGGGGGCGCCTCCGACAGTTTCAAAAAAAGGTCAGCTTATATAGAAGCCCAAGAGAAACTGAATCTGCTTCTCGCTTGATTTATTACCACAGAAAATTAGTTTATGGTCTCAATCTCTAGTTTCAAGTCTTTCAATAGAGCATGATGTCATTTGGTAAATGATGGTCCATTTAGAATCAAATAGACAATAAAGCAGGGTCTGGTTTTGGGCGGGCTTACAGTGAATTGACAGTTTGCTGCCGCTACAGAGCCTTACATGGCGTCTCTACGTCACTCCTACACATTGAAAATACGGTGACGTCCGTTCGATGGTGAAAAAACCACAACATGGCGATTGGCCGTATTCCAAGATGACGACAGCAGACTCAGGCTTCATAACAGCAGTCTACAAACCAGTGGGTGACATCACGATGACTATGTCCACTTCTTATAAACCGTCCACGGCTTCAACTCAAAGACCTCACCCCCCTGAAACATAGAGTCCCTTTTCTCTCTCTTTAGAACATGTATTGAACGCTGCCTTCAAGACTTTTTAAACGGCATCCGCTCCGTCACTGTTGTAGCTTTTCTAGTCAGGGCTCGTGAGGCTTTGTAATCCAACATTGAACAAATGTGCTTTTTAATTTTATTTATAAAACTAATAAATACAACAGTAAATGTTTTCTGTGACTAGCTATCAAATTGATTTGCGTTAAAAGGAGTCGTTGTCGTCGTTAGCCGAAGCCTACCTAAGACGAGCTGTATCCCATGATGCATTGGCTTGAGTGTCATCGGAACAGGACAGTATTGTATGGCACGCTGACTTTTTTTGGGGGCGGGGGGAGTTATAAGTATTATCAGTCTTACAATTTCAATTGAAAAAGTAAATAAAATGCAGAAGATATGAAGGTAATATAATATAAAATAGTACAAAATAACTCAGTGAATAGTTTTGGGCTTCTTGAGAAGTAGCCAGGCAGTGACATCAGAAGAGGAGCCTTATACCTATATACACAATAAGTGTGTCTTTTATGAATGAAGAAGCTGCGTACATCTTTTTTAGACAAAACAAAACAAACTATGATGGTCTTGACTGGAAGGTATGTAAATCTTTTTTGATGTGTATTTAGCTACAGTGCTTATCCCTCACACATGAACAAATGTCACAAGCCAAAAGGTCTTGATCTTGTGTTATCTGTGATTTGAATAAATATCTGGGATTCAGATTGCTGTTTTTGTGTTTCTTTTGTATTTACGTTGACGTAGCTATGTACACATTTATGAAAGCCCGACAAGAACCCAACGGCAAAAACCCATTCCCCCCCTCGAGGAGCGTGAACGTTTCATCTGCTTGGGTCACATGGCTTGCCGAGCAGCCTGTGAAGTGAGCCTCAGACCTCAGAAGCCCTCGGCCCCAGCCCGAGCATTCCTGACCTCAGTCACACATACCAGCAAAAACTCCCCGACCTGCTCACGGCTACTCAGGCTCTGACTGAGGGAACAACAAATATAGTCCTGAAGTAAATATTACCCCATTGTGTGCATCTTGCTTAATGTGGCTGCGTACTATTTTTTTCTACCTTGGTTATAAGTTCTAATAACTACATTTTTTCACAAGACTCGATAATCTTTAGATATCGCCATGAATACTCGTTATAGAGGTGTATTTTACTTTTTTTTCCAAGAGCATTTTTGCCTTCGTTTAAAATTTGGCAGTGTACATGTAAACCCACAATTGAGTTTAAATGTAATCCAGAATAAATGTGATGCATCTTCCCTGCCCTCTTGTGGCAGTGTTGCTGACCGTACTGTCAATGACGTTTCACATGGTTGTCTCTGAGTTAAAATATCTATAGCCTATTACAGTTGTTCTCGATTGCTAAGACACATTTCTTGAAACAGTCACCCATTTTGCAAAACTGTAAACACAAAGCCTCATCTTCAAGCACTATTTACAAATATCTGATGAAATTGGAGCAGCAGTCCTGGACCATGTTCTCGTCCACGGACTGACGATGAGGGAAGCAGGACCCCGATGTGAGCCGATGTTCTGTGTCCACCATAGTGTGGACAGGAGAGAAGAGAACAGGTGCAGTATGTTACTGTATTGTTGTGATTACAAATGTCCTGTCCTACGCTTTATGCAGCTGTTTCTATAGACACAAGAGGCTTCTTCCCCGTCGCCTCAGGAGAGAACGTGATGCTTGTGAAGTGGACGAAGTGCTCTGACCCGAAGACAAGAAGCACCTTGATGACATGTTGACTCCCTTTCCTGTGGTATCGTATACTGTGGTAGGCCTACAGTGCATTGTATGCTGGATAAAGTAAAAATAAACAAAGTGTATGGCCTTGAACATCCTGCTTTCTACTTGTTACAGTACCAGTACTGACTGATCAATGGCTGTTGACTGGTTGCAGGTTCATATCAACAAAGGACAAGCCGGGTACAGGACTGTAACAATAGGCTACCAGGAGGAGGAAGAACAAAATAAATGTCAAAGAGCAAAGCACAGTAGTCATTTCTGATACATGTATAGCTACTGTAATAGAACATGTTTACGTTCATGTGAAATTTGTTTTGAGATTAAAAATCTACGTTTCCTTGAGAACTATATGTTTTGAACAATGTGTTTTCTATTTATTGATGTATTGTTTACTGACTGTTTGATAGTGTATATTATTGTGATCAATTTGTTTGAGAGCAGTGTTTGATTTTAAGCACTGGTAAATCTGTTTTGAGGCGAAAGTTACATTTTTCAAGCGGATTCAGAGGTTTTGTAAATAGTGCTTGAAGATGAGGCTTTGTGTTTAAAGTTTTAAGAAAATAGATGACCGTTTCAAGAAATGTGTCTTAGCAATCGAGAGAAACTGTAAGTGCATCGCTCGTGTTAATGTCCGATAACGATGTCTGCTGTAGGAAAACGGTACGGCATGCACAAAATAACAAATGAGTGCATGGAAACCTCTCACTGCTTCCCACTGTGGACCGCGGGCCTTTGGAATTGGATTTTCTTTTAAACTCCTCTCCTACCAGCTCCCTTAATGCCTGGTTGTTGATTGTATTGACAATTGAAGGTCATAAGAAGTCTTTTTTGTATTATTTCAAACAGTGTTTACATTTTGTAATGAAGCTGGGACCGATTTAAAAGTTTTAATGGCATTTATTTTAGTTCCCTCATCTTATCGTACTATACCCGATTCTTCACACACAAAACCCTACACATGTCAATTTCCCCGAAGGTCAAACGGATCAAGGTAATAAATGTAGAAATTTACCAACGATGCTAAGCTAAAGAAAGTCTTCTCGGAATCGTGGTGAACCTTCTCTGGATGTTGCCCGTCCGCTGTCCCATCAGGGTCTGAATTAATATTGAATATAAAAAAATCACTTCTGCCTCTTCATAGATCTCCTGGGAGACTCCAACACTCACGTGGGCAATGACAGAAACCTAATGTCACTAAACTGGAATCCCTTAAATATGCTCCAAACTTGGCACATGTCAACAAAGCCATTTCCCCTGATAAGTCTATAGCGCCACCTAGTGGAATGACAGTGTTTTGTGACAGCATCTGATTTCCATGACATTTCCATGTTGTCTACACTTGCTATAGAGCAGTATACAGCATGGGGCAGTGGATACAGGAAGTTGAGGACTGTCTGAAAAGCATAATTTCCAGCGTCACTGCATTCAGGAAGTAAAAAAACTCCTAACTCATGGATGCTTGGGCAGATGGTCGCAGATATTCTCAGCCGTGTGAGCCAGCGTCCGATTTGTGCAAAGGTGCGAGGGCCCGTACATCACTGCTTGCAGCTTTAATTCAGAATATATTTATAATCTATAACAACTGTAAACTTGGTAGAGTACAGCCCCGTTAACAGAAGTGAGTGACATACATACTTCCTAATCCCACGATGACATCACAACATTTACACCGCCAGCAATGAGTGGAATAACACTTTTACTTTCATTTATTCACAGAAATAGAGTCCAATGAGTTCATCTTTCAACCAATAAAATAATCATCTCGTTACAATTACATTGTTTTTACACCACCATTGGAACACAAAGATAAATAGTGTGATATCCCTCTCAAAAGTGCACAATGGATTTGGAAGCAAGAACCCCTGAGAAAAGCTTGCGTGGCACTGAGGTGTGCATCAGCCACCGACTGTTCCCATGTCAGTCATCCCTTAGATCGCCTGACCCCCACACAGCTCAATAAACCAAAAGGCATCCATTTAAATAATTCTGCACATGATCCAAATGTAGGCAAAGTTAACCGCCTGACAGATTCAGCTCAGGTCCATGTGGGAACATTAAGCTTGTATGAGACCAACAAAAAGTAAAGAAATCCACATTTTATGATTGTTCTCGGAAAACATTAACAGTCAAAAACAAAACAAATGGCTGCTCTGGGTTGTCGCTCCGTTCGTCATCAGCGGGTTGAAGTTTCAACGGCTGTTCAGTCAGCCTTAGATCAAGCAGTCTCCGAATATGAGCCAAACCGACCATTTCAACCCGTGTTTAAAATCAGACGTGTGTGGGATGTCCTCAACAAGTCTAAAGCAGAAATGAGACAAATCGCGTCGCTTTTGGTGTGAGCGCAGCATGAGGAGTTGTCGCTGGGAGGCTCCTGGGTTTTGGAAGTTAAAAGTTAATTTTGTGCTAAGACAACATTAGAAGTTTAAATGATCTCAGCTGAACTATCAGTACAGACGTTTAGCTGTTAGAAAATATTATTTCTTTTGGTTATATTTTCGAAATAGTCAAAAGGCACATTAAAACTTAATCTAAAAACTCTGAAGAAGCATTTCTGTAAGAAACTTCCAATAAGGGAGGGTAAATGTAAGTCTGGAATTACAACGAGCAGTTTGAATGATTTCAATTCCAGCTCTGATTTATGCCTTTTGGTTTATTTTTGACAACCAGAGTTACGGCGAAGTATTCTCCATTTCTTATTAAGACTACGGAGCAAACATGGCTTCAATATGTTAAAAATATATGGCGACATAATGAAGCTACAATATAAGAATTTGTTAAATTTTGATTGGCTGCTGTTGTTGACGTCGTCACCCTCTCAGGTGTCGATCTCCACATGTTGCTTAGAGAACTATATAAATACATACATACATACATATACTGGAGAAATCTACATTGGACCCCCCAACCAGACCAATGTGGACCCAAGATGTGGTTCCGGTGGGGTCCGCGGGTCTGTTTGAAGACGTCTCCAGCATTGTCCCACGTTCACCGCCGTCGGCTGCAGCAAGGCGTGACGCTTCCATCGGTGCTGCTGACGGAGGACGGAGACGCCCAGAGGACCTTTCTTTGTTTCGTATTGTTCTTAGAATCCTGAGAAGTGAGGGGCGCCCTCCAGCCTTCTCAGTACAGTACAGTATCCTCCGCTGGATGATTAGATGGAGGGTGAGGAGTGGTTGTGAATTTAAGTCTATATTAACTAGCTGCGTTTTTCCAGGAGATGGCACTGCAGCCCTGGGGTTCGGGGTCTGCTGCCGTCAGCGCGTCTTCCTGTAGTAAACGAGGGCCGCCACCAATGCTACCGATGCCACGATGGCGACCGTCCTCCACCGGGAAAAGTCGTGGATCACCCCCACCTGGCGAGACGGAGAAAGCCAGATGAAGCTCTTTAGAACACGAGTCCACAAAGTGGTAGAGCAACCCAGCCGACCCCTGTGCCGACACTCACCCAGCCTCCCTGCTGTACGAGCCAGGGGTAGAGTCGCTCTCTGATGAACCGGAGAACCCAGCTGATGATTATCCGGATGTTCTCGAGGTGGTTGGAGGTCAGTGCCTTTGAAACAAAAAGTACTCGGCCTTAACGGTGCACTCGCTACCTGGTGTGTGTGTGTGTGTGTGGGGGGGGGCATGTGACTTGTGTTTGTGGGCGTTACCTTGGATATGAGCCTGTAGGCCAGATGGAAGAGAGCCACCACTCGGCCCCAGTTGATGCCGTCAGTGAAGATGCTCGTGGCCACCTTCATAAAGATGTCCTGAGCACAGTTGCCCTGAACCTGGTTGATCAGTCTGGAGGGAAGGAATTGAAGTCAAGCGTTAAAAGTTAAAACAAATATTTGTATTTGTATTCCACTTGTCGTCAAACTTCTTGTCCAGCATCGTGAGCAGTGTGTTAGAGTACGGTAGATGGATGAGATAATAGAACTAGAATGGACGCCTCGTGGTCGTGCGCCTCCTGGCCGAGTTGCGTTTCACATCTATGCATGTCCAAAATGTCCTCCCTTCATCGCGCTGACCTGTGTGTGTTCAGGCTGGACCAGACGGACAGCCCCAAAACACAAGGCCTCCCTCCCACTTTCATTAATTAAAACTAAACCCCAAAAAGTTCAATGCCCAGACCTTTAACACAACTTGAGGGGCTAAAATAGGATGAGGTTGACCAAGTATGATAAAACATATCAGGGACCTATAAACCGTGACTAAACTAGCATACACACTGATGAAGGAGTCACTGCTGAGTAACCGATAACCGACGTGCGTACCGTTGGAGCTCGGCGTTCCTGTTCATCTCATCTGCGATCTTGAGCAGCTGCTCCACCACCTCTTTGACCAGTGGATCCTGCAGCTCGTTGGGCCTTCCTCCCAGCTGCTCCGAGGACAGGTGGCGAGTCGGCTCCTCTGCGTTTATAAGTGCCACCACGTACCTGCAACAGAGAGAAACGGCGTCACACAGGAAATAACACGTATTCAAACGGGTGTTTCATACCCCCGAGCTTCAAAAAGGGTAGCCACCTGAATTATAGCACTGCTCTCACTTTTTACATTGGGCTTAACTGACCTGCGAATTAACAAAACTCAAATCGCATCAAGACCGTTGGCTGAATTGAGTTTCCTAACTAGCGGCACAGTAGGAGTTGAGCGACACAGGGTCCCAGCGGAGCACAACACGGGAGTGTTTCTTTAAATGTAAAAGTGTAATAAATAACATGAAGTGTTCAACCATCGTGATCTCAATACTGGTTAAATTAATTGCAATTAATGACAAATGTCATGCATTCGATTCAGTCTAAATATGAGCATTACTTTCGGTTGCCCAACGACCATCTATATCAAATCAATAAACGTTACGCGTTTAAAAAAATATTATTAGTTATGGCTCAGCCATAGATGGGCTTTGCATCTCAAGCAAGTTTTAAGCCCCTTTGAGTGGATTTTCATGCTGTGTAAAAATATAAAATTACTTTAAAACACCTGATAAGAATATGGGTTGTTTTTAGGCTCGTCACGATACCAAAATTATAATTTCGATACGATACCTGACATAAAGATCACGATACCTGATACTTACGATACCAGAATTCGATACTGGTATATTTACAAGCGTCGGAGCATCTAACGCCTCGTGTTTGGGTTCATAACATCACCCGCAGGCTCACACAGCTCGGGGAGTTTCACCGACTATGTCCGACTAACTGCCGCTTACAGCAACGCTTTTAGTGTGAACGCAGCATAAAGGTGCGTTCACACCGAATAAAAGGTCAACGTGTGGCTGCGATAGACACATTTTTCCAGGCGGCGTGTTTGGGGCGACGCGTTTACAGCGGCAGCTTTTGAGCGGCGCAATTTTTGCCCCTAGTGAAATATTTTAACTTTGAGGCGATCGTTTCGCAATTCGGGCCAATCAGCTCTCGAGTTGCGCCGCGTGTCATCGCTGTCCCGCCGCTGTTGAATCAGAACAAGAAGGATAATAATGTTACGAATACAATAATAGCGTTTAGATGTTCCGCTCTCGTGGCGCTGGAAGCGGAAGTCTTTTTCGGATGTAACGGTCACTTTCATCGATGAAGTTACTGTTACATCCGAAAAAGACTTCCGCTTCCAGGAGTTCCAGCGCTACGAGAGCGGAACATCTAAACACCGTTATTGAGCTGAGTGAGCCTACGGGTGATGTCATGAACCCAAACACGAGGGCGTTAGTGTGTGGGACGTCCACGACAAATATAAAGCAGAACTTGTGGTTAGATATTCCGTGATGGATGAAGCAAAAATGATAAAGTTTTTTACCTAGGCAAGCCACAGACATAAGCCCCGGCCCTTGCCGAGCATCGCGACGCTTATGGCGTGCACACGGTAAAAGATCGAACGAGTATACTCGCACGTTTGGCTGTACGTGCCATTTCAAAAGATCATACATGCTCTTGGATTATTTTGTGTTCAATGTTTACTCCCGGGCCCTATTCCTCGTACCTGGCTAACGTAGTTAGCTGGACAGTTTTCACTTCAGGATAGGATCACATAAGTTAAGCTTTTCGGTTCCATGAAGCAAGTACGGCAAAATCACCATAGCAACACATCCCAAAAATGTAACCAGTTCCAGCGCAGGCTAACTTAAGTTAGCTGGATAAGCAGACAGCTCCTTCTTCAGAGATCCCATTGATGAAGGAGTGATATTAGTTAGATTAGCCTTTTATCGGGAGAGTTCTTATCACGCCATGATGACTTCCTCTATCAGCACCGTCCATGCTGCCCACAAGGAATCATTTATTCACAAGACCTTCTGGAGCCACCACATCGCCCTCTGGGCCAAACGAGGCAGACTTTGTCCATCGAAAAGTCTTTCACAGCATTAATGTGCAGGTACTTAGGACATAATTTTCCTTAAATTATGCTGCTATAAAAACAATAATGTCTTTGACAATAGGGGTCATGAACCTTAAAATTGCCTGCTGTAGGCTAATCATGTAGTGTACATTACCTATGAAGTGTACAATACCCATGTGTAATGTACAAACCCAGGACATCTTAGATGATCTGGGCCTCATAACAAATGTTGAGGCCAAATGGCCCACTATATATATATATATATATATATATATATATATATATATATATATATACATACATATATATGATGTTAATGTTATAAACAATTGATGGATTTACACAACAATTAAATAGTGGTAATTGCTTCTATGGTGGACATTATAGCTGTAAATGCTTTCATGATCATCTCCTGCTCATCGGTGGAGAAAAATCGAGGCTCTTCCTTTGAGTTTATTTGCGATTGTGCCTTTAGAAAAGCATGGTTTTGTTGATCGATGCTTCCTCTTTTTGAAGAAGGAAGGGCACGCGCAACTATCCTGATTACTGAAGTCGGGTTCGAATTAACGAGAGTTTGAGTGCGGGTCAGCCTTTGAGTAACGAGATAGCCTGATTTCAATCATCAGGTTAATTTAAGCTGAATGATAAGAACTGTTATAAACTTAGTTGAACAACGTAGGAAAAATAAGGCCCTGGTTGGACAGCACTGTGTACCTCTGTTTTTATATGTGCGTATGATTAATGTTGTAATGATGACACTTACCCTCTGAGGACCACTGCTCCCTGCTCCATTATGGGGTCATCAACGACATCTGTAACAATGAGAGGACTTATTAATAATACCCGTAATAATTATTTAGCTTTGACACTGAGGCTGTTTGTTTAGATGCTTGAAAACAGTCATTTTATTTTAATCATTTATAATAACAGCTTCTTCACATTCTTATCATGGGAAAAAAGTGTCTTGTTCCAACAAGAAACGGTTGATTTATTCTTAACTAACAATTGTTTTAATCAAATATTCTTAGGGATTTACAAATAGTTCACCATTTTAGTTAAACATGTGTATAGGTCTTTTAATTTATATTTATATTAACAAAAAAAGGTACATCAATAAGACATTGAACTTTGACAAAAGTTTGGTATTTTTTTTTCAAGTACAGTAAAAGCATAATTACTCAAGGCTTTAGAATTGGTATTAAATAAATATGATAGATTTTTGTATAGGAACCGTTAGGCTCTCTCAACTAGCTTGCTTTTCCCCTCGTTCTTGGACGTCCAACTTTCCCATACAGGGTGACGTCACCGTCCGCGGTTATTCCCACACCGTGACGTCATCAATCCCTTCTCTTGACACAAAACGTTAGCGGTCATCAGACCTCGTTTCGTAGCACACGGCGCTCAAGTAAAGGTTTAAAACCAGCCCCAGCAGAGCGACAGCAGTGACCTTTGCCTCGGGCCAAACGCTGCCGGTGGTTTTATGACCGTGTTTTGTCACCGGCCGCACGCAAAGCACCAGGTGCAGCGGACCGGAGGCCACATTGAATCGGCACACGTCCAATGAAGCGCGTTTCAACTCTTTGTAGCGAAAGCCAGTTGAACCGAGCCGCGTCAGAGACGCCGTGTTTCTGAATGACCCGCGGGAGCCATTGTCTGGAGGCGATCAACTTAAAGCAAACTTCAGGGTAGTCTATTCACAACACACAAGCTAACCATAGCTCCAACGTTTCGTGTCCGAAACCTCCTGGACCGACATGTAAAAGTATTCGTAATTCACGGGGTTTCCCTCCGGCAGCACAACAGCGGTCGGGCTGAGGCGCTCTGGTTAGCCGCAGCGCAGCTAGGCGACTGGTCGCGGAAAGCACCACACAGGCGACTTGTTGTGGTTAAGCACCGAGCTCGTTTCAGGCTAGTTTCAGGCTAGTTTCGGAGTTAGTCCGAGGGTGCAACATGTCGACCTGGACCAGACTTTGGACACAACATCGGCCCGTCCATTCTTGACGAGAACGCGCTGCTTTCTCCTGTAACCAAAAACGTCTAACATGTGCGGAAATTCACCGACGTTGCGTGGGTGAAAATTGTGCCGCTGCGAGTACACCTGAGATGGCTTCATGTACCTTCCCCGCCCTCGGCGCCCTGAGGTTCTCGGTCGGCTCCGTCTTTTCCCCCCGCTTCCCCGCGGTCGGCCATAACTTAAGAATGTCGGTCGGCGCGGAGCAAGAGCTCTCGGAGCGATATGGACAACGACGCGGGATGTTTGGTGTCCGGTGTTGAGGGGGAGGCCAGCCGAAAAGAATCACAAAGTCCGCACGTATCCGTTCGCTGAAAAGTTTTCGCCTTCCACAGAGGAACAAGGAAGTGACGCGCAGGCGCGGCGGCCACCGGGCGGCGCGCCCCCCCCCTCGGAAGTCCATGTGGGCCCAAATAGCAACACGGGGATGTAATGAAACGTGCACATTACGACATCGCTGTTTAATGGGTATTATGGACAACGTTATGGGTTTCTTAAAGCCCCACTATGTAACTTTTTCACCTTAAAATAACAGCTTGAAAAAAAATGTGCCGCTACAATGACTTTTAATATGTTGATTTGCGCCTCCGCCACGGCCATCGGGGGTCTGTGGGAACGACCCGGTACTTCCGGTTGAGGAACAGGAAGTACTTAAACTTGCTGTCTGGCAGTGATTACCAACGTCTTATAGTGCCAGTACACGCTCGCAGGTGACTTTTTATTTGCTCCGCTCCGAGACGAGTACAAACAGAGTGACATGCCGCGGCTGAACGGCTCGCTGCGGCTGCCGAGACGCGCTGCCCGGTAGCGCGCATTGATCAGCTGTGAGGGCACGAGCCTGAAGAGCCATATATGTCTCGAGAGCCAGACGTTAAATACCTGAAGGGGGCACTACAGGGGAAAAGTTACATAGTGTCGCTTTAAATCTCGGGCAGGGCTGTGACGCATCAATACCACGTGATGTCAGAAACCCCACAGCTGGATTTAAACGTAGTTTACCAATAAGCAACACAGCTTATTAATTGTCCTGTGTTTTCCACTAGACAGTCGCGGTGGTGAGTCGAGTGCCACTGGGAGTTGTTTTTGGCACGTCATGTAGAGCCTGGAGGAAAAGTAAAGGTGGTGTTAGCCTATTAATTAAAGTAATAACGCAATAAAAATAACAACTCATGCCGATAATTTGGATATATTAAGAGAAGCTATTTAAGGTGAATAAGAAAACATATTTTGATTGGATCTAATGTCCCACATTTGAACAAAAGGAGCCTCAGTGTTGACTTTCGACCCAGTTGTTGTAGGCCTATGTGGCTAGTAAAGCCACGATGGCTACACTGCATGCACATACAGGTACCTTTCTTTTTTTCTTCTTCTTCAAAGGGGCATTTTTTCCTGTTTATTATTGTTGTTATTAGCTGATTTGTGCAGTAAAAGGAGACACAAGTGTCAGCTGTTCGGTTGTAGCAGGTGTCGAGTCCCAAGTTCTGCAGCATTCACATTGTGCCATATTACGAATCCCACCCCAAAAGGTAGATATTCTTACCCTGACTAATCTTTCTCCTGCAAGAACCTAACTAACCCAACCGACGAAGGCGACGAGTAGGATGGCCCTACCTGAAAGACTCTTCTGCCATCTACTTATTCCCAATCAGTTGGCAGAGAAGGGCCTTATCTTCGCCATAGCAGGAAGTGCATAGTTTACCTGCACAAGCTTGATAAAAAATGCACTACGTCAATTCACAATTATAACAAATCTGTGGATCCACGACCACAGAGAGGCGTTTTATGTCTCCTTTGCTTGTCCGTTTCACTTTCAGTATTCATTATTAAACCAGCATCGGCACATTCTGAACTCTGTAATGGTGGCCCGTGAGGGACATGAGGATGATTGCTTCTCGTGATCCCCGTGGCTCTATATGTGACATGTCTGAGCAAACACATACATGGGACCTGTGTGGAACCAATGGGGGTGTTAGCATTTATTTGGGGTTGTGTTTGCTAAACTCCCAATGTTCACTCTCCTTTCCAGCTCTGTGGAGTCTCCAGCGACTCCTGAGGGAAATCAGGAGGAGGGAAATCAATCTTTGCTCACCAGCCACTGAAGTTGGTAATATTGTTTGCTTTAGCTGCAGCAACTCTGATGAGTGAAGCTCAACCCACAACCGGAAAGAAGTGTCTGGGTTCATTGCTGCGATTGACATCTGTCACTTTACACTCAGTCATTTGATCTATTGTTAATGTAAATATATTGATTATGGTAGAGCCAAGGAGAGATGATGTAACCCTTCACACAAGATTAATGCAGCTACATTTGTTGTTGAATCTCCGATGCCTTTGACATACAGTAGTAGCATTGGGACGATGTATTGCTCCAATTGACATTAGCTATGAAATTGTCATTAAACCACATTTAATTTGAACCATTTTACTGTTGCCGGTGACTGATTTTACACAAGCACCCCAAGTTTAGTAGGATTGGCTGGCCAGGACTGACTCCAATTCCTACAATGTGGTTGAACGTTGGCGAGCAGAATCAGTTTTTGGCCCAAGTATGTGTAAACATACAAGGAACTCCTAAATGACCCCTAAGGAACAACTCTAATATGTTATTCTCATGACCTAGGCCATGCCCCTTTGATAGATAAATCATGATGGAGTGCCTTCATGGTGCCCTTCCACAAGAGAAAACGTGCCTTTCCAGTGGAGGAAATATGATCATTTATTTTAGATAGCCCAAGATCACAAATTACACATTTCCCTTGGAGCGCTTTATAATCTGTACACATATGACATCCTCTATCTCAGAACCTCACATCAGATCAGGAAGAAATCCCCTTTTAATAAAAAGGGGAAGAAATCTCGGGGAGAGCAACAGAGGAAGATCCCTCTATCAGGATGGACAGAAGTGTGATAAATGTCATGTGTACAGAATACATAACAGAGTTACTACACGCTTAAGGCATATGACAGAAATAATTAATATGAGAGTAGCAGGCATGATAAACAATTTACAGTGACCAAAAATAACCGCAACAGTGGATATCGTAGGATGATAATGATAACTAGAACGGTCACTCGGTAGAGCGCATACCTTCGCATATCATAAGATCAGCCATTGAATTATGAACATTTTGGCATTAGTTGCATGCCAATTGGATATAAATTGATGGTAAAAAGAAGATTTAGATCTTTTCATGACCTTGACCTTTGACCCGATCAATCCCAAAATCTAGTCAAATGGTCCCCGGATAATAACCAAATTTCATGCGATTCTGTTAAATAAGTTTTTACTTATGCAAATAACACGCACGCACACACGCATACAAATACATGGCGATCAAAACATTACCTTCCGCATTTTCAATGCAAATGTAATAAAAGCTATAATGTTAATGGAAATGTTTACATCAATGCAATTTATATTGATAGTTCAATCAGGGGAGAGTAGTCAGATGAAGAAAGGATCATGTTTATTGCTGACAGATGATATGTATTAATAAAGTCTCAGATTTTTAATTGAGGACTACCTGAACAGGATGGACCCCCGTGGAGTCCAGACCTGGTGGTGCTGATGAGCGGATAGCATGATGAGTTGATGAAGCTGATGGATCTGATGAAGACTGGGTGGAGATGGGGAGGTGGAGGGGTGCGTATCGACAACGTGATTGACCTGAAGGTAGAGAGTCATGTGTAAATGAGACAGCAGCGAGATGATAGGCCTTGTCATGGTTTCAGTGTGCTTATTGGATAGAGGACACCAGCTGATCTACACAGCTGCTGTCATGATTGACAGCGGTGAACGATGACAGCAAGTAAATAATGACTGAGCATGTGTGAGAAATGAGTGGAAGATGTATGATAAATAAATGGCGGGCTTGCAAGAGTATGGTCTTCCAAATTAAGTTACACTATATTTTCACTAGCCGTAGGAGGAATTTAACCACGATGCATATAAACCTGTCAGCGGAGAAATCACAAAGACTTTGAAGTTAGTAATCTGCACCAATTGTGCATTAACTTATATAGAAGGAGATAGAGAAGACCACGGTGGATGCTCTTCTTGAAAACCATGTGGTGGCTGGGTATAGTTGGGATCAGCAGTGGAGGTGTGTGGGGGAGTGGCTCAGGGAACAAGTGCAGAGGATAGGCCTAATTGGCCTCAGCTGCAGGGGATCAGCTGATCAGTGTCTCTACCCTATGAGGCAGCATAGGGATGGAGGCATTGGAGGACATAGGCTCTGTCACGTGACCGCCTGACGTAGACGGGGCTGCTCGTTCGTAGACGATCTTTGTTGGCTAAACGCTACCTGACGTGGAGCTGGAAATAAGAGGAAGAGGAGGAGGAAGCAGCAAACTGACGGTTTCGTGAGACACTAAGTGAATTTTGGAGACGGCGGTTGGCATAAACTGGTTTGGGACTGGGTTAGGGTGGCAAATCAGGAAATGGATGGGGACGATGATGAGGATACGGAAGGCTGGACTCCAGTCTCTAGTGGGAAAGTAGGACAAAAGAAGGGAGAGAGCAGGCATAGAGAGGGAAGTATGAAGGGCAGTCAACATCTGAAGAGAGGGTTTGAGGGTAACAGTTCTGATGAAGGAAATAGAGTGGTGTGCAAGAAGGTGGTGAGGGGAGAATTTAAAATAATCCTTAAATTCAGAAAGGAAGATGAGCATGTCGGTCTTAGCCCGATAGCCCTGTCTAGGGAAGTGAAAAAGAAGATCGGAGAGGTGGAGATGGCTAAAGTCCTGAGGGATGGAAACTTGTTGATAATATGTAAAACGGAAGAACAGAAAAATAAAGCTATGCTAGTAGAAAGCATATGTAAGAAAATGATAAGTGAGAAAAGATCATTGGGTGAGAATCGAGGGACACGTGGGGTGATAACAGGTATTCCTGTTGATGAGGATCTCGAAAAACTCAAACGAAATATGTATGGGGGAGAAGTGAGCAGAATGAAAAGATTGTTAAGATCAGTTAATGGAGAAAGGGTTGACAGCTTATCTATTCTTGAGTTTCAGGGGTCCGTTCTTCCAGAGAGAGTTAAAGTAGGATGTATGAGTTTCCAGGTGAGGCCCTACATCCCTCCCCCACTTCGATGCTACAAATGTCCCAAGTGTGGAGAGGATCACAGAGTGGAGGACTGTAAGGATAATGTGCAGGATAAATGTTGTAATTGTGGGGGACAGCATAGGGTGACATATGGTGGATGTGAAGTCAGGAAGAGGGCTGTGCAAATCCAGCAGGTAAAAACAGGAAACGACATAAGCTATTCAGAGGCTGTGAAGAGAGTACTAGGACAAATGAAAATGAATGAGACACCAAACCAAGACGTAAGAACAGAGGCAGGTTTGTCCGAGGAATCCGATACAGCACTGACAGTGGAGAAGTTGATCCTGTTTATGGGATGTGTGATCAATTGTACCGATCAAGCCAAAAACAAAACAGAAAAAATCAAAATAATAGTGAGGGGAGCGGAGAATTTTTTTGGTTTAAAAGGGGCATCCTGGGAGGATATTAATAAAAGACTTGGAGATGACGGAAAGCCAGGAGGCCCAGGGGATGGGACTGTATGATTGTACTTCAGTGGAACACAAGAAGCTTGATATCAAATGGCCAAGAGTTTAAAGGATTCATTAAAAACCTAAAAGAGAAACCAGAAATTATATGTGTTCAGGAAACTTGGCTTAAACCAGCACTAGAGTTTGTTATTAAAGGATGTAATAGTATTCGCAGGGATAGAATGGGGGATAATGGAGGAGGAGGAGGCTGCATAATATTTATAAGCAAGCATACAACGAGAGTGCAATTGTGATACATTTACCTATTTCTTTTTTTACACAAAACACAACAAAACACAGCAAAACACAACAGAACTAAAGTAAAACTACTAAACTAAACTAAATCTAATAAATAAAAATAAAATAAAATAAAGTACAATACAAAATAAAAGTAATAATATAAAAACAACAATACCAAATAGTTGCTCGCGATAGCTGCTCGCATCCTGGAGGTCAAGCACAGACTCAAGTATGGGGGGGGCTGAGTCGCTGAGGTGACAAGGCTATCAGGAGACCTACCGAAAATAGCTATGTGTGGGGATGGGTTGATGATTATACCTAAAATGTTGGAAATGGATTTGAAAAAGGACTGCCAGTAATTATTTAATTTTGAACAGGACCAAAACATATGAGTCAGGTTACAAGGTGTCTGGAAGCATCTGCTACAGGCTTCATCCATTGACTCCGGAAACATTTTAAATAGTTTCTGTTTGCTATAGTGTAGGCGGTGGAGCACTTTAAACTGTATAAGAGAGAGCCTAGCACAGCTAGAGGAAGAATTGACAGCCCCAAGAGCCTTTTTCCAGAAATCCCCAGAAATATTAATTTGTAGTTCCATTTCCCAATCTGTTTTAATTTTATTCACAGCAGACTCCTTGATTGTGAGCAGAAGGTCATAAAGAAAGGACACCTGACCTTTGGGCAGTAGTCTCACCTTGAGTGCCAGGTCTATGCCACTGAGGCTCGGTGCTTTAGGGAATGCTGGCGAGTGGGTCCTAGCGAAAGTTGAAGGTATCGGAAAAAGTCTGAGCTATTTAGTTTGAATGAAGAGCGCAACTGGTCAAAACTGGCAAAAATGTCCTTGACGTATAAGTCACCCAAAAAACGAAGTCCATTCCTCTCCAATAATGTGAATCGTGGATCATTCTTAGCTGGTAAAAAAATATGATTATTACAGAGGGGTGTTGCTTTAGGGAGTGAAAGCCATCCAAAGTGTCTTCTAATTTGTGACCATATTTTTAGTGTGTGTATTACCACAGTATTAGATGTGAATCTAGAGGGAGAAAGAGGGAGGGTATCACACACTAGTGATGGAAGAGACGAAGAGGAAGAGTCAGCCTCCAATCGGCACCAGCTGTACTGGGGTGAGATAAACCAATGTATAATTTTATGAAGATTGGCCGCCCAATAGTAGCTGATAAAGTTTGGTAGCCCAAGCCCACCCACCGACCTGTTCCTTTGAAGCAAAGTCTCTCCTGCTCTTGCACGTTTGCCTGCCCAAATAAAAGAGGAAACAGCTTTGTAAATGGATTTGAAAAAGGACTTGGGAAGAAATATGGGGAGACACTGAAACAAATACAAATATCTGGGTAGTACATTCATTTTGATAGTCTGTATCCTTCCAGCCAGAGACAGTGGCAGACAATTCCACCTCTGTAAATCTGCTTTGACTGCAATAGTCAAAGCAGTGAAATTTTGATCTTTTAGAGTTCGCATGGTATGTGTAACTTTAATATCCAGATATTTGATTCCTGTGTTAGATATTTTAAATGGTAAAGACGACTGTAAGAATGGTTCAGCCAGTTGGTTAATTGGAAGAAATTCACCTTTTGAAATATTTAACTTGTATCCTGAAATGGTGCCAAAAATGTTCAAAAGCGAAAGGATATGTGGGATACTTGTCAAGTGGTCACATACATACAGAAGGAGATCATCAGCGTAAAGTGAAACACGGTGTTCAACCCCTCTCCTTTTGATCCCTTTCAACCCTCCGGCTGACTTTAAGGCAGCTGATAATGGCTCAATAGCGAGAGCAAATGGGGAGAGTGGACAACCTTGCCTAGTACCACGGAAAAGAGGAAATGGTTTTGAACGCTGTGAGTTTGTGCACACAGATGCATAAGGAGAAGAGTAGAGTAGCTTAATCCAGGAGATGAAGCTGGTACCAAAACCAAACCGCCTCAAAGCAAAAAAAAGATAAGTCCACTCCACCCTGTCGAAGGCCTTCTCGGCATCTAGAGATATTACAGCCTCAGCTTCAGTTAAGGAAGACGGGGTGTGAATGATATCGAGCAACCTTCTAACATTTGAAAAGTGTCTCCCCTTAATAAACCCTGTTTGATCTTCCGAAATGATAGTGGGTATAATATTCTCCAAACGACGAGCAAGGACTTTAGCTAGTATTTTAACGTCAGCAGAGAGCAGTGAAATTGGACGATAGGATGCACAATTTGCTGGGTCCTTGTCTTTTTTATGTATAAGAGATATAGATGCTTGCATGAGCGTAGGTGGCAAGATGCCCTGGTGACATGAATATTCAAACATTTCTAGTAAGAGTGGAGCGAGCAAATCAGAAAACTGTTTAAAAAACTCCACAGGGTAGCCATCAGGGCCCGGTGATTTACCACTGCGCATTGAACAAATGGCCTGTTTGATTTCAGAAATTGTTAGAGCGGCATCCACTACCTGATTATCATTTAGGGAAACTTTCGGCATGGTTAATTTATCAAAGAAGCTTTGTAATTGGTTTTCATCGTTTGGGGACTCGGAGGTGTATAGATTAGAATAATATGACCTAAATGAGTTGTTTATCTTCTCTGGGTCAGAGGTTAAAGAGCCTGACTCTTCTTGTATCTGGCTAATCTGATTAGAAGCCAATCTGGCCTTTAACTGATGAGCCAGGAGGCGACCCGCTTTGTCACCATGCTCATACATAGAACCACGAGACCGGAGGAGAGAGTGTTCAGCTTCTGTAGTAAGGAGAAGGTCAAGCTCCGATTGGCATCCTAGCCTCTCTTTATATAAATCCGGTGTTTGGGAAGTTGAAAGTAAAATGTCGAGGTCAGCTATAGATTTTTCCAGTTCTTTCTGGCGAGCTCTGCGAAGCTTGTTAGCATGCGATGTGTATGAGATGATTCTACCTCTAATGTATGCTTTCAAAGTTTCCCACAGTAATGAGGGGGAGGTTTCATCATTCCTATTTTTTTCGCAAAAAAAATAATTGAATCGGTAACGTATTTACAAAAGGTTTTATCGGCCAGTTGGAGAGAGTCCAGTCGCCAAAATCTAAATTCTTTTGGTTTGAGGTCAAAACGAAGGTCTAAAATTACAGTAGAATGATCAGATATGGTAATAGGAGAGTATTGAGTGTCAATAATTGACGAGATTAGTGTTTTATCAACCAAAAAATAGTCAATCCTGGAGTGTGATCGGTGAGCGTGAGAAAAAAAGGAATACTGTCTAGTTGAGGGGTGTGAGAACCTCCAAGGGTCAATGTAGCCAAATTGTCCCATAAAGGCTGAAAGAGTTTGTGCCATTTTTAATGGCGGGGCAGGCCGGGAGCTGGATCTATCTAGTACTGGGTCTATGACACAGTTCATGTCACCTCCAAATATCAAAGTATGAGAGTCCAAGTTTGGGATAGAGGACAGTAAAACCTTAATAAAATTATGGTCATCCCAGTTTGGAGCATAGACTGATACCAGGACAACTGACTTCTGATATAGTATACCTGAAATAATGACATACCGTCCGTCTGAACCAAAGATTGTGTTAGTAGGGGTAAAGTGTACATTTTTCTTTATTAATATGGCTGTGCCTCTTGTTTTCAAATTAAAGTTGGAGTGAAAGACCTGGCTAATCCATGGTCTGTTCAGTTTCCGGTGATCAGAATTTTGTAGATGTGTCTCTTGAAGAAATACTACATCGACATTGAGGCTCTTAATATGAGTCATGATTTTAGTTTGTTTAACTGCAGCGTTTAATCCACCCGTATTCAAGGAGACAATCCTCACCGCCTGTCCGCCAGCCGCCCCCCCATTGGTTACATTAACCATATCCCAGCACAGAGTTTCTGGTCCCAGGATGCGAGCAGCAAAAGAAGAAGAGTAAACAACAGCGAGTGTATGAGCAACATTGTGTAATAGGAAAAAAAAAGAATGTAACCATAAATATCTCTTAACAAAACCCTTATAATAAAAACAAAATGCAAATAAGAAACAAAAACACAAACACAAACAAAACAAAACATTTGGACTTCCCTCTCTACGTTCTCTATCCTTCGGGATTCATCTCAGATCCCGTAACTCTTATAAAGCAAAATCAGACCTGTAAACATGTAACCCTATGAACACAATATATTGTCACACTGCGGTGAAGTTGTTGGGTTGTTTTATGGTGCTGCATGTTGTTGTTCTGTCATTTCCTGTTTTATTTTGAAATAGTAACTCTCCTCTCGTTTCAGGTCACTTCCCTTTCCTCATGTGTCACCTGTCTGATTGTCTCCCCTAATTCCTGATTGTCTCCACCTGTTCCCCATTACCCTCATGTGCTTATAGTCTGTGTCTTCCCTCTGTCCTGTGCCAGTGTGTTTTTTTCCGCCTATCAGATCATGCCATCACTCTAGCTTTGCCACGTCAACCACGCCTTGTAAACCAAGCCTTTGTTTATTTTGTTTCAATGGATTCCTCCTAGAGAGCGATTATGATTTTGTAAGTTTTTGTAGCGTGGATTTAGTTTATTAGATACGTTTTTAGTTAGTCTTTTTTCAAATAAAGAGACCGTTATCCCTGGTACCCCCTGCGCCTGTGTCCTGTTCTCTGCCTGGGCGTGACATATATAACACCAACCTATCCTCACCTGAGAGATATGTAGTTTACGAATGTCAAATTGAGGTCCTAGTTCTCCTGTATATAAAAACAAATAAGCATATATATATATATATACATACATATAAATATACACACATACACACATACATACATACATACACACGCACACACATATACACCCATATACATACATGCATACATACATACATGCAACACACATGCACACACATATACCCATATACACGCATACACACATGTGCATACATACACATACGCTTAATAAGAAGAGACGTGATATATACACACACACACACAAGTAAGGGATAAAGTCCCATTTTCCTTTTTTTTTATTTGCTCACAGCGTATGTTTAAATGGTTTGGTCACAGCGTATGTTTAAATGGTTCGATGTTGTGTATTTTAGCGTCATGTGTGAAATAAATACAGGCCTTACTTGTTAGTACCATTTGAAAAAGTAGGAACTACGTAGACATTGTAAACTTGTGCATCTATGAATTAAAGTATACAGAATAATTGGTGACCCAAGACAAAGGAAACAATCAAACATAAGTTGTCCGAGTTAGCAGAAAGACTCAGAACACCCCAAAGTGTCATCTCACTTTACGGCTCTTTAAGTGTCCATGATGATAGCATAACTAGCCAGGTTGCCTCCAGGCAAATAGTTATGTGTAGGGTGATAGATACCAGCAATCCCAGAACCGGAGTGTCACTTTGATTTCCATTATGACCCAAAACAGTCAAGGGGGTTGTGCATACAAAACAATTTCAAATTTTCAAAGAAACGAGCGCTCAAGTTTCGAAGATGCAGCTAATCGGGCTTCCGGGTAGGTTGATACTTATCCGTAAAAGAGTTAGCCTCTTCGAGGGACGAAAACTTCTTCTTTACTCCATTAGTCAACAATATCTGCAAGCGGGCCGGGAAAAGAAGAGCCGGTCTAAGAGCCAGATTGTACAGTTTAGCCATGACTTCCCGGTACTTAGCGCGTTCCTCGGCAATCTCCGGAGCATAGTCTTCAAAAATCTGGACAGGGGACCCGCGGTATTGGAGTGTACCTCGTTTCTTACGTGCCTCTCGTATAATCAGGTCCTTGGTCTGGAAGCGATGGAGCCGGATGATTACAGGTCGTGGCCGCAACCCAGACTGTGGTTTAGCGATGGGTGCCCTGTGCGCACGGTCCAGTTCAGGGGAAGTTTGAAGAGTAGCATTGCCAAGCAATTCAACCAGGAGATCGGAGAAAAAGTCGGTGGGTCTAGGTCCCTCAATGGATTCCGGTAGGCCGATGATTCGAATATTGTTTCGGCGGCTCCGGTTCTCCAAATCTACGGACTTCGCCATTAGCCTAGCATTGCTATCTGTCAAGGCTTCACACTTTTCCTCCAGTGCTTGAATACGTTGACTAGACAGTTCAGCCTCGTCTTCCAGCGAGTCAAGGCGTTTTCCATGTTCCGTTACACTGGTTTGCACTTTGTCCAATCTAGATTCCATAGCCGCAAACGTTTCTTTTATATCAGTAGAGATGCTGGCTCTATGGTCTTCTAGCAGACCAGCTATGCTGGTCAAACATGAGCTGCCGCAGGTAGAAACTTCTGCCTCGGCTTCCTTTTGCGCTTTAGTCAGTTTCGGCATCTCGCTTTAACATTTACAAGTAATTACATTTATTTCGTAATTCCTCTTGTGATAGTAGCAAAAATAGGGTTTGTTTAGAGTGCTATGAAGTAAGGGTTATGGGAGGCAGAGTTTTACGCTTTGCTCACATGCTCACCAACCAGAAGTCCCGCCTCCTCCTGAATAAACAGCGGTTAGCCAGTTCTGTTATAGAAGAGTTAATGGAGAGGAAAAATCTAGTATGCCTAAATAATGGAGTTGGGACTAGATTTAACATAAGAACAGGAACAGAGTCTGCTATTGACCTTACTTTAGTATCAGATGCACTGGCAAGTGTGAGCTCCTGGGAAGTAATTAGAGGAACAACAATAGGAAGTGACCACTATCCAATAAGGATTGAAATAGGGCGGAATCTAGAAGAAAACGAGACAGAACTACCAAAGAAATGGTCTTTTAGCAGCGCTGACTGGGAGAAATTTAGAAGGGTCAGTGATCAAGAAATGGAAAAGGTTAATGTCAGTGAGGATGTAGAAGTGCTAAATGAGTCTGTATGTCAAGCAATTCTAGAGGCTGCAAGGCAGTCCATGCAGAAGAAGGGAGGGAAGCACAAAAAGAAGATCGTGCCCTGGTGGACAAAAGAATGTGATGAAGTAATTAAGTCTCGAAATAAAGCATTTAAAGTATTAAAAAAGAATCATAGTTTTCAAAATCTTATTGTATATAAAAAGTTACAAGCAAATGTTAGGAGAATAAAGAATGCAAAGAAAGACTTTTGGAGGAAATTTTGTGATTCAATAGGAAGGGAAACCAAAATTGATAAAGTATGAAAAATGGTAAAAAGAATGAACGGGATTAAAAGAGAGTTTGGGTTTCCAGTCCTAGATGATGGGGAAACAACAGCAGTGAGAGATGAGGAGAAAGCAGAGATGTTGGCAACAACTTTTGTCAACATTCATAGTTCAGGCAATATTGGTGAAGAGGGCAAAAGGGGGAGGGAAACTACAAAGGTGGAGAATGAGTATGATGTACAGCAAGAGGAAGACACTAATAATCTGCTCAACAAGCCTTTCACAAAAATGGAATTTAGGAGATGTCTAAGGAAAACAAAAATGTCAGCACCAGGCAAGGATCAAATCAGTTACATTATGCTAAGAAATTTAGGGGAATCATCTAAGGATATGCTGCTTGAGTTATATAATAAGGTCTGGGAGGGTGGGAAATTGCCTCAAAGCTGGAAGGAGGCCATTATAGTTCCAATACGCAAACCATGTAAAGATCACACAAACCCAGGGAATTACAGACCAATAGCTTTAACGTCAAATATTTGCAAAACTATGGAGAAAATGATAAATGAAAGACTAACATATCACGTAGAAAGTAAAGGATATTTATCCAAGTATCAGAGTGGTTTTAGGGAAGGAAGAAATACAACCGATCCGGCGTTAAGTTTGGAGCATGAAATTAGGAAAGCGCAGGTGAACAAAGAAAGTGTGGTGGCGGTCTTCTTTGACATTGAAAAGGCGTACGACATGATGTGGAGAGAAGGGGTATTAATTAGATTGTGTTTAGGTGGATAAAAGATTTTTTATTAAACAGATGTATAGAAGTCAGAGTTGGAGAGAGCTATTCGGGAAAGTATGGTATCGAAAACGGAACTCCTCAAGGGAGTATAGTCAGTCCGCTATTATTTTCCATAATGATCAACGAGGTGTTTAGTGAAGTAGAAAATTACATGGGATTATCACTTTTTGCGGATGATGGATCAATTTGGAAGAGGGGAAGAAATGTGGAATTCATAGTAAAGAAACTACAGAGAGCGATCTGTAAAGTAGAAGAGTGGTCATATAAATGGGGTTTTAAATTTTCAGCAGATAAAACAAAAACAATGTTTTTTACAAGGAGACAAATTGGTAGTGATATAAAACTAAAACTATATAACCACAAATTGGAAAGAGTTAAAAACTTTAAGTTTTTGGGTCTGTGGTTTGATGAAATGATCACATGGGCTGTACATATTAAAAAAAGTAGAGGATAAATGTAAGAAAGTGTTAAATATAATGAGATGTTTGGTGGGAAGGGAATGGGGGGCAGATAGAACTGCGTTGAAAGCCATATACATTGGATTAATTAGATCTATATTGGATTATGGGTGTGTGGTGTATGGGTCAGCAGCAGTATCATCGCTAAAACAATTAGATAAAATTCAATATCAGGCAATGAGAATATACACCGGTGCTTTTAAAACAACTCCAACGGCTGCACTACAGGTGGAAATGGGCGAAATGCCTCTAGAGTTACGGAGAACGCAGTTGGCATTAACATATTGGGCTAATCTTCAGGGTCACAGTGAAGGGCATCCAACTCAGGAAACCTTAAGGCCCTGCTGGGAGAAGGAGAAGAGGGAGACAAGAAGCTTTGGATGGACAGCAGCACAGAAAGCTAAAGAAATGAACATTGAAAAATTAAACTACAGTCCAACAGTTCCATTGCCAGCAGTAGCACCGTGGATACTTCCTGAGGCAACAGTAGACGTGGCGTTACTTAAAAAAAAGAACAAGGATAGAGGGGGTACGTTTAATGTGCACACAATTCAGACACACATCGACAGTTACTACAGCTATGTCCAGGTGTACACTGACGCATCAAAGAATTCAGAGAATAAGGTAGGAATAGCAGTTATAGTGCCAGAATTTAAAATATTAAAATAAGTAAAATGATTACAAAGGGGGTATCAGTGTACACAGGGGAAATGCTGGCAATAATGTTTGCACTACAATGGATCGAGGACACAAGACCACTCAGGTCAATCATTTGTTCAGACTCCAGTTCATCACTTTACAGCTTACAGAACAGTCATTCAGACAGCAGACCGGACATCCTCATTGAAATGCAGCAAACTTTATACAGGATTCAAATGATGGGTTTAACAGTGGTGTTGGTATGGGTTCCTGCACATGTGGGGGTTAAAGGAAATGAAATGGCAGATAGAGCGGCAAAAGAAGCCGTAAAGAGTGACTCAAAAGTGGTAGTCAAATTTAGTAAATCAGAGGCCAAGGGGATTATTAAAATGAGGTTAAAGGAAAGGTGGCAGAAGCAATGGGAGGAGGACAGGAAAGGGCGATGGTTGTACAGAGTCCAGAGGAAAGTGGGGGGAATGAGATGTGCAGGAGGGAACAGGAGAGAGGAAACCGTCATCTCAAGGCTGAGATTTGGACACACTGGGTTGAACGGCATGTTGTGGAAAATAGGGAAACACGACACGGGAAGATGTGACTATTGTGGGCAGGTAGAAACAATCGAACATGTTATGATACACTGTCAAAGGTATGTGAATGAAAGGAGACAGCTGGTTGGAAGCCTCAGCAAGGAGGGGGTATGGTTGGATACGGGGTGTGTGCTGCAAGGAAAATCCAGTGGGTGCTATAAAGCACTATTGCAGTATCTCAGAATAACCAGGATTATTGAGAGAATATGAGCTCTAGGTTATTTAGTCAGGTTGGTTCGTTTTGGTTGGGTAGTTATGATCTGTTTTGTTGAAGCTATGAATGTATATGTATGTATATATATGTATGTGTGTGTGTATATGTATATATATATATATATATATATATATATATATATATATGTATGTGTGTATATGTGCGTGTTGTTTTGTTGTATTGTGTTTGATGTTGGTTGTTTTTGTCATTTGTTATTTTATTTAGTAGTGTTAAATATTGATAGGGCAAGTTTAGACATCCTGATCCACACTCCATACCAGTTGGTGGCGGTAATGCACCAAACAGTTGTTTGCCAACCGCCAATAAACCTTGAAGAAGAAGAAGAAGAAGAAGAAGAAGAAGAAGAAGAAGAAGAAGAAGAAGAAGAAGAAGAAGAAGAAGAAGAGGCAGGTTTTTCTGGAGTGGTGCGAAGCCAGCAAGCGTGACAAACGACAGAAAGTTTGTAGGATTAGTGTCAGCAGAGTGTACATACACTGACCTGTGTGTGGGCTAAGGATGGGAGGCAATAGTGATGGAGAGGGTGGGAGTGAGGATATGGATTATAATAGCTGGAAGGAAGTTGTGAAAAAGAAATGAGCCCGGAGTCGTAGTAGTAGATCTGGTAGTAGTGGGGACGGGGGAGAGAAAAGAAGGTGGATGAAGAAGAAGAGTGCAGAGGAGGAGGGGTTTAAAATAATTGTGAGATTCAAGGACGGAAATGACATTCAGAAAATAAGCCCGGTGGCGTTGACTCACGGGTTGAAGGAGAAAGTTGGCGAGATTGTGATGGCAAAGGTGCTGGCTGATGGCGGATTGTTGATCCAGTCTAAGGACGAGGGGCAGAGAGGGAAAGCAATAAAGTTGAAAAAGTGTGCAATATAGTGGTTGAGAGCGTGAAGAAGTTAAATGATGGGCCGTTTGTTAGAGGCGTGATATACGGTATCCCAGTGGAAGAGAATGTGGAGGAACTGAGAACAAGTATTAAAGGGGGTAAAGTTATAGGGATCAAACGTCTGCAGGCAAGACGAGGTGGAGAGAGGGTGGACAGTTTGTCAGTGCTGCTAGATTTTGAAGAAAGGGTGTTATCTGATGCAGTCACTGTGGGGTATTTAAGGTATAGAGTAAGAGCATATGTCCCACCACCTTTGAGGTGTTTCAAATGCCAAAAGTATGGGCATATTGCGGCAGCGTGTAAAGGGAAGCAAAGATGTGGAAAATTTGGAGGGGAACATGACTATGGGAAATGTGAGGCTGGGACAGAGCTCAAATGTGCAAATTGTGGAGGGGCACACAGTGTGGCCTATGGTGGGTGTGAAGTGAGAAAGAAGGCAGTGGTAGTGCAGCAGCTGAAAGTGGAAATGAAGATATTGTATGCAGAAGCAGTAAAGATGGCTCAGAGGGAGAGTGGGGAGGAGAGAGGGGGGAGAGATGTAGCAAGGACGAAGCCGGCTCAACAGCTAAGTGAAAAACTACCAACTAAGAGTCAAAGGGGAGATGAAAATATAATGGCAGTAAATAAGGAGAATTTTGTGTTTTTCATGGCAGAAGTGGTTAACTGCACATTCCAGGCAAAAGGGAGATCTGAGAAAATTTAAATAGTAAAAAGTGCAGCAAGATACTTAAATATTCACGGAATAACTGGGATGGCGGTGCAGGAAGAGCTTAAAAAAACAGGAGCATTTAACCAAAGAAGCATGCATACAGGATTATTCATCATGTTAATTCTGCAATGGAATGCTCGGAGTTTGTTGGCAAATGGTCAAGAATTCAAAAAATATGTTGGAGATATGCCGAGTAAGCCAGATGTGATATGCATACAGGAAACATGGTTAAAACCAAATTTGGACTTCAGACTAGCTGGATATGCGTGTGTTAGGTGTGATAGGGAGGGTGGTCAAGGAGGAGGATGTGCCACATTTATTAGTGAAGACGTCACATTTAGAGAGGTGAAGATAGGGACTGAGCTTGAATATGTAACTGTGGAGATCTGGACAAGGGAAGGACAGGTCATAGTTGTAATTTTTTATAATCCCTGTAAAAAAATTAGAGGTAAATAGATTGGCACAAATAGAAGGGATAGGTGGCAACAAGGTGGTGGTATGTGGAGATTTTAATGCACATAGTACATTATGGGGGGGAGTAAGAACAGATCTTAATGGGAAGGTAATGGAAGAGTTACTAGAGGAAAACAATTTGGTTTGTTTAAACGATGGCAGAGGTACGAGATTAGATGTGCACACAGGGAACGTGTCGGCACTAGACTTAACCATTGTATTTAGGGGTTTAGCAGGGATATGCGAGTGGGAGGTAGAAGAGGAAACATCAGTGGGCAGTGATCATTTTCCAATAAAGTGTAAAATAGCGGTACAAAGGAGTAAGGAGCAGGGAGAGTTGATAGGTAAGTGGGTGTTTAATAGGGCAAAATGGGAACTTTTCAAATATAGATGTGAGCAAGAAATGGATAAAATAGACTTAAATGAAGATGTTGACGAGGTTGATATTAAAATGACAGTTACAATACTGGAAGCAGCTAAACAAGCAATAGCTAAAAGTAAAGGAAGGATGAAAAGAAAGGGGGTCCCATGGTGGACAGAGGAATGTGGGAGAGTAGTGAAAGAAAGAAACAAAGCTATTAAAAAGAACACATAACTTCCAGAATCTGATACAGTACAAACAAGCGCAAGCAAGAGTACGGGGAATCATTCGGAAAGTAAAAAGGGAAAGCTGGAGGAATTACTGTATCAACACCCGTGGGAGAGATTTGGGAGATGATCAGAAGCATGAGAGGAATCAGGAAAGTATGGCAGTATCCAGTACTGAAGAGAGGGGAGGAAACGGCAGCGACAGATGGGGAGAGGGCAGAGATGATAGCAAAAGCGTTAACGGAAATCCACAGCTCTGCCAACCTTACAGGAGAGGGTAAATTAGGAAGGGAAAGGACACGGTTGGCTCATCCTGGTGCGCTGGAAAGAAGAGTCGATACTAATAGTTCAATGGATACCCCATTTACTGTGGAAGAGGTTAAAAGGGCGATAGAAAGAGCCGGATTGACAGCACCAGGGAAGGATGAAATATGTTATATAATGCTGAAGCATTTAGGTAGGGTAGCCATGACAAAATTGGTATAATTTTATAATAAAATTTGGGAAATGGGGAGACTTCCTAGATCATGGAAAGAAGCTGTGATTATTCCAATCAGGAAACCGGGCAAAGATTCATCAAATCCATCAAATTATAGACCCATAGCACTTACCTCTCATGTCGGTAAAATTATGGAGAGAATGTTAACAGAGAGATTATGCTATTATATGGAGAATGATAACACCTCATCAAAGTGGATTTCGGAAAGGTAGAGGAACAATGGACCCAATTATTTATTTAGAGACAGAAATAAAAAAAAGGTAAATAAGGAGTCAGTGATGGCGGTGTTTTTTGATGTGGAAAAGGCATATGACATGGTTTGGAAGGAAGGGTTGATGATTAAGTTGAATATTATGGGAATAGGGGGCAGAGTATACAATTGGATTAAAGATTTCTTTTTACTTGACAGAGGTATCCAAGTTAGAATTGTGACAGCATTATCGAGAAGATACCCGGTGGAGAATGGTACACCTCAGGGTAGTGTAATTAGTCCAATACTGTTCTCCATCATGATAAATGATGTGTTCTTTCGAGTTCAGAGTGATATTGGACGACCCCTATTCGCAGATGATGGAGCGTTGTGGAAGAGGGGGAAGAACATTAATCATATTAAAGGGAAGGTACAAGAGGCTGTGAATGAAGTAGAAAGATGGTCGTATGCATGGGGATTCAAGTTTTCTGTGGGGAAAACGAAAACAATCTGCTTTACTGGGAAGAGAGGAGTGGTTACTCAGCTAAAGCTGTATGGGCAATTTATTGAGCAAGTGAAGGTTTTTAGGTTTCTAGGTGTGTGGTTTGATGAGAAGCTAACATGGAATGAGCAGATTCAGATGGTAGTTAGGAAATGTAAAAATATTTTAAATGTGATGAGGTGTGTAACGGGGTCTGAATGGGGAGCCAGCAGGCCTGCAATGAAGATTATTTATATTGCGCTGATGAGATCAGTTTTTGATTATGGGTGTATAGCGTTTGGAACGGCGGCCAGAACGTCACTGAAAAAGTTGGAAGTGGTGCAATCTCAGTCTATGAGACTGTGTTGTGGGGCTTTGAGAACAAGTCCTGTTTCTGCACTCCAGGTGGAGGTGGGTGAGATACCGCTGCATTTGAGACGTAAACAATTAATGTTGAGCTATTGGGCCAATCTGCAGGGGCATTCCGTGGACAAGCACCCAACCACAAAGGTGCTCATGCCATGTTGGGAAAGAGAAAGGGACAAACGGGGTTGCTTTGCATGGAGGAGTGGAAAATTTGCAAGGGAGATGGGGATTGATCAGATAAGATTCACTACTACTGTGTCGCTATCGGTAACACCCCCTTGGTTATTTTCCTCAGTATTAGTTGATACATTTTTTTCTCACTCTGAACAAAACCCAAGCATTTAAAGATATGGATAATATTGCAGGAATGGTGGAGGATAGATTAAAGACAACATATAAATCATTTACTCCGGCATACACGGATGGATCGAAAGATCCTAGTACACCATCCCATCTTTTAGCCATGAAGTGAAACGGAGATCGTCAGACCATCTGTCGGTGTACACAGTCGAGACACTGGCCATTTTAGCAGCACTACAGTGGGTGGAGGAGGTTCAGATAAGGAAGGTCATCATTTGTTCGGATTCCAGTTCAACATTAGTCTCATTACAATCACTCACATCTCACAGCAGGCAGGACTTAATCAATGAAATACATGAAGTACTTTTCCGTCTTAATCACAGGGGTATTTTGGTAGCATTCATGTGGGTGCCGGCACATAGAGGGGTAAAGGGAAACGAGGTAGCAGATAAACTGGCAAAGCAGGCATTGGAATGTCAGAACAAGAGGGACATTTTATTTAGCAAAACAGAAGCTAAATCATTAATTAAAATAAACATTATTAAGGAATGGCAGCACAGTTGGGAGGCGGGAGGCACAGGAAGACATTTGTATACGATTCAGAAGGAGGTTGGCAAGGGGAAGACGACATTCAGCACTAGAGAAGAAAACATATTAACTAGACTCAGGATTGGTCATACAAAGCTAAACAAAACATTGCAATTGATTGGAAAACACCCAACTAGACTGTGTGAGGACTGCAAGACAGCAGAAACGGTGGAGCATGTCATGTGGCATTGCCAGAAATTTAGGAACAAGCGAGGCAGGTTGAAGAGGAGGCTGGCAGGAGGAGGGGTGCAATTGAGGGATGCATTGTCCTTGGGGGAAGGAATGGTGCTGCAGTATTTGAAGGAGACAGGGTTGTTTAGACACATTTAGGGCAATGAAGGTGACAGGGCTCCCTTCTCAGTTTAGTTTGATTTAGTTTTGTTTTGTTATTTTTATTTTATTTTATTTTTGAGTGGATACAGTTTCTTTTTTTTTTTATAACTTTTTATTTTGCATTTTCCAAACAGATTATTCCTTGACATCGAAGAAAAATAAATAAATAATAATAATACATACACATACATACACCCATACATACATACATACTTATACACACACACATACACTTACCCACTTACATATATCTACAACAAAATAGAGTCAGCACACATCCAAATCCATCCATACCCACATACACACCCGACAAACGTTCCCACCCATCCCAACCCACATGTTTATACTCATACATCTACCCTCCAAGAGGATGACCCACTGAGGAGGGAGGGAGGGATCCAACGATCAAACCAAATACAACCAAATGATATGTATTAAATATAAAGTAAAATAACTAAAAGAAAGGTATAAGGCAGTAATGGGAAAAAATAAGATATAAGAAATAAATAAATAAATAAAAAAAATAAAATAAAAAAAATCAACAGACATTTATTTCATAGCCAGATTTGTCATAGACCCTTTTTGTTAAGCATTTGCACTCCATGTGTACAACCTCAACCCCTCTCGGTTACCACATCTATATCCAATATCGACTCTAGATATAATGTCACACACGCCCATCTTCTTGTGAAGATATCTAATTTCATCTGTAGTTTTGCAGTCATTTTTTCCATTGTATGGACCTGTTTTAATCTCTGTCTCCACTGAGTTATGGTTGGTGGATTTGCTTCTTTCCATTTCAGAGTTATTGTTTTTCTGGCAATCATTAAAAGTATACGTAAAATATATCTTAGATTGGTGTCCCCTAAATCTCTTGGTATAGATCCCAGCACATATATTAATGGATCCGAGGGTACCTCCACTTCAATGATACTATTGAGTTCTTTTTTAATATTTTTCCAAAAACCTTTGACTACTGGGCAGTCCCAAAAGATATGCGTGTGATCTCCTATTTTTCCACATTTTCTCCAGCATAATGGAGCTGAAGGATCCTTCACATATGATGAAATTACAAGAGGTGTATTAAAATATCTGATTTTTAGTTTCCAATCAAATTCTTTCCATAATTGGCTGTTGATTCCTTTATGACATTTATTGCACAGATCTTCCCAAGTCGCATCTTCAATTATAACATTTAGTTCCACTTCCCACTTTTCCTTGATGTTCAGTGTATTTTGAGTTTTGTCAGCTGTAAGCCTTCTATATATGTGTGAGACGTGGTTTTTAGTTGGAAAGTTGTTTTCTGCTATACTAATGAAATAGTCTTCCATTACATTAGGTTGTTTTTTTACTAACTGTCTGTCTTTATGGTTTGTAATGTAGTGTCTCATTTGAAGGTATCTATACAGGTCTTTTGATGGAAGTGTATATTGTTCTTGCAGCTGGGAAAATGATTTGAGTTCTGTTCCATCAAATAATTGATTGATGGTTTTAAGACCTTTTACAGCCCACTGTTTGAATCCACCATCCCATATCGAGGGAGGGAATTCTATGTTGCCTACAAGTGGCATAGCCCTTGAGAGTGAGCTGGGTCCTTCAAGCTTCTTTTTAATTATTGTCCAAATCTTCAGTGTGTGTTTTATCCATTCGTTTTTTATTTTTATTTTGTTAAATGATTTGATATCAATAAAAGGCAATGTTGCTATAGGATACAGTTTCTAGATATTTATTGTTAGCAAAGAAAGACAGTAGGTGGTCGGTAATGCTACAGTTTGGATGCCAGCCGCCTAAAAACAAAAAGAAGAAAGAAGAAGAGGCATTGGAGGGGAGCAGAGAGCAGCTGAATGAAGGATATTACCGACTATATACTCAGACCCGTTTACACGATGGGAAAACATATATTTTCATGCGTTTTGTGTGTGCACAATTATTCGTTTCTGTAAATACCCGGCTATGTGTAAATGTGGCCTCAGTGTGCTCGTCCTTTATGCCAAGACCCTGTTACAGACCACTTTATGTGTATATATATGTGTATATATATATATATATATATATATATATATATATATATATATATATATATATATATATATATATATATATATATATATAATCTCATCTTCAAAAAGGGACACATTTTCAGCCCGAACTGCTGCATATAGACTACGATGTTGATGAACATGACATGCTCTGTCTCTCTTTGCAGCTGTCAAAACATTGTTTAAATACTTAGTTTTGGTAAGAGTATACATTTACACCCATTTGTTTTTGTGGTTATGACTAATCTTTTCTAATCTGGTAAAGCTGAACTGATTTAAGGTTTCACCATCGTTGTTTCTGTGTTGTTATTTTGGGTGTGTACAGACACTTAAAGGGAACATTTTCAAATGTCATCATTTTTTTATTTCTGTGGTCTAGGACAGTCCAACATTTTATTTTATATTAAGTATATGCACAATGTATTATAATTTACATGACATGAAGAACTCTCCCGTTCACTGTCTCCACACTTTGTACCTGATGCCATCCCAGGTTTGAGATGCCTCTCTGGTTTCTGGCTCCACTTCACCATTACTACCTGAACTGGCCGTGGAAACAACCTATTGGAAATTCTCCATTTAGGCGGTGATCCCCTTTTAAACCGTAGTGTTTTATTGTAGGATTGCCTATGATGTTTTTTGATTTCTTGGAGTAACTGAACCCCCCTACCCCCCTCAACCCCCCATCACTAAACCAAAACAACATCCTCTGCCCAGCCCCTAAAACAAGATATAAAAGCTATCATTAGAAATCAGATAAAATGTTGGTTTCGCTGAGGTAACTTGTTGATCTGATCCAACTTGTTGATTACTAATGAGAGTAAAACGTATTCAGTGGCTCATAATGAACATCTGATTCACGCCACACTGTGGCGATGGTGAACCACATGCAGAACTCTGGCATACTGGCGCCTTTGTGATCTGCAGACTTTGTTTAGGAACAATGAATAGGCGAGTGGGTGGAGAAACGTAATGTTGTATAGTGATGATCTTTTCCCCTCTACCACACCCACCTACACAGATAAAACCTGCTTGTCAGGTTTCTGTTCAGCCAGTGAATGTACTGAATAAAGAAGTGTGTGGTCCTGACACACTGGTAGTTTTCCACTGTTTGTTGAAAATACCTTTGCAATCGTTCTAATGTGAGAACAAAATAATACCGGTCCCCCTTTGGCCAAGCACAAACTTCTTCTTCCACTGATAAACAACAGTCAAACTCACTAATACACATGCTGCATTGTCTTTCATCTGCAAAACGTAAATATAAGAAAGACAATCTGTGATTTACGGGTGAGTTAGGTGCTATAGCAGATCTTCCTGACCAGCGACAGCCAGGTGCAGTGACTGTGTCACTTCACTTTCATCAAAGTTGCCAGGTTTGGTGTCGCTGTGCCTGTAGAGAGACTAAAACTAAACCCTGTGCTTATAGAAATGTCTATGGCAACCCAACACTGTGACCAGAAGTAGTGAGCATATGGGCAAATACAAAAATAAATAGAAAAAGTTATCGCACACGTCTATTTCTATGTACGGGTTGTCTAAATGGTGTTTAACTGTGTTTAGACATGTTTAAACTACAGCTGCACACCTTAACTCATGGGATTGTCCTCATCTCTCTCAAAAGGAAGCAAGTCTACATGTTTCCCACAATGAGGAACTGTTGCTTTAAGTCTCAGATTGTGCCTTAAAGGTTCCCTATAAGAAGTGTGACATTCTGCTTCATTGAGCTGTGAATAATGTATAATTTTAGTCCTTTCTGGGCCGTTTGACTTATTTGTGTGAAAGATTACCATCATTGGCTGGGGCAAAAAGTTGATGTAGTTATGATGAATGATATTTCACACATCTATCGGGCCCTTTGAGCAACTCCCTGTTTTCTTCTGTCTGCACAAAGCATGTATTAATGACAATTCTTTTTACAAACAAATACCAGATTGGTCACATAAAACCCCTCTCTCTCAGTTTACATTCAATAGGAATATAAGTTTTTTAAACATTACTGTTGGAGCTATTTAATTTGACATTTGTATTTAGGTTTTATTCTAAAGTAATATTGATTGTTTATTGCTTATTTAGGTTATATTTTGATATGTTAGTTTTTTCTTATGATAGTTGTAGTTTAGTTTAATATATTTACTTGTAGGTTCACTGATTGGGTAACACTGGGCACCTGTGGTTATATGTAGAGGTGGATAGGCACAGGACCAGCATGCACCAGGGTGGCCAATGTTTTTTAACCAGCACACATCAGGAGGAAGTGTTTACATTTAGTTTGTTCTTTTTTGTTGCTTTAGAAAATAAATTATCACAATATTAACGGACGGAAATGGACATTACTTTCTTTTGCGTGCGTCAGCACCAAAACCCACAGTGCATCAGTGGCGGTTTGATTTCGATTTCTGTTTGATTTTGGACGACAAATGGCCACTACAATTACATCTGGAATAACTTTTTTGCTTGTTTGCTCCTAGGTGGGTAAAGCTTCATATCTTAGCCTAAAATCAAAAAGCCCGGCACCGACAACCTCTTAAAATGTGAACCCTTTGAGGGGGATCCAGGAAAGATCCTGCTCTGACGAAGCAGATGTTTACCTACAGTGTCCCTGGACATTTGCATATGTTTATGTTTAATGTGAAAGAAATGCCCGTCTTAATCTTTTTATCTGTTTTAAACCAACATCTGAGTCATGTGTAAAGCTAAGTGACTTTCTATCCAGCCACACTCAATGTGACCCGCTCACCTGCTTAAGGTACATATACACTAAGTCATGAAACAATCTATGTGTGATTCAATATTTACTCCATCTATATCATAATGTATTTTTAATTGAATTTCCTTCATTATTAAGGAATCTTTCAACCATCAATTTGGACAGGAATCAAGCGTCACAAATAGTTTTGTGCATACCTGAAGGGGGGGGGGGGGGGGGACACACCTATCATCGCCTGATAAAGCTGATGAACATGTGGGGAACCGAGTACGCTTCATTATACACATTAACCATATCCCTCAAAAATGACTTACAACATTCAGTTCAACATTGTATTTCCACTCTGTCTTTAAGACAATAATCCAATAAGTTTCAAGATAATGTCAAAAGCATGTTGTCAACTACTAGGCACCGTACTGACCCCATTTGTACACCACTGTCAGGTTCTGACTTGTTTCTACTGCTGACTGATTGAACACCTCAGAGATCTATCTGAGCTATCTGGTGATGTGGTTTCTGTAGATGGCATTACCCTGACATCCAACACCACTGTAAAGAATCTCGGCGTTATCTTTGATCGGGACTTGTCCTTTAACTCCCACCAAAAACAAATCACAAGGATCGCATTTTTTAAATCTATGTAACATTTAAAGAATCCGGCATATCTTGTCTCAAAGCGATGCAGAAATCTGGTTCACACGTTTGACACTTCTAGACTAGATTACTGCAACTCCTTATTATCAGGCTGCTCTAATAAGTCTCTTCGGTCCCTCCAGTTGATCCAGAATGCTGCAGCTCGTGAAAACTAAAGAAACTAAGAAAAGAGATTACATTACTCCTGCACTAGCTGCTCTGCACTGGCTCCCTGTAAAATCAAGAATCACTTTTTAAATTCTTCTTCTCATCTAAAAAGGCCTTGATTGGTGACGCTCCATCATATCTTAAGGAGCTTGTAGTACCATATTGCCCCACTAGAGCGCTGCGGCATTAAATGCGGGCTCTGTGTCTGAAGTTGGCTCCTGGACGACCCTGCCTTGCCTTTACCTTGTACGTTTGCACAACCAGCCAATGACTTGTTATTCTCCTGGAGCCGCTGTGTGGGAAAGACTTTACCTGAGGAGGCCAGCAGCACTCCCTCCTCCGCCCCATCCGCGCGCGTACACACACACACACACACACACACACACACACACACACACACACACACACACACACACACACACACACACACACACACACACACACACACACACACACACACACACACATTTAAACACATATTATTAGTTTTATTTGCATCCTAGTGTGATTTAAAGGGAGTGGACAAAAAAAAGTTAATCTGGCAGTCTGGATTTGTTTTTTTTACTTTAACGTTAGGAAAGCTGCTGCAATAGTTCAATTATAAGTAATTCCAACTTGATCCCAATCAGTTGTATTACTGTTTGTGAGATAAAGACACTCACAAGGTTGCCAAATTGTATCCCATCCCTCCGGATCGCAACTGTCTGTCTCTTATTGTAAGACTGTGAGAAAGTGCCCCTAATCTCACTGTCGGCTGCGGAGGGGTCCAAACTAACAGCCTGTTTTAATTTCAGACTTGTCATGACAGGAAGTTTGTGTGCATATATATATATATATATATATATATATATATATATATATATATATATATATATAATATGTGTGTGTGTGTTGGAGGCGTGGGGGAGAAACAGGAAGCGGGGAGGACGGTGCATGGGAAACAGTTACTAGTTATTTTTGCTGGGGACACTGGTGTTAGGAGGGCTGCTTGACCTGGGTCCTGTTCACACTGATGCTAAATCGGGCAACCAGGACTAATATTAGCGTGACCAGTCATCTGTCACTGGATGTGCATATTCAGTTAGTGATGAAGATAACTGCAAGATAAGGACACAAATGCAAAATAAGAAATTAAATCAGTAGGATTGATTACAACATTTGTTTTTTTACTTGCATCATGGACCGGCGGTTCTGTTTTTTAAAGAGACACCTCAACATTTAAAATATAGAACAATACACTTTAACATCCATGATTCTATTGTGGACTCACATGCAAAGATACAATTGAATCAGGAACACAGATTCAACAACAATAATTACAGAGGAACTACTACTAAGTCATTATTTAGTTCAGCCTCTTTCAGTATTGGTATGCTGAATTCCACACAACGCACAGAAAGCCGAAGGGGAAACCAACGAGGTTCTAATAAGAGCGTGTGGCGCATCCTTTTAGCTGAGTCACTGTATTGTTATCAATGTCAGAAAATAAAGAAGACTGGAGCCGTGTGTGTGCATGTTTTGCATGACTGGAACAGAAGTTTGGTACGAATATGGAAATATCTTTTCTCCCTAGCAGACAACACATTCATAATGTTTGATTTTATGTAAAGCACACTGATGTGAGACCAACATGCTCGTAGGGCAACGTCTGTCTCTCACTCACTGCTGACACCAGATCAGTTTTCATATCTTCATTCTAGTGTTGGACTATAGCAGTGGTTCCCAAAGTGGGGGTCGCGACCCCTAGGGGGGCGCGCGGTGGTACTACAGGGGGGGTCGCGGCTTCATCACCAACCCACACACACAGACGCACACATACACCGGTAAAACAATATAAAATAACCGACGTGACATGCACTGTGTTCCAACCACGCCACCAGAGCGGCTCATGTCACAGACCGACTGTGGCAGAACCAGCGAGAGAGAGAGCGAGCGCGCGAGGGAGGGAGAGAGAGAGAGAGAGCGAGCGCGCGAGGGAGAGAGAGAGAGAGAGCGAGCGCGCGAGGGAGAGAGAGAGCGAGCGAGAGAGCGAGAGAGCGAGCGAGAGAGCGAGGGAGAGAGCGAGCGAGCGAGCGCGCGAGGGAGAGAGCAAGGGAGAGAGCAAGCGAGAGAGCAAGCGCGCGAGGGAGAGAGAGAGTGAGGGAGCGCGAACGAGAGAGAGAGAGAGACACACAGCTACAGAGAGGATGTAGAGCGACACAGAGCAATGAACTGAGAGTAGCTATCTCCAACCAGCAACCCCGCTTTGACAACATCTGTAAAGCAAAGCAAGCCCACACCAGTCACTGATTGATATATATGAATAGGAGTATACATATGAATATGATCACAAAATAATATGGTCCACGTAGACCTGCACACCTTGTTCATAATTGTGTTATTTTTATTGTTTGAGAAAACCTGCTGTTCAATGTGAGGAAGTACAGTATATGTTGTTTGCACTTTGTATGTCATCAAAGGGTCTTGACAGAAAAAGTTTGGGAACCACTGGACTATAGTAACATTTGAGTTGTTCACAGTACTTAAGTATCATACTTTCACATTTCTTGAGTAAACACATTTCCTGACTCTTACTAGCACAGCTCTGACTCAGAAATTGAGGGGAAACGATTTTCCTTTTTTTCACTCCACTATGTTTATCTGACAGTATTGTCAACATGTTGATAACTGTATACATATGCAGCATGCCAATGCTTTACAAATTAAAATGTCACACAGAAAACACATGATGAACTCATGAAACATTGAATGCATTGTTAAAGACTAAACTATCGATAAGTCTGGGCGTTTTCACTTGTGATACCTTGAAGTTGCACTAATCAATCTTATGATATCAGCTGTGTTTGTCTAATGTGAGAGCGGTCAGTTGTGGTGATGAGCCCACAGAGAATGATCGCCAGCTCTGCAGTTCCCCTCAGCTCCAACGAGCGGCTAAGTGTCTTCTAGCTCACCCGTTATGTTTTACAGCCCACAAACTCATTCTCATCATCATTTCAGAGTAAATGCTCCTCAAGAAGAAGAAAAAAGAAGATTCAGTACCTGCTTAACAGCAGACAGACACAGTGGGAGACAAAAACAACACATTAATTGTGTGGGAGCACGAATGGGAAACTCACATTGGAAAAGACCATTCGCTGTAAGAAAACAACAAGACTGATTGATGAGCCCGAGAAGGATCTTTTCCTGACTCACATATCTAAACTCTTATACCACGCATGTACAGTATGTCCATGGACAACATTGCAACTTTGCGGGAAAATGCCAGTTTGATGCAAACAGGCCAATTATTCATGAACACACAGGACCACAGACACACGACTTGTTTCTTTTGTGCACTAGAAGTTGAGATTTTGCAGCTTTGAGTCTTTGGAGTCACAGCAGGAAATGATAGTTTTAGATCCCTGGGGTTGAGTTGTCCCCTCTCTGTCTCCGCTCTCTCAAAGGGATCATGATCATTTCATAACTCAATGTCAAGTTGTCGCAGCTTCATTACTAGCACTGCTTTGGCATTCATTCATATTGCATTTTTCACCCAGGCCTCAGATTCCTGGCCCTCATTCATTGTCAAACATCAGCCCGGTCGCCAGAATTGGTTTGGGGTCAAAACTAGTGCTGCGTTGAACGTGGATGTTTTTTGGTAAGGGTGAGAGACCTTTCTCATTGAGCAAATTACGTATTATAACCGAGCAACTGTTATTTTGAAAGTTACGCGGGAAGTAGACGGGTCAAGCACTCACAGGAGTTTCACCCCGGAGACCGCTGTGCATGTGAACTTTGACTTTGCGCTTGTTACAGAATAAACAGATTCCAAAGGGCGGTTATTAGATACTCGCGCTGTGTTGTTCATGTACCTTTTATATTACTATGTTTCTGTTTTAACACGAGCCATGGCCTCTTTTCTATCGTTAACCGAGTGGTTTTGATGCCAAAACCTAACAAACCACTTCACAACACTAACCGTGTGTTATTGTGTGTTTCTGCAAATATGATTCTGCAAATATGATTCTGTGGTTTGCAGAAATGTACAATGACAACATTTCTTCTGGTGACTGGGTTGCAAAGATCCATATAAAAACCAGTGAGGAGCTGGGTCTGCAACACAATTCCACTACTACATTTCAGTCATTCTCGTCAACTTTTTCGCAGATTGATGATGAAAAAGCATTTAAACCCTGCTTCTGATTTAATACTGGGAACATAGGTATGTTGGTGCTGTCCAAGTGCCTCCCTTGCACCTGACAAAAGCCCCTGAGGGAAAAATCATGCCTGATTGTTAGTCATCTGTTTATGCAGAGCATGCTCATGAATATCTGCTCAACGATGATTTACCGTCATCTGAATTAAAATGGCAGATTAAATCATTATTGCACACACTGTGTCTCTCTCTCTCTATATATATATATATATATATATATATATATATATATATATATATATATACAGCCCCAGTCTTACTGAATGTCAGAGCCTTAAGAGCATTGTGAAATATTAAAATGTTCAAAAGAAAAAAATACCGTTTCTTTGGACTTGGATTTCATTTTGCAACACAACTCATCAAGGTTAAACAGTAGAACCTGCAAGGAAGGATGAATCACTTGCTGTTTTGTAGGTAAAGAAAGTTCTTGACACAAAGGTATAATTCAGGCTCCGAACAATATCACACGATTCAGAATCCGCACACAATGATCTACTGTTCCAGTGGGCGGCAGCAGGGGATCTCTGAACCTCTGAGGTCATCAAAAGAAAAAATGCTCTCCACTAAAAGGCACATTGAATAAAAGCCCTGAACAGGTCAAAAACAGACTCAAAAGTCTCTCACAGCACACGCAGGCATTGGGGTCAGAAACAAAACATTGCTGTGTTACTCGTCCAAATATTCCTCTTCACATTCCCACAAAAGGTCCAGAGCACAGTTTGTACCGTGGTGGGAAGACGTGAGCACACGGAGGTGAGAGACACTCTCACCCTCGGTCCGAGAGCCGGCCGACTCTTCAGGTAGGTGCGAACAGTACGTCCTCTCGTAAACGGCCTTAATTCTGTGCCTTTTCATTTTTGAGAAGTGGGGTGTTTGATCCCACCAGATGCGACGGAACTTAAAAGACTCTGGCAATTGGATGTTGCAGGATTGGAGGGATGTGGATGCCAACGATGATTCTAGCATGTAAGACAAATGGAAACAATGATGGATGAAAAGCACGACGAAACACCTTCAGTCATGGTTAAAGGAAATGGCTGTAATGTTCAGCAGCAGACGGGAAACAATCTGCGGCCTCCAGACTCTTTGCGTACACGACCGCCTCAATCCTAAGAGGTTTGGTGACGCTTTCGCTTCTGCTTTTGCTTCTGAGAGACAAAAATGTTTGAGGTCTTTGAATAAATTACTCATATTGTTGTTTTTCTGCTGACAGAAGTCTCAGAAAGAAGTAAAAGACTTTTGTTGGAAATTTCCCACCGCACATTAAGGCTGGGAATTGATATGTGTTATCTGTTTGTGTCCTGCAACTTGGTTAGATTGAAGAAAAGGCCGTGGTTTGGGTTAAATCAAGTAACCTTGACTTATGTTTCACAAAGGACACAAACCGATGGTCTCCTGGGTGAAAGGTGTTTTTCGACCAACCCATCCACCCTGACCACCTCACTGAGCAGACGTAACCGCTCTCTATGCTTTGCCACGTGTTCTGGTTCCTGGCCAAACCCTCATGCTTGGCTCAGATATGATCTATAGTGCATTATAGTGATTCTGATTGGCTGGTGTGGATACAAATGATTTAAACAAGAACCACGGACAGAATAAAAGGATGAACACAGTCTTATTGAACCCAATGTTAATTACATGGCTGCCCTTCCTTGTTTCCAGGCAGCTTAACAAATGAACTCACTACCTCGCAAACTATAGCTGCCACTCAGAGGAAAGGTAAAGACATCCTCCCTCGGAACGCACCTTGTTACAATACTACTGACAATGGAAACTGAGCACATTTCACAGATCCAGTGAACTCCGCTACAATAACTAGTTTGAGCTCTACAACCCTTGGCTCGGTGTCAGCATTGATTCTATGACTCAACGGGTGGAATGGCTTCCACTTGTATTGAGTGACAACAGCGCCGAGGATTTTCCTTAAAAAATATGCGTGGGAGTGGTACGATGTACAGACTCGCAGGTAAACCTGAGAGGGCGCCTGTGGGGCGCGGCGGCCTCCTCTACGTGTTGTAGTGCTAAACATAGATACAGATTTATGACCGTTTACTTTGACTTTACTCGCATATCTTCCGCAGACTGTAAAGCTGAGCTCTATTCCTACTCCCGTAGTATTTTAACCTGTTTTTCTTTTTAAATGTTGGGGTTAAGAGCTATGGGAAGCTAAGAGGGAACAAAATAAACCATATGTTCTGGAGCCATTTAGCTAAAACCATTACAAATGAAAAATAATTATTTTAGACTGCCATTTCCCATTCTTGTGGTTGTGCATGAAGGTTTGGGTGTGGTGTGTAAAACAACACCCAGGGCTATGGAAGTCTTGGTATTAGGGAGAAACACAATAGGTGCTCTAAGCTGATGTAAATTCACCTTTCCTTTCCCTTGGAGCAGATGCTGCTCTGGCCCCGTTCCTGCAGAAGTGGTAAAGCTTGAATTTCACTCTCCCAAAAGGGTGTCAGTGTGGACACTGACACCCTTTTGGGAAGTATTTTACAAACAGCACTCCCTTTTCTTTTGATTTGCCAGGGTGTGCGTATGTAAAGAAGTGAATATGTTGTCCGAAGGCAGATTTCCCTCCCTGTTGATTCAAACCACGCTGGTAGCGTCAGTCGGCTTTAGATACTTTCTAAAAAGGCACTCTTTTTGTGTTGAATTATGCTTTGGTCAATTCTGTATGGATAACTCGGAGTTTGCCCTCAATGCACTGGCTCCCTGAAAAATCAAGAATCACTTTAAAAAGTCTTCTCCTCACCTACACAGTCTTGACTGTTGATGCACCATCATATCTTAAGGAGCTTGTAGTACCGTATCGCCCCACCAGAGAGCTGCGCTCACTAAATGCGGGGATACTTGTAGTTCCTAGAGTCTTGAAAAGTAGGATGGGAGCCAGAGCCTTTAGTTATCAAGCTCCTCTTTTATGGAACCAAATTCCACCATCAGTCCGGGAGGCAGACACAGCCACCTCATTTAAGAGTAGACTGAAGACTTTTCTCTTTGACAGAGCTTATAGTCAGGGCTGAATCAGGTTCACCTGCTGCTCTGTTTATAGGCTGCTGGGGGACTTTTTAGGATACACTGAGCACCTCTCTCCTCTTCTCTATCTACTTATGGATGTATTTTCATCTCTCCATTGCACATTACTATCTCTGCTTCCTCCCCGGAGTCTTTGTGACTTCACGTCTCAGGGTCCATTGGACCTGGCTGGGTCTGATGCCATGGCACTGCTGATGCCCCACCCACTGCTCCTCTCTGCCTCCTTCTGCCTGATGGATCATAGAGGTCTGGATCGTGGTCCATGCCTAATATCAACTATTAATACACTCTGTCATACTCACTGAATGTGTTTTAACTCTGTAATGATGCCTCCTGGTCACATGACATCTATTGCATCTTTGCATCCTGGAGAGGGATCCTCCTCTGTTGCTCTCCTGAAGGTTTCTTCCTTTTTTGCCTTGTGAATGGGTTTTTGGGGAGTTTCTCCTGATCCGAAGTGAGGTCCTGGGACAGGGAGGTCGTATGTGTACAGATTGTAAAGCCCTCTATAGAAAATATGTAATTTTTTATATTGGGCTGCACAAAATAAACTGAATTGAATCAAAGCAACAAGACACACCGAATCACACTCCTAGAGGAACCCTCTCCCTGCACGATCCCTCAGTGCCTTGCAAGAAATATATATATATATATATATATATATATATATATATATATATATATATTTAATTATTTGAAAGCTCACATTGAATAACACAGCAGATCCTGACTGCAGCTCCTACTGGTGATATCCTTCACGCCTTGACAACAGATACTGCTTGTGTCTTGGGCAACGTTGCATTCTCCATAAGGACAGTTCAACGTATTTCAGCTCCTATCACTACTTTACCCACACACAATTTCATGTGGTTAAAGTTATGAAATGTTTCGATTTCGGCAACAACAACCACTTGGTTACGGTATGAAAAAAGTTCATGGTTTAAGTTAAAATAACAATGTAATGATCGGAATCGGAACCACGGGTTGATTGTAGATTGTGGGTGACAGTGGCTGAGCAGGGTCGTCCTTCAATCAGAGGACCGCTGGTTCGATCCCGGCTACGCTACCCCATGTCGATGTGTCCTTGGGCAAGACACTTCACCCGTAGCTGTGCCTATACGGTGTGTGCATGTGTGTATGAAGGTTAGTTACTCCTAATATGCAGGTGTAACCTTAGGCCCTCCCATCAGTGTGTTAATGATGTCATGTAGGGTTAAAGTGCTTTCAGTGGTCGGAATACGATAAAGCGCTCTACAAGTACAAGTCCATTTAACAATTATCGTTACTGACGACCTAGGGGCCCAACTTGTTAGGGGCCCCACTAGCCTTCACTTACAGAATGTCAAAGAGACATGTCCCAAATAGGAAGATACCCATGTGACCAGAAATAAACAAAAAGAACACAAAGAAACTCACGACTACAAAAAGGGGGGAAATAACTACGAAGAGACACAACATGGCTTAAAAAAATGACCACAAAGAGAAAAAATGACTACAAACTGACACACTAAGAGACACAACATGACCACAAATGTGTAGAAGAATAAAAAAGAAACCAGACTATTATAAAGCCTGTGAGCCATGGCTTCTTTGTAGGAGAGGTGTGGGGGGCATGTTGCGTACCTGTGCTCCTGAGCACTCTAATATAACAACATAAGTAGCATGAATAAAAATCAACAACCCGTTGTATACTTGATTACGCTGCATAACCAGCATAACAACGTTATGCGAAGAAAAAAACATAAAACATTGACTTTTGGTTCAACCGTTCTTTTCTCATGCTTTGTATACACTCCATGTCCTGCATCTCATGTCTGGGGGTCCACATCGCTGATCCCAGACCAGCGTTGGTCACCCCACTTCTTTCCCAAAGAGAAAAGGTAAGTCCTGCATTTAGGTGTCAGATGGCAGCATGCAGACAGAACCACACTTAGAATACGCTTTGAATATATTGCTCAAATATTTTGTTCGGAAACCACCCCGGGAGGAGGGCCTTATGGTTGTTTGATTGGTTGACTCAGACAGATTCGGCTCTGCCGTGTAAATGCTGGCGGGCAAGATTAAAACTGAATCCTCCCATATTTTAGTTTGATTTCATAGTCCAAAATATTTGTCGGCGTTCCTGGAAATTCTGTCGCTTTTTTTTCATTTTTCCTTTCCCCATTCCTCCGGAGTGTATTCAAAGGTGGAGTGGGTGTTTGACAAGCTGTCTGACCGACTACTGCAAGTCCACACATGCCTGTAAGGGAATGCCTGTCTCCTCTGAGGAGACTCATTGTAAGCCTGGCTGGCTCATAGCGACGGGCTTCATTTAAAATGTAACACAGAGATAAGAAATAACATCAAAACAAAAAGACATTTGGACAGGCCGGGCCCTGCTGGGATGTCTGTTGTGTGTTCTGTTGTAGGTTGTGTTGTCTTTGGGGCCTCCGCATCCCCGGGGCCAATCAGCTTTCCCTTGCCTTTACCTTGTCACGTTTGCACAACCAGCCAATGACTTGTCGCTTTCCTGGAGCCGCTGTGTGGGAGGAGAGACTTTACCTGAGGAGGCCAGCAGCACTTCCTCCTCCGCCCCATCTGCACAAACACACACACACACACAAATACACACACTCACACACACACACAGGTAAGTGGGAAGTGTTACCTGAGCCAGGCCCTGCTCTTATTCCTGTCCACCTTCTCACCCAAGCGGCTTCATCACTTCAACGCTGGAGATTCAGGTAAATCATCCTTTTACAAGCAAATCATATACAAGTTTTTTTCCATCAGGGATCTGCACTGTTTGCTCCCCTTTAATTGATTTGTTTTGTGTGTAAAATGGCACCTTGCCAGTTTCCCCTACCTTTAAGATATGTGTGATTTTTTTGCACTTAATACTTTAAAGTCTTCTAATTGGAAAGCATGTTATGGTTCAAGTATATGCAATGAAGAAAAAAAAAAGACATGGAAATGGGGGGTGAGCTCTGATTGATGCGCCTCGTCTCTAGGAGCAGTTTGAGACAGGATGGTTTCCCCCTCGTGATGGGTTGGATTGATTCGAGTCCACTCAACAGTAGACCGAGGAACCGGCGCAAATACGCGGGAAGTAGCGTCGGGTTTAACGACTTGTTCTTTGTGTGTGGCCCGGGGAAGGCTGCTTCTTAGTTTGAATGCAATGCGCTCGAGCCGTCTCTGATCCAGCAGGGAGCGCGTCCTCGCGGCAGGTAGTCACAGATAGTTGTGTAGATGGAGGGAGAGGACGCATTTACGCATTAATAAAATGTACTTTTGGTAGTTTTTGTTTTGAGACCTGCAGTAGTATCAATATTTAGGATTGAAAAATATTCTGAGGCTGTGTGTTGTCCATTCAGGAGGAGAGCCGCTCCGCGTACGGGTCCGTTGTTAATGTGTAACGTCGGAAGGCTTCCATGAGTGTCCTCTTTCCTCTCTCCTTGCTGCGAGACGCTTTTACGCGAGACACCGCCACGGCGTTCGCTCTACGCCTCCGATCACCTCGAGAACTCCGGCGGGAGTGGGTGGCACCAGCTGGCGCAGAGACGCTCCAGAACAATGCTACGTTCATACCCCGTCGGAGATGACAATACTCGCGCGCCCCACTTTAAGAGAAGGTAATATAAACTCGGAGAGTATGTTAGCTGATGAGGTCTGTTTCCATTATGAATGGACAATAAGGAATGAGTGGGGGAAGTATCTGGAAAGTCAGTAATTTCATGCAAGCAGAGGACTCCCCCTCCCTCGCCCCTCCCCTCTCCCCACACACACCTTTACTCATTTAGCCCCAGTTGGTTCCTCTCCTCGTTACCATCGTCTACTTTATGAAGAAGGCTCCGATCATTGGATACATCTTCAATGAAGCCAATGACTTGTCTGGATCTTGGAGGTGACTCTGCACCTCTTCCTCTGCTGATGAACTTGTCATCTATGCTGTCTCAAAAGTACAGAAGCCATCATCTTCTGGATCACCTCCAATTGCGGGGGGGGGGGGGGGGTGCTAGTGACTTTTTCTTTGCTCCACCCCGCTGCGCGCAAGCCAGCGTCAGCGCTCTACGGCGCGAGACAGAGGACTGTGAACGCGACACGTAGAGACGGCATGCTTCTGCTATAATCTGGCGCTATAGAGCTATAGAGAAAGTTACAGCGGGGCGGGCACCATTTTTTTAATGTCATGCCAATACTACGCCGCGATCGACTGGCAGGTCGCCGCGATCGACTGAGCACCCCTGATTTAGAGTGTGAATAAACTCGTGAAACAGAGAAGTACCGTCATGTAATCCATTGATTTTAACAATGTAACTGTATTCTAGATACCATCTATTTAAATTGTAACTGTAACGGAATACAGTTACTCATAATTTGTATTCTAAATACGTAACGGCGGTACATGTATTCCGTTACTCCCCAACACGGGGGGGGGGGGGGGGGGTACACAAGCAGAGTGTTTTTTATATCTTATGAGCTGCCGCAAAATTTTAACCACAAGGGGAGATCAAGCAAGTTTGACCTCTGACACGGACTTTCATCGGAATGGCGGCTAACTGAGAAATTGCCAACTCGATCGTCAGAACATTACGGATCCACTCCACATATATTATGGCAACGACAACTGGATACGACTAGGAGAGCAGGTTCAATTCAGGCCGCCCACATTTCCCGGCTTTCCCACGGGACGCGAAGGCAACACCGTTCTAGACAGTTTTGGCACGACTTTGGCTCAGCTTCCCTGCGCGTTATCAGTGTGCTGTCTTGTGCGCGAGTGGTTAATCCCATTTAGGCAGAGAACGCCCTCACGCGCGGACCCGACGCTTCAGCCCAGAGTGGTCTCATTCTGACAGACGATGCCATTGAGGCAGGACTTGTTTACACCTTCTGTAACAATCGCACTGGACACGTCCCGGACAGGTGCATTCTTCTGGATACACTGGACAGAGGGACAGTTTGACAGGGAGTTCCACCGACTCCTCCTAACGAATGAATAAGCGCTATAGCTGTCCGTCCAGCGTTTCCATGCAACAGCGCAGGCGGCTGTGAAGCCCCGGAATACGCACGAGGGGTGGGGGTGTGGGCTGGCGGGGATAGCTCCTGTAGAGATCGTGGGCACAGTGAAGAGCTGGACCCGGAGCGGCTTTTTTTTTTAAAAACCAATGGAGCGACAGGATGGCGGAGGAGGGGAGCTGTTTGGCAGCGTAAGTCACGATGGCGCAGAGGAGCCCGGTAAGAGCGCTTTGATGAATACTTTCCCCCAAAAGAATCGCAGAATTATGATGCCGAAGATGATGAGGATGAGGATGAGGATGGTGATTTGAGCGCGCGGGCAGAGACGGGGAAATAAAGCTGTGCGTCTGTTGGCGCACCAGTTTGACGAGGTCCTTATATTCCGTGTATTCCTTTTATTCCCCGTGGTTGCTGATAACGCGCATGGGCGCACCGATACGGCACGGGATGGGAGCCCTCACACACCTGACTCCGTCTAGTCAGCTCTTCACACTAAGATGCTGCTGATGGGGGACTGCTGAGAGGCGTCCTTTCAGCATCCTGGTATAGCGAAATGATTTCTCCAATTTGTAGATAGAAATCCAGCTGCTGCTGGAAACGTGTATGAGAGCAGTGAACCTGAAACAGTAAAGTTAGGTCCTAAACACTCTCACGCCAAAAGAGGGGGTTGAGAGGAACATATAGTTATGTTTGTTGTTCTTTAACAGTATGCATTAATTTGATCGTGTTTGAACGTGTTCATTAATGCAACTTTAAACATAAAGTATCCATCTAAATAAATTTGAAGTACAGGTCCGCTCAGAGGGTAAACAAGAGAAAACTGTGTGTGTGTGTGTGGGGGGGGTCGTATCATCTCCATTATGTAGTAAACCAACTAAAATAAGCATTGTATCCTTGTCACTTCAATCAAATGTAGACTTTTTAGTAATGTTGTTCTTCTGCCTGCAACCATTGCAGACAAAAATGAATCCTCAAGACCTGAGAAATGCAGTGATCGAAACAAATGATCAACTAATGTCAGGAGCGACCGGAATTTGCTGGGTAGGAGGAAGACAACACGCGCGTGCGTCCATGTGATTAAAGGCAGATCTGAGAGAAACCACTCCTTTCAACAACGGGTGTGGCAGGTTAATTAAACACCGGCTGGCTACGAGCGTATCAACGAACCTATTAACCCCTTCCCCGGTTGTTTACGAGGTCCTCTAATCGCTAACGCAATAGAACGTGTGGATTCAGATCTCAGGCAGGTTGACTACAGTTGTTAATGTGCGTGATATACAATTAAAATAGGTTGAGTTCCCAAGAGCCGAACTGAGACACACACTGAGTTGCCGCCGGCCTCGGCCTCCAGCCAAGAGATTTGCGGCCTTGAGTGGGGTCAGGTCGTCAGGGAATACCTGTGACTACATGAACTGAACCACATCCTGTAATATGTTTTACATCCATATAGAAATCTGACATAGAACACACATGTCGTTCAGGATGCATGTTTATGTTGATACGTGCAAGAACTGTATCAAAGGAAAGTTGCCGTGCCACACGTAACATGAAGAGCACCTCAGGTATTTCAGTTGAGGCCAAGGGCCCACGTCCACACTTCCATTTCATTGATGCACATTTGGAAGTATTACAGTGATGGAACGCAAAAGCTGTACGGAAACGGCAAAATTCAATCAAACTACCTCGATTGCAGAGAAAAGTTTTGATGCTCCCTCAAAAAGTGGTCTTTTCTTGGTGGTTTAACAGGACACATTGAAAATACACTACATTTTACAAAATCATACAGTGGAGGTGTTTTCAGTTGCGGTTAACCGTACAGCAACAATGCTTGTGCTTGGTCATGTGTCAGTAAACCCGTTAGATTTCTCGTCTCACGTCAAAAAACGCTCCCACTTGCTAAACCAGCAGATTTAGCAAGTCCATCTTTTATGTCAATCGCAAAGTGATCTTTGCAATGGTCAGATGAGGAAGGCCACATGTGTGTTAAATCACCATTGTAAATGAAGTACTGTTGTGTAAATATTTATAAAATATCTTTCCCGCTAATATCTCAGTCATAATAATAGCAATATATCCTTTTTTTCTAAATAGTTCAGTCTCACTGACGAGGATGGCAGTTCAGAGGAAATTGTGCATTTGAAATTGTGATTTACTCGGTCAATAGATGTCAACATGCTATCCTTTGTATCTTCTAGTTTTAATATTGCATGAGGGACAACAAGCGTATGGACGTTAAAGTATGTCTGTGTGTGCAGCGAATAGATTTCGAGTCTTCGACATTCTTTAAAAGATGCCTCTTTGTGGCCACCAGCATGTGAAGCTTTAAATAACCACACAGCAGTGGTGGGGCTGTGTGTTTTAGCATTAACGAGAAAAATACTTCACCAGCACCATTTTCAAGGTCCCAGACATTTACACTCACTGACATCAAGTCGCCCAGCGCTGCTTTCAAGGACCACAATGGTGTTTTGTGTATTTGAGCCCATTAACTAAATAGCGTGGACTCCACACACCACAACCACACTGTGTGGGTTAAGACAGACGTTAACCTTCGGACAGATGGCTTTTTCACTTGTTTTCATTTCAACTGAATCATCGTTTTGAGGCAAGTTTGCAACGCCTACCAGTTGATTTTTATCACTTACAAAAATTAACTGTTTGTGATGAATTACAATGTTATCAGTATTTTTTCAGTACAAATACAAAACAATGTATTTGGTCGTGGAAGTTCTTCCATAGGTGTTAAGGATCGTGGTGATAAGGACCCAACAAAAATAATTTTCTCGCACAAACAGGTTTAATTTCCACACAGGAACATAGCCAACACACCACAGATGAACCAAAACGATCCGAGACCAGACACACAGAAAGACACAGACTAAATACACACGGGAACGAGACACAGGTGGAGACACGGGTGGAAACAATCAGGGAACAATCAGGGAAGAAACCGACAAGCACAGGGAGGGAAGAGCAGGGAAACAGGAAACACGACAGGGACTTCAACATAAAACAGGAAACACACAGAACCTAACAATAGGACTGAGAAATACTAGAAAATGGAGTTGGACTGTGCTCAAATAACTGCTGAAATGGATGCATCATAAGTGACTGCGGCAGCATAATGTTCTGTGATTAATTCTGAAGGTGTAAGGTGTGTGACGCACGGGGGCAAATTCAGTGTCAAAGGCAAAGAACTTTGCGGAGTCAAAGAAGCAACATCCATTTTACCTTCAACCAAAACACCAGTAAAGTCAATTCTAGTTATACTGCCCGATATCACAAATCACCAGTTGGCCTCAGGGGGGTTTACTATCTGTAAAGTATACGGCACCCTCTGTCTTTAGACCCCGATTCAGATCAGGATAAACCTCCCGAAAACCCTTATAGAGGGAAACAATGGAATAAACCTTGAGAAGAGCAACAGAATCCCTCTCACAGGACATATAAGAAGCACCCAAGGGAGGAAGAACGATAAAAGGGGAGAGCTTGAATCTCCTGGAGGATGAAGATCCAGATCCCAACATCTGGTATGAAGTCCTGAAAAGAGAGAGAGGGAGAGAGAGAGAGAGAGGGAGAGAGAGAGAGGTCCCAGGATGACTGAAGGTCCGGCACAGAGAAGGTTGAGTAAAAGGACATAAATACATAACTAGGAGACTAGGGAGAGAGGGAAGACAGCAGAGAGATAGAGGCTCAACACTTGGACATGTGTACTTATGGGACGACAAACACATCTAGGGCTTAAAAGATGCAGTGGGTTTAGGTTTTTTCAGAAAATGTACAGAGTTCTCGTCAGCAGGACCAACTATAGTACCGGACTTAATAATATGTCCACTGAGGCCAGGACGCTTCGCCGTAAGGGTAACGGCAATAGGTACAGGCCTGAAGTAATCAATGTATAAGAAACTTAGGTTGAAAGATGAGTTTGAAGTTTGGGTTCATAGATTTATTTATTTCTAAACTGGTCTATGATCACCTGTTCAACAGTTGGTCAGTAAAGATACATCAGCAGGACAGACTTGTGATCTCAGTAGCTGTGGTTGGGGGTGGGCTGCAGGCCCAGAGTTTACGCCCCTCTAGTTGCAAAGTTATATGGTGATAACATTTAGGAAAAAGGGGTTTTAAGATTTGAATGGTTGAAATCTCTGGCCGTGATTCACCGAGTTCACTGACGGCCGCCGTAGAGAACTGATACGGCCTCTTTGTTGTTGATAATGGTGGTTCATTTCCTCACTAGGAGGGACCAATGGTGACCAGCTATTGCTTCTGTCCACCCTGGAGAGGGGTCCTCCTCTCTTGCTCTCCTGAAGGGTTCTTCCCTTTTTTCCCTGTGAAAGGTTTTTTTTTCTATTTCTTGGGAGTTGTTCTTGATCCGATGTGAGGTCCTGTGACAGGGGTGTCATATGTGTACGGACTCTAAAGCCTGTTGAGATAAATTAGTAATTTATGATATCAGCTATATAAAATAAACTGAATTGAACTGAACACTACTGGAGACCACCGGAGCGTTCACATACCGATCACTGAGCAGAGATTAAGGCGCCCCTATCGGCAAGAAAAGGGTGTAGTCGGTTTGGTGGTGATATTTCGATGAATCCATGTTTCAGTGAAAGCAAAGACATGAATAACCTGCTGAATCCAGTTTATTGTCCAGGGAACAAACGTCTGCTGAGATTAGCCTTCAGCCGAGCTTGAACGGATTGAGTAGGATATTCAACCTGGTTTATTTATTTATTTTAAACAGAGAATTAAAGGAATTTTAAGGAACATTTAACGCTGTGTTTGGAGACACAGAGAGGCCTCTGTGTTCATGCTCACTGCCATGTAAATAAACATCTGAGACATTAGAATGATACGATGTTCCTCTTTAAATAAGTAAGTTGTGTATTGCAGTTTGTGATCCCCTTCTACAGACACCTTGAAGACCCTTTTCTTTATGACGGTTCCTCCTGGGCTTTTATTAATTTGCGATACACGTCATCATTGTTTGGAGATGTGATTATTAGCCTGTGGTCCATGGAGGGAGCAGCTTGATGCAGGGACTCTGTGTTGCTCATCGCTCTGTGACTGATGAGTTGTTCTCTTTGGTCAAAGCTTCATTACAGGTTCTTGTTGAAATGCCTCTGGGTAATAATAACAAAAGACCCATGAACCCATTCTGATAACATACTCGGCTGCAGTGGTACAGTAATGGCGTCGCATCGATCATGTGACAGCTGGATCGTCGCACAGACAGAACAGGCTCACTTCAGACATGTTACAAAGGAGCAGCTTGTAATGTAAGACGCCAGCTGAGCAAGGCGTCCGTCGGTATCCATGGGGACAGCTGTTTCCTGTGGTGGCGGAGAGTGGCGAGTGCATCCCGTAGTTTATCTGTGTGTTTCTTCCCTTGTTCAGTGCAGAGAGCCTGCCACGCCGCTCTGGTGCATGATGTGTTCACTGCCATCACGTCAAGTCCACCGGGCGCTGGGCTGCGAGGGAATACAATACACTACGAGCTTGGATTCAAGAACAACATTGTTTCCATGGAAACAAAACCCATAACCCATCACAACACATTGTTCTAAAAGGTTTCCTAATGATTCTGATATTTGCAGTTCAGGCAGAATATGTGGAGAGTCCGCTATTGTTGGCTGGAAAATGTTCCCTTTGTGAGCATCTAATATTCACATTAAACTCTCAACGGACAGAAGAACGGAACAAAATCAATAAACAAATCCAAGTGACATCCACATGTTGGTACAATACAAATCCTCATGGCGTCAATAACAGTACACAGCTAAAATGAATATGGGTAATAGATTTGATTCTATCTATCTCTCAGAATGTCATGTGCATACAGTTTTACCCATAGATGGGTTACTGCACAGAGGCTCAGGGCTGAGGGGAGCTCTGATCCACAGCGGTGAAGAGCCTGTTAGCATCTTTTAATATTGAATATCTACTAGCAAATCTGACCCGAAAGCCGTTGGATGAATACAATTAATTGATATTTATTCTTGCTGTTTTGTTGACTTCGTATTACAGCAGCATAGCATACTGAGGCCAAACGGGACATTTCCATTCTAACACAGATACACGAGTAAAGCCCTTTGAATCAGAACAGCTCTGCTCTAGGGAGACAGAGTAGAGGTGTGTCAACTACAAACAACACCTGATCTCTATTTGTTTTGTGTCTCTGAGTCCGTCTCTCTTTACGGGGATCTCTCTCAGTCTGGGCGTTGGGGGAGGTTTCTTTTGACCTGTCGCTGGTCCGGGTTCCCCATCGTCTCATAATCTCTGCACGACGACCGTATCCCTGACACAGGCAGACCGTGCAGGAATGTCTTCTTCCCTGTGACAGCCATTCGAATGATCATTTAGAAACAGAATGCATTAAAAAGAGTCTTGAAAGACAGTACGGAAACAGCCCCCCCTCTCTCTCTCTCGCTCTCTCTCTCTCGCTCTCCCTCTCTCTCACTCAAATGACTAATTCTACATCCCTCTCTCTGTTTCCTCCCCCAGGTTCTCCTGCTCGTGAACACTCAGGCAGCCAACAGCGGGAGCTGGCCGACACGATGAGAAGGACCGACTACCTGCCAGTCGCTGGCGAGGAGAAGAACCCGGGTGCAGACTTCGTCAACACCGACGGCAGGAACAACGAGTCCATCGTAAGACTTTACGTCGACGTTGTCATCATCAGGATTTGTGTTCTTTTACCAAGAGGAAAGCTCACATTTTTCAATTAGTTGAAAGGATATACAGACTTGTGACTAATGAAGCATAAAAGGCCTATTATGCATGTACATACTTCTAATGCTGATGTATAACTGATATATAACGGGTCATAAATGGGCCTGTAATAGGTAATTAGATATAAAATATCTAAATTTTTCAGTCCCTCGCCTGTGTCCATGCTCATCAGCACATTTATTGGATAGCGTTCGTAAAGTTGAATAGAAACACTGAGATCCAATGAAGAATCAGTTGTGGAAGGCATTCCCACCGGCTTGAGGGAATGATGCGTTGTACCTTGAACCGTATGTGAACACAACTCGCTATGAGAGGTTCTACATAGCTTCATTGGTGGTATGAACCCTTCAACGGAGCTTCCAAACAGAACATTTGCAACTGAACAGCAATCATCGCTCATAATCAGGAACAACCTGTTTGGAACACTTATTTACACACGTTGTCCCTCAACCGCCACACGCACTGAATTTATAGAGCGTTTGCTACTTTTAGTAGAATTCAGCCAAAAAAGACGTCTGAAAATTTTAAACACATCCATGGTGCTTAGACCTGGTGGCTCAAATTGGAATCAGAAGTCTCCCAACCGTCCATGGTTAGAGTTAGACTAAACTAGAGTAAGACTAAACTAGAGTTACACTAAAATAGAGTTAGACTAAACTAGAGTCTTATCTATCGATACATACGGTATGTTTCACATGTATGTAGTGAATATAGTCTTTAGCATCCATGAAGGTTGTGCATTGAGTAATACGTGGGCCCTGTGTGTAGAGCAATAGGTTATAAAGCTCATATCATGAGCACATTATTAATTTCCCTGGTTGGACTGGTAGCTTGGATCCGAGGAAGATGCTTGAGACACATTTTAATTTAAATCTAGTGTCTCCGAGGGAAAAGTGCTCATTAAAACTTCATTGGCACACACTGTGCAGACGGTCAGTGTGCTGACACAACATTAACTCAACATGTTGTGTACCTGCTCACACAGCAGCGGGGAACACTTTAACAAAAGGAAAGTGAAAACCAACGATTGCAATTGTTTCGTTAAGTAAATTGCATCAGAGCTGTTTATCCATGAGGAGAGTGTTGTTGTGTTGTGGGAACTAATGAAAGCTCGGGTGCACATGCAGGCAGGCCAACATGCAGGCAGGCCAACATGCAGGTGGACTAGCATGCAGGCAGGCCAACATGCAGGCAGGCCAACATGCAGGTAGACCAGCATGCAGGCATGCCAACATGTAGGTAGACCAGCATGTAGGTAGACCAGCATGCAGGCAGGCCGACATGCAGGCATGCCAACATGTAGGTAGACCAGCATGTAGGTAGACCAGCATGCAGGCAGGCCGACATGCAGGCAGGCCGACATGCAGGTAGACCAGCATGCAGGTAGACCAGCATGCAGGCAGGCCAACATGTAGGTAGACCAGCATGTAGGTAGACCAGCATGCAGGCAGGCCGACATGCAGGCAGGCCGACATGCAGGCCGGCATGCAGGCAGGCCAACATGCAGGCAGGCCAACATGCAGACAGACCAACATGCTCTACAAGTGTCACCAGTCGTGATTAGGATTCATGACCTGCACAGATCTTAAATAATTGATGCTCAATTCTGCGCAAGACATTGCTGTGGACTGGATGTTCACGAACCAGTAAGCAACTAGGCAAAGTAATGTGGCACACACAGTTACAAAGGGGCGACAAAGCCATGAATAATTCTTTGATATCTTCATTGCATTCAGAAAATGAATTCTTTGACTCAACGTCTACATGCATTTGCAGCGTTCTGCTCCATATGATAACACAACAGGAAGCCGAGCTGTAGCACATTCTTGAGCTTTTTCATTTGCTTATAGAATCAGCCGGTGTCAGGGGGACAGGAAGTGATTTGTTTTACATGTTAAATGACTCTGGATTCAACAGAATATTGAGCTCCAGCAGCAGTGGAGTGGCTGTGAAGAGAGCAGCGCTTTAAGTGCCACTTGAGCTGAAGGATATTCTTTCAGCTCAGCGGCTCTCTTCAAGCCCGGCAGCGTTTTGCATCGCCACGACAACCAAAAAAATAGGGAAATCTTGCACACTGCAGAAAACCACATTGGACAATGTTCACCATGTAGGAAGGGAGCAACAAAGAAATACATCATTTGCAAGATATCATTTGCCCCGTTGTATGATGGTGCATTGATCTAGCAACTGTCTGCCCACAAGTTCCCCAGATCACCTTTAGGAGCAGATGATGTCATATTTGCATGAACAGCTTGTAGCGCTGACCCCAAGTGGCAAAATATGAATGATCGAGCTGAAATATATCTCACTGTCCACATATTATCTCTCCTCTACTTCATGTTCTATTCTAGTCAGTTCCATTATAGCTGATATTGACCTTAAGTGAAGAAAAAAGAAAGATCAGTTGTCTCAACTTAATAAACTCGAAATTGTGGAAAAAGTTTGATATGGCTCAGAACAAAAAACATACTACACATAATTGTTTGTCTTGAGAAAATGAGATAATTCAGATGAATCAGTTGCAATCACTAGAAATCTGTAATTTATCGGAGAAATTACGAGATAATTAAATCATGTCCCTTTTGTCAGTACAGGGTGAGAAATGTTTCATGATTAGGACTTAATATCACTTACATCCTAAATTGGGCCTAGCAGAAAAGCAGCTGTGGCCAATTTCAGTGCATATGGAATATGGCTTCAGAGGCATAATTGATTATTATATGCGCCACCAGCGCGAGACACTTATTATGAGGAAGTTTTGGTGCCAAACGTGCTTCTGCTTGGCAGCGAAATGAAAGCTGCTTTTTCTTTTTCCTCTAGTGGGATGAAGTGTTTCTCACTTCCCTCTTGTGGTGTTTATCTTTGGAAATACTTTCTACTGAAGACATAGTCGCTATGAAACCTGCTGACATTGAGGTCCGTGGGTTGGCCACAGTTCCCCTGTCAACATCCAATTGTGTTTATTGTTGTGAGTCCTGGACATGGAGCTCTGTTGTCCTCCATCGTGTCGTACCCTACAGATATCTGCGTAGACACCTCTGGAGTTGAGTGAGGAAACTGCCTCCTTCAGGTACCATCATCCCATCTGTCTGGGCTGAGGAGGAGTATGCCAAATGTATTCTTGGCACTGTGGCCTTGCAGGTTGCTGGAGTTAAAACTGTGATTTGACTCGTTCGAGAAAAAAAAAACGACTGTTCCAGCTGTTACTTGCAGCTTTCTGCTTCCATGAAAAAAAAATATTGACTTAAACTGCTGGGTTATCTCAGCCTTAAGCTTTTTATGGCTCCGATATGTGTGTGTGCGTGGGTGTGTGGTTGTGTGTGTGCATGTGTAAGCCCAGAAGAGAGGAGAACCTCATTTCCCGGTGGCTCAATGAGAGAGATACACCACCACATCCTCATGCGCCCTCTGAGAAGCGCCCTCTGGCCTTTGCAGCTATGACTACTTCCTGTCGAGGGAGGAATGAGGATGAGTGTGCATGCGCACACACACACACACACACACACACACACACACACACACACACACACACACACACACACACACACACACACACACACATTCAAACGCACCAGACCCTTACACACACGGGCACACACTGTTCACTTCATGTCAGCCCACTGTGTCAATATTAGTTTTCAGCACAAGTTCAGAGTTTATGGCTTTTTTATTGACGGCGGCCTGTCTTATCTTCAACATGTATTGCTGCGTAATTGTCCCTCTATCACCATGTAAACATCCGTGTTGGATATCGGCTGCTTTTAGTGCTTAAGCAAATTCCCACGCAGTTTGTGATGTCTTCAGACTCCCAAAGCTCACAAAATGTTGCGTACTGCGTAATACTCCTCCAAAGAATATCTGGTTATTCAGCGGCTGAATCTTTGACTGTGTTCACCAGCTCGCCGCTAACTTTGTCAGCTGTTCGGTGCGGGGCACTCATGTCTTCACTGGGGTGATTAATCAAGTGAGGAGTAGTGTCATTTCCTCACAGACTTCTAGACAATCAAACTTGTTATTGCAACCGGAGGAGTTAAATGCAAGTTTAAAGCACTTCAGCTTTGGCTTCACTTTTCAGAAGCGGAGGTCGATGCTTCCCAGAACCCCCAAAACATATTTCTACACTTGAATATTAACCTGCCAAGTTTGCTGTGTGCTGTATATTGTGAGAATTTATTTGAATGGATTGTATTTAGGAATATGCACCAAGTAAACATATGGCCTATGTCCAAACTAGATTTAGAAGCCATGGGAGTGGCATCAAGGCCCTTATCATTTCACCTTTGTAGCGCACATTTTAACCAATCCAATTAAAACATTGGGTCTTTGAAGCCCCTGTGATTTTGTCGCCTTGCCCAGTTGGACATTCATCTGTCTCCATGTGTTTGACTAAAGAACACCAAGACTAAAGGGAAAACATAGTGCAGTTAAAAAGGATATATTAACGCTAGTCTAAAGAAAATTACATAATACATTTTGTTTTTCCTTTCGACATACGACATACGTAATTCTTGAGGTCTAAATATCTAGTTTCAAGTCTTCTACAATGATGAAATTATGTTAATTTAGTAAATTATCCATGTAGAATCAACCAGACCATAAAGCAAGGTATGCAGGGCTAACTGTGATTGACAGGTTGATGCTGCTATCAGAGACATAAACAGTGTTTCCACGTCACTCCTCCACATTCCAAAGATCTTACCTTCTGTTCATTGGTTGCAAACAAAAAAACACGGAGACAGTCGTAACCCACGATGGCAATGACGAAATTGCGGTCCACAAACCAACGGGTTACGTCACGCTGACTACGCCCACACACAGTCTGGTTCCTTGTTTATGAATCCCACTGCTTGTGTTGCCCTGACTGACCAGTATCACCAACAGATATATATATATATATATATATATATATATATATATATATATATATATATATATATATATATATGGTTCAAAGTAACAATCATGTTCCCACCAGGAGGAATTATTATAGTCAGCAGATACAAAATATGTGTTTATGGCCAAATACCTGCTCAACTAAATGTCCTGAACCACAGCGGTCGACTGAGCTAACTGCCTTCCATTTGGTTCACTTTCCAATGGAGCTGCTAGCATGGCTGTAAACTCTTGTACATCCTTGTTTAGACGGCAGAACTAGATGTAGCACAAATTTCATTTTTAGATTTATGTGTTTATTTAAGGCCATAGTTGTTTATACTCTACTTTTATGTCTACGTTCTATTTTTTCCCCTGTGGGGTGTTCTTCTGCATTCTAGTGAGATAGTAGTGACGTAATCCCCCTCCATCCCTCCCCCTCCCGAGCATCATAAATTATCATGTAACATAATCAAAACAAAGATTATTTTTTTCTGTTACGAGTTTAGACATTGCGATAAACAGCTCGCTTCTTGTATTGTGTGTCGACTTGCCAGGGTTCAGTGGAAGTAGGGGAGGATCTGTGTGTGTTTGACCGATGTGGGCCTTGTGGTTTCGGCAGATAACCTCAGCCAGCACACACACACACGAGCACGCACACACACACACACACACACACACACACACACACACACACGAGCACGCACACACACACACACACACACACACACACACACTGTTACAGAACAAATAGCCTGGACGTTGGTTCATCAAGCCGCAGGACTCAGCTGTAATGAGACAGGGATACGACTGGACAAGGTCAGGCAGAGGTTGTTTATTTTTTCATACACTAGATTATGTCAGAAAATAAAAATGTAAAAAACATACAGTAAATATAATCTACATCCCAGATTCCAAATATCCATATATAAATGCTGTTTTTTATCTTCACACTGAACTCATATTGTGCTCACTGAAACTTGTATTAAGTTCCCAGAGCGCAGATATCTTCCTTTGTCATGTGATGATAATTGTATCACATATTAATGTATTAATATCCTGTTGTAATTGTGCAGTATTACAGTGGTGTGCAGATTCCAGGTTGTGTCCCTGAAACACAAAGATGTTCTTATACTAGAAGCTGCTTTCAAATAACAAAAACATTTTTAAAAAGCCAAGACAATATTATTATTAATTAGAATTGCCCCCTAAAAGATGTCAGAGAAATATAACTGAAGCCAAAGTATAGTTAAACAAACTCAAGCAAACTTGAGTGACTTAACCGTCCTCAACAGAGACAACGATATAATTAATGACACATGAGGGGAAACGTCTGGCCAAACAATTAAACGAGGGATTGACGGAACAATAAATGAACTGAAGAAGAAAAACTGAACCGTAATGCGAGATGTAACCGTGTTTGTTGTTTGAATAGATTAAATGTGCCTGTAACTGACCATTAACGTAAATCAGTGAAAGGGTCAGGATGGTAGCGACATCACTAAACGTTTGCATTGAATGTTAGCAAACTTATTGCAAAGAGTTTGTTTGCAGGTGGACTCAACGGCGGATTAAACTACATTTGGTGTTGTTGCGTAATTGTCCGTGATAAAGAAGAAGGTCCCAGAGTGCTCGCTGTATTTAACTGTGCATGTAGCAGGTGGATGCCACGTGGGTTATACGGCTAAATTAAAGCTACCTGACAAATAGTTTCTCAGTCTCCAGGTGGAACACGATAATTTTCAAAAGATGTGTTTTAAAGTACGAGGCGCCATCTGCAGAGATACTGCCTCTCATCATATTGTATATTGTATGTGACGAACCAGCAGGCGGGTCAGGTCCCATGTCATTGTCTCTGGGGACAGTAAATGGTGCTACATTGCATGTGTAAGAGTGTATGGTGCCCGGGAGTGCATTAGTCCAGTGAACCCTCAGGTGAATATTCTGCAGAGCATTAATAGCCTGAATTCCTGTGACAAACAACAACCATGTTATCTACTTCCCCCCCAGCGCTCTCACTCAGTCTGCATCTTTTAGATTCCCATCTCTCTTAGACGTTGGATTTTGTTCCCAGATAGTGGTCACTTAAACGTCATATTTCGGGGTGGACATTCTTAGACATTCTTGGATTCTCTGTGGATAAACAGTCCAGAAAATGTGTAAGCATTGACATTTTTTGCAAACCTTGTTTTTCATTTTTATAATTATTTTTGGGACATTTTGGCAGATGAAGTGGTGCAGTAAAAGGAGTGGTGTACAGAACAAGGGGGATTATGGAGCGTCCGTTATTTAAAGTTACGAGGTGCAATATTGACTATAAAGAGCGAGGAAGTCACGACCAACGGGCGAGAGGGTTCACACAGACCGTTACATGCTCGTTATATATTTGTACTAGTTACGTTGTTACGGTTGCTGCGCCTTTTATATAATATTTTTGTGAACACAAACCAATATCTTTCTTTTTACAATAACCAAGTTGTTTCGTCACCCACACCTAAGCAGTTTTTTTTCTCCATGTGAACCATTTGGCATTGTGCCTGTAAGTGTGATACGACGCTGGTACTTTATGATTCCTATTTCTTGTACGCATCTTTGGTTAAGAAACGTCGACATGCAAAATATCCATTGATTTCAGAATCATACAATGACAAACTTCTTTTCTGTTGGCTGCTTTGTGAAAAATGTTTCACAACATTTTTCTAAAACTTTACGGTATGCACAAAATACATAACATACAGTAAATCTAATAGGTATTGTATTGGGATTTAATTTTGATAATTACAGAACATATTTGTATGGGTCCGATAAGTCTCAATATTAATGAATGCAAACAGAAGGATTCACAATAGTTTATTGTGATTTATATATGAATCACTGTCTCCACAATCAGATGTTTCAGTTCATACAAAATGGTTATCACTATATATAAATGTGTATATATATATATATATATATATATATATATATTTATTTATATATATATATATATATATATATATATATATATATATATACGATGCTCACAGATATATTTTTTTATTAAATAAGTGTAACAGAAATACACATACATATGAGTGAATCACATTGGTGAGACTCCCCCGACGATGCTTGATTACCAAATTTATTTATTTCCCAGCAGGAAATGATCTGTTGCCAAACAGATGTCTCCTCCGCATTAAACCAATCACACGAGCCAGGGGACACGCGATTAGAACATTTTCCTTTCAATGTTTTTTAAAAACATTTTTGTAAAAATTCCACAATGTGGCGATCCTTTGAAGCTGACCGCTAGCATAGTGATCGCCAAGAAGGATTGCATATGATACAGTAAAATACTGGAGATTGTTGACCTTTTAGTGACAGTATTCATATTTTATAAGATAGATGTTCCTATAAATACGTAGTAAGCTTTATTCTGTCTATTTTCTTGTCTCGCTTCTAGCCTATGAAAAATATGTACGCGGATGAGGGCTCCCCTCTGTATCCACGGCTGGGCCCATTCTTCACGGACGGCCGGCGGCGGGTGGACTACGTTCTGGCGTACCAGATCCAGAAGCCCAACAGCATCCGGCGCCAGTCCTCCAAGTTCAGCGACAACAATTTCATCCGGCGTCTCCGGCGCAGCATGAGTATGAGGAGCAGCCGCGCCCCGCTGCAGCCCAAGGAGGACCCGGAGATCGCCGCCCAGAAGCAACCGACAGACTACCACGAGGACGACAAGCGCTTTAGGCGGGAGGAGTTCGAGGAGAACCTCCTGGAGACGGGACTGGAGCTGGAAAAGGACGAAGGGGTGAGAGCCGAATGCAACGTGGTATTCTGTAAATATACCTTTTCCATTCCAGCACCACGCCGAGGCAGCTCACAGTTGTGGTAATTAATTCCTTGGCATTTGTAGACCCTTTAAAACAACGGCTCCTTCCTCCAACTTTAGCGCCAGCTAAAGGTCATTCCTACTACCACTCGTAAAAATGTAAGATCAGACTATTATTTCGTTCTCACTCAAACCTCTTTGGCTGCTGAGCATTCATTCTTGTTTTTAGGCTTTTAGGATGAGGTCCGACTGATTTGTCTGGCCAACGTTAAGCAATCTCGGCTAACGAGTTTATGTGAAATTGCAGGCGTTGAAACCAGCCAAATTCAATCAGAAGCAGGACGGAGCCGCTGTAGCTAATCTAATCTCTGATAGCATCCAGGACCTGCTTCCACAGGGTAAAAAAATACCAACAGTGTGGGAAGACGACACGCTAACATTTGCAGCTAGCCCTTAGCATTTGATTTGAGCGTTTAGCTTCTTGCCAATGAAGAGAGACCACCCTGCAAACTCTTCATCACAGCCTCGATGCCCGTCGCCACGAGATGTGGAGAAATCCAGAGCTCGACGGATCCCCTTATGATCATCTAGGAGCCGGTGGTTGGGGGAGGGGTGACGCAAAGACTCGATTATTCCTTAATTCGTGTTCTTTGAAAGTTGTCTTTCGAGTCATTTATGCTGATCAAGATCAACATTCAACATTCAAAAAGGGAAAGAATAGTTTGTGAGACAGCAGGAACAACATTGAGCCGGTCACCAGTCAGATTCAGATCATGTGACGGATCGTGGAGAACCGGAAGGTGACAGGACTCGATCCTCCGTGTGTGAGGGACACATTTGAGGTTCCATGTTGTCCTCTGTTTCGATGTCTTTGAGATTAGCTCTATTACGTGTGACTTTCAACCTGCCCATCTCTACGTGATGGGTTTTTGGGATTATATCGCCCGACAGAAAAGGCGCTACTCGTAATAAAATAGCTGTCGTCATGCTTCAGGTACCTCCAGGATCAGTCGTTGTGTTAGAGTCTGAATGAGTATGTCAGTGCGCTTTATTGAGTTGGGGTTAACCTGTATGGAAAGTGAGAATAGTTCATGTTGTCGTACATATGGACTCAGCTTGAAGACTCAGTGTGTGACGCTGTGCAGTCAGTCACAGAAGGTGTGTGTTACATGACCCTGTATGTATTTGTTTTTAGGACAGCATTATGATATATCATTGGGATGTACACTATAGTTAAGCTCTTTCATTTATTATATATATCACATCATTATTTTTATTTTATTTTAGAATGATATATTATTTTTAGGATTCATGACATCTCCAGTGCTCCAGTAGCTTTTTTTTAAGTATCTTTACTGTTTATTGTGACTGTGATGCACAAGTACATGAATCCGATTTGGCAATACATCTGTTTGATTCTGAAAAAAAAAAAAAAAAAAAAAGCTACACATCTTCAGTGTATATGGATTATGTCCGTTTTGTTGGCATTAAATTGGAACTGAATGAGGCCAATTCTATGTTATCTTTTTGCCCTTAAAGCTGCCAATGAAAAACAATTCAGGCTCTCAAGTTTACAATATCTGTTATACAACCTCATGAATTACATTTAAATAATAAAATAAACTTCAAATATGTTTAGGTTATTAATATTATGTGTTAAAGCTGAGTTGAATTTGTTGACACACTTCACATTTGAATTAACGCAGAGAGCTGCGGTGACGCTTGTTTTTCATATTTTATATAATCTAAATGCTGATATTTGGTCGGCTTTATGCACTGCTGTGTATTTGGTACACGAGTGGACCCGTGAACACAAAAGAGATGTGTTTTCATTACCGGAGAAGCAGAGCTTTTAAAACAAAATCTTTCTTTAGAAAAGACAAATGGAGACTCTTCACGCAGTGAATCATCCATTTAGAACGCAAAGGAAACCCCAACGTTTTTTTTTGTACATGTAAAATATTAAAAACCCATGAGTTATGCTGTAGAACAAAACCTTAAAGTGTCTTAAGCCGGTGTTAACCATGTACCTTATCACCAGCACCAAAATGCCATTCAGAAACCCCTTTGGCTTCCACGCCAAATGCTGACTCAGGACCTGGGTTTCATGATTCATTCCTGCAGCACTTTATCATAACACAGAACAGATATTGACAACAAAATATATAATTTCAGTCTTTCTGCACAAATTTGACAGATATTGTTAAACATGTGACACCGTTAGGTAGTTAGTTTCACTCATTTTCTTCTTCATCACACTAAAACAAACACAAAATTACAATTTCACAATTTGTATTTATTAAAGCTCACAGTGCTTATATGCAACTACTAGCTGAACCATTACAATATAGTAATTATGAACCCAATTCCTATTTCGCCATTAGCTTTCCATGGTTACACGCTTTAATTCACAGAGGCATCCATTTCAGACAAAAACTGTTCCTTCATGATAAATTGAAAGCAACAGAGCAGATCAATAACAGTAGTAGTCATTAGCCAGATCAATTATATTTGGCAAGTCCATTTCATGATGTATTTCACCCTTAAAGAGATGAGTAATTGACATCCACCTATAATTGCTGTTTTTTTCAAACGCATATATAAACCCCATTTGTTATATTCCAATTAACAGTACATTAATCTTAGCTGCATCAACCTTACTTCACAACATGCCCATGCTTCCTGTCAGCAGGCATTTTCCAAATAACACGGTAAATCTCTGTGATGTACCAGTCAGCTAGTTTGAACTGGTTCTTGTGTATTACTGTATCCAGACAGGTCAGTGTGCCGAGCTGGAGGGTGCGAAGTGAGTCTGGCAGTGCATGAGTGGTTTTACATAACTGTACAAGCTGCAGAGAGAGAAAGATCGCATATGCAGCAATAAAGACGTGTTTGTGCTGAAATGGATGCTGTGGATTTTCTCTGAAAGGAAACCGGACTCTACCAGACAGTAAAAAGATGAATCTAGCAGAAGGGCAACTTGCTTGCGCTGCGGAACACAATGTTCTGTTCAAATAAGTATTGTTAGATGTGGATTGTATGTTATAAGTCCAAAACTTTGTTGCATTTCAGAGCAAGATCCCGGGAATCGGCTTCCTGAAGATCCACGCCCCCTGGGACGTTCTGTGTCGAGAGGCTGAGTTCATGAAGCTCAAGATGCCGACCAAGAAGGTACTATCCCCGTTGGTTAATGCTCCATTCATTACATGCCTCTTTACCATAGCTTCTTCTTTCCCTGGAGCTTACTGAATTGGCTCTTAGAGCTGGTAAGATCTGGTTAGCAAGATACCACCACGATGAGGCCAATTAGTGGTAATGGCTCATGAGATTTAAAAAAGGAAACCAATAACCATTGAACACCTCCCTACAGTGTACCTGATCAGAGGTATGGGATACCAGCAGAATGAAATTAGCTGATCCAGTCACTTAATACCAACCACACTATTTGATTTATACCCTAAAGTCTCTGTGCATCTCTGGAGACAAATACTAATACAATTAAAGCTGCAAGCAGCGTCAAACGGGTCCTCGTTCCTGCTGCGCACGTCGGGGGTGCCGGCCGGACGCCGGCCCCGTGGGCCGAGAGGGCATTACCGCCGTTCGGGCGTTTAACTGATATCCTCAAGGCGTGAATTCTATGCGGCATGAGAAGTTTGGATCAGATTCGAGCGAGTCCAGTGTAGTCAGCAGGGGGCGCTGTGACAATTTGAAGATATAAATGCATCATTTATATCCACGTGAAGTGTAGACCTTGTCAGTTAAACTACATGTGAATGTGATGCTTTTTAGGCTGATTTGCTTTGGCCACTCAGTGGCGCTATGACCATAATTTAAAATTATCATATGGATGTGTTCAAGGTCAGTATGTGATGACATACGAGGAATATGGAGCAGATTGGATAATGTATGGCCGAGTTACATAAATGTACATGATAATGGCGAATGACGTTTCTTTTCCGGTCCGGAAAACGCCCAAACATTAATATTTTTTAAATCTTTGGAAGATTTCTCAAGACAAAGGTCTCAAGACTATACTGGCCTAGTTTGAAAATAATCGAGTTTATGCTCTAGGAGGAGTTAACTGTTTTACAAACCCCCTAAAACGTGAGAAAATAATGTAAAGAAGTCATATATTGAGGGATTGATTGTAGCGCCCCCTAAAGTTCAAATATTATGAAAAAATTAGGGTATCTTAAGGGATGTCATGTGAACATAGTCTACTAATTTGGTGAGGATTGGCCAATTGATATGGAATTTAGGTGTCTTTAAATATCAGGCCACACCCCTTGGATGTTCATTGGTCCATATTCTCTGAACGCAATGAGATGTCAACAATCTTTTAAAGATTTTTGATTGCATTTTAACACTAATTAACCACGACAAGTCATGTAGAAATCGCAACTATTGTTTGGGAGGAGTTGAAAAGAATGTGTTTTTTACAAAATTGAAAATGGCGTAAAATTAAAGTGGGCGGAGCTTATGGTCATAATGTAATTTTTTTAGAGCAGGTCTAAGCGGACATGTATGATGAATGTCAAGGTAATCGGTCATCGGGGGAAAATAACGTGGCCGTTTGAAAAACCAATATATGTCTAGGGGGCGCTATTGAGCCATATTGCCATTCCAAAGCATTCAAATCATATCAGGTAACTACATCTGTGACTTTAAATACGTGCGCTAAGTTTAGTTACGTTTCAAGCATTTTAAGTCCCTCTAAAGCCCCTTCGTTGTTTGATGCGAAGAATGGGTTGCCACGGCAACAGTGTTGGACGAAACATAAAATGCTTCGTCTTCTGGCATCATGGAAGTCTAATCTTCATGTGGAACAAATTTGATGTTGATCTGATTTACCTTCTAAGAGAAAGAAGCCAAAGTATAAACTTTTTTTGTTCCGGTTGCCAGTAGGTGGCGCTACCACTAAATAAGAAAATTAGACTGCACTTGTCTTCAGGCCTGGAGTGTCATCACACATGTGGAGTTTGGAAAGGATCTGATGAGGTGGAGTCGAGTTACATCAGGTTATTCATTCACGGCGAAGGATCAATGTTTGACAATAGAGAGATTCGCCGTAATTTAACGTGTCGCTACGAGCTTCACAGGGAAGCATCATCAAGGTCTTAGGTCTATTTTGGTATATTTTAAGAGGGATCTGAATAATCTGCGAGGAGCAGGGTATAAAAGTAGAAAACATGTAACTTTGTATTGCCACTAGTTGGCGCTAAGACCATAATAAAAAAATTAGCATGTGAATCTCTTCAGGGTCAGTATGTCATGACGTATGAGGAATATGGAGCATATTAAACAATGTATGGCCGAGTTACAACAACGTACATTTTCATGCCGAATGGCGTTTCTTTGCCGGTCCGGCAAACGCACATGGTTTAATATTTTTTAAATCCTTCAAAGATTTTTGAAGACAAAGGTCTCAAGACCATACTGGCCTAGTTTGGAAAGAATCGGGTTTACGGTCTAGGAGGAGTTAACTGTTTTACAACCCCTAAAAACATGAAAAAAAGGCCACAAAGGCCTATTTTCAGGGATTGATTGTAGCGCCTCCTAATGTTCAAATATTATGAAAAAATTAGTGTGGATTAAGGTTATCCTTGTGGACATAGGCTACCAATTTGGGAAAGATAGTCCAAGTTATTTGGAAATAAGGTGTCTTTATATAATAGGCCACACCCCTTGGATGTTCACTGGTCCATATCTTCTGAACGCAATAAGATATCAACAATTCCTTGATTCAAATTCCTTTAAATTGAACCAATAATGAACCTCAGAAAGTTTGGTAGGAATCAGAACAAGTGTTTTGAAAAATAAGTGGTCAAAAACAGTTTTTTACAAAATTCAAAATGGCGGAAAATTTAAGTAGGCGGAGCTTAGGGTCCCAAGAGGATTTTTTGTAGAGCAGGTCAATTCTGATCTGTTGACCAAGTCTCAAGTCAATCGGTCATCGGGGGAAGAAATGTAAATTATTTGAATTTCTTTTTTTTAAAGGGGGTGCTACAGAGCCATTTGTTTATCGACTTATACGAAAACTCGATAATATAAAAATGTTCACCAGTCTGCTTGTGCATGTGAAATTTCAGTATGCTGGGGTGTACGGTGTGCGGCCAGACGACGTTTAAACACGACAAAGGAAAATAATAATAATCGGATGAAAACCAATAGGTTCCTCTACGACGAAGTCGTCACGAGGACCCTAATTATGAAATATATTATTAACTCGGCAGACCGGATCTAGATAATGCCATATCATACTGTCTTATTCAGGACTAGCGGGACACATTAAACGGTTTAAAGGCTTTCTTTCAAGTAGATTTGAAGCAGTTCAATTCAATACATGTCAGTTTATTTGTATAGCCCAAAATCACAAATAAAATGTTTTCCTCAGAAGGCTTTAAAATTTGTACACATACGACCTCCCTGTCCCAGGACCTCACATAGGATCAGGAAAAAAAACTTTCAGGAGAGCAACAGAGGAGCATCCCTTTTCGGAAGGACAGAAGCAATATATGTACATATGAAAGGCTCTACAGAGTTTCAACGAGGCAGGAGGCCGGTCCAACAGGCAGGAGGCATCGCAAAAGAGGCCGGACCAATGAGGCCAGGCCCTTGAGGCAGGAGACACAAAGAAAGCAGAGTCCAGTGGACCCTATATGAGGAGAGAAAGCACAAGGACTCAGTGGAAGAAGTAGAGTTAGTAATGTGCAATGAAGAGATGCACATTCATCCATAAGGAGAAAGAGAAGAGGAGCTCAGTGTATCCTAAGATGTCCCCTAGCCGCCTGGTGAACCGTTTTTTCAGAGACAAGATGTGCCTGGTTTTTACATAGATGAAAAAATGCAGTCCTTGAGATTTGCTTCACGTGGGAGTTAAAGGACAAGTCCTGATCGAAGATGACGTCAATACCATCTACAGAAACCACATCATCAGATAATTGATTTCTGAGTTGTTCTGGACCGAGTACAATAACTTCAGTTTTGTCTGAGTTTAACATCAGGAAGTTGCAGGTCATCCATGTTTTCATGTCTTTAAGATATGCTTCTCGTGGTTTCAACTCAAGCACTCCTTATGTTCGTGAAGGTGTCCCGGAGGGCTCGTGTTCTGGCCTTCTTCTGCTTACTATGTACTGTACCTAAGCAATATCTATTCTCTCTATCTGGCCACTGCAAACCTACAGTCTGCTTTTGGTGAATCAGTCTTAGAAAATACAAGCTTGTTTTAAATACTTACAAAATCAACTAGAAAACAGAAGATAATCCTGATTTTTGCCCACATCTAAGCCCTTCAGGGCTCTCTTACAGTGGGTAAGCAGACCCTTTTAGACATAGGCTGACGGATTGCCTCTGCTCTATGATCACATCCAAAAACAGTAGTTTTAATATCAGATCACAGAACATTTTAACTCTTGAAAAATAAATGTGGATGTCATTGAAACCAACTGTATGAATATATGATTCAACGGATGCAATCCCCCAATTCCCAAGTGAACAAAGTGTCTCCTGCTTCCTTTTGCAGGTTTACGAGGTAAAACAAGGCAGTAATCTGGTGGAGAAGATCCGACTGTTCATTCACAAAGTCACAACTCCTCTCCACCCAAAAGTGGACGCCAACCGGCCACAAAGCGTCAAATCCCTCTCTCACCCCTTCTCCAGGGAGAAGCAGCATCTGTGAGTAGACGCTCGCTCTGCTTTCCGTCGTGACGAGGGAGAATCAAACTGACTGTAATATTTCTCAGACGTGTAACTATAAATGAGGATACGAAAGTTAAATAAAAAATACTTTGATGAGTTCTAATATCAGTCCACGGAGGCCCAGGACATCTATATGTACAGATTTTTACATTTGTATTTCAGGTTAACTGAGGTAAACGGTACACATTCATTTATGTAGCTCATGTGAAGCTATGCTTGTGCTAATTTGGTGAGTTTAATGACAGGGATGACTCAGTGTTATTTAAATCAATGCTCTTATTTTAACAATAGGACAAATAACAATGAGAACTTTAATTATTGATGAAACCACAGATAATTATCCCTCAACCCTGGGAGCTTCCCTAGATAAGCCACATGAATAATTGTGTATGTTATCCACATCAAAATAAAGTAAAGTTCCCTCCTACCCTAAACCTACACAGACATTCTCGCTTTTCATAAAATCTGATGCTCTGACCTTCTAATAATGAAAAACGAGTTGAAAAGCTTGGTGTGACTCATACAGACATTACAGGGTGCGTTGGTAACAGATGCAGAGGGGCTCTGATCAAGTGTTGTGATGTGACGAGCTGGGAGTTAGAGCGGGTTGGACAGGATCACACATTTAAAAATATCCTCAGCACCAAATGATTTTGTACATTGTAATCAAAATGTAAGGGAAGAGGCAGAAATCATCTACGTGGTACCATGTCTGATGTGACTGCTGTTCTGCATAATGAAGTGAGACAAAATCCCCTCGAAGCCACCATAATAATCTCACAGTTCAGATATTTCGAGATTGGTAAAATATTGAGATCATGGAGAAGAAGTTTATTTCCATTTCTTCATGTTATTTCTTCATGTTATTTCCCCTCTGAAGCTAAGTAGCTTCCCCCATTCAGACATGAATTTAACATGATCTATAGTCACTTTAGATTAAAGTGTGAGCTAAATCACATGATATATAATCCAACACTGAACATAGTGATACACTTTCTGAGACAAAGCAGCTCTGCTAACAATTATTAATCTACACTCAGAAGTGTAGAAATAACACTACAAGTGTTATTTATATTTGACACTGTGACTAGTGTTAATCCAAAATAACACTTCTCAGTGTAGTGTAGAGTCAAATAATAACTCTTACCAGAGTTGCGTTAACTCAGTGTTACTTTACACTCTAAAGATAGGGGGCCATATGTTCACTGCCGAGTGTCGACATTTACTTTTTAAGTGTTAAACTGACTATGCCAATTGTACTGTGCAGTCAGGAAACCATAAAGAAGCGTGATCCTAACTTGCTGCCGGAGCCTTCTCTTCCCTGAGGAAACAAACACATCCAGCCCAATCACAAGTCATTTCTCACTGTATTGGAGGAATTTAAAAAATAGCTAAATTAATTAGACTTAGTAACTGGATTAATTCTGTACAGAAATCATGACTTCACTGACGCTTGCTGTTCAGTCCCACCGAGGAAAAGTCCTTCCAAAGGCGGCGATCGGAGAGGAAGAATGTCTTTGCATCCACGTCATCCTGCTGGGACGTATGGAGGAGTGGGCAGTAGGCAGCTATATTTACATCTCTGACTAACAGCTAGCGGGACATCTCCATCCACATCGTCTCCATCACTTCATCTTCATCCGTCCTAGAAACACGGCAGGCCCGTTCACTGAGATTAAGCCGAGTTACAGATGAGAGCGTCAGGTGGCTTTTAAAACAAGTGAATTTAATCTGCCCCTGTTGCACACGTGCTTCTACATTTAGGCTAGTCTTGAATTTAAGGCAGCGAGGAACACAAGTACAAACAAGCACCACAAGATACCCGAGTACTACCGGACTGACGGCAGCGGCCCACTCAGTACTGTGAGGAGATGCTTTTCAGTGCACACACACTGCCAAGCGCTCTTCTTCTCAGAGTTACGTCCATGTTCACTGAGTGACTGGTGGCTTTAGCTCATGCACACAAGTGGATGACTAGAACAGCGAGGAAGCTAAGCTAAGCTAAGAATGGGAAATATTCTGTATTTCCTTCACAGATTGTTTCCACCCTAAAACAGTGAACTATCTGAGGTTTACCTAGACCATCATTTAGGATTGCATTAAAGTGATGTTTTTATTCATTTATATATAACATTACGTAATGGTGCAGATTTTAAGTGAAATTTGAGTGTGATATAATATTATTTATATTTAAATAAAATAATTAATTAAAATATTTTATTTTTTTGATTATGAAAAAAGATTTGCATGTAACATTACAGAAATCACTAGTCATTCAAAGTGTTTCAGGTTTTTAAGCACATTTTATAATTTCTAAAAATCTAATTATAAACATACAAATTTACATATTAAATCATATATTAGATTATATACTATCACATATTTTATTTCATAATAATAGGATAAATGTACACATTTCTTTCTGTAAAGTAGGGTGAGATCATGGAGTTGTTGTCTCCAACGTCAGTAGCAGAACAAGTCTCTGATAAGACTACCCTCGTGTCATCACTGCTCTTTAAAACACATTTATGAAAACAGACATTTCAGGCTGCTTTATGAACACAACGTAGGCTGCACGATGAGCACCACAGAGTAGTTAAGGAGAGGAGTGACCATTCAAACAGTCCCGAGGAGGGGAGAGCGTTGACACAGTGTGTCACGGGGAGCTCACTTCAGGAGACATCACATGGAGCCTGACTTAGGAACGTAATTCAAAACCAAGTCCAATTGGCTGAGGGTGAGGAAGAGTCTTTGTCGACTTCAAACCAAAACACACACACATCGCTCCACATACAGTATATCCTGAATGGCAGAGTTGACTGGTTAAGTTTTTACCTTCTTGCATGTCATTCTTTCATGCATGTGAAATTGCCGCCTGCAGCCGGCACTTCAACATAATGATGTAGCCTTCATGTCCTTGTACTTACGCATCAACACAGATCATGTGACTTATTGTACATTTGGTCCTATTTGTGGAGGTCTTTTTAAAATCTTTAAACTCTGTGCGAGGTGGACAGCAAAGAAATCGTCAGCATTATAACTGCGCTATAGTATGAGTGTTGTTGATCTCAGCTCTCCTCACTTTCTCTTTCTAATACCGACTTTAAAAGTAAAGAAAAGCGTGTTTCACAAACAGGTTGCACCTTATCTGCAACTAAAACTATCCCTACTATGCTCTTTGTTTCCAGATTTATAAAAGTAAAGCGTGTTTCACAAACAGGTTGCACCTTATCTGCAACTAAAACTATCCCTACTATGCTCTTTGTTTCCAGATTTATAAAAGTAAAGCGTGTTTCACAAACAGGTTGCACCTTATCTGCAACTAAAACTATCCCTACTATGCTCTTTGTTTCCAGATTTGATCTTTCTGACAGAGACCAGTTCTTCGACAGCAAGACCAGGAACTCCATAGTAAGTATTAGCTGTAGCAGAGGACACGCTCTCACTCCCCACTCACATGTAGAGCTTTTGAATGCACTTTGGTCAGTGGCCCTGCGCTTCAATGGGAGCCTCGATGAGGCTCTCTTCAGTGTCCACTCTTTCCATGTGTACACTCAATTTTCAAAATAAACTTCAGTGTTTACAGGAAACAGCTTACGGTAGTTAAGTTTAGGCAACACCACTACTGGGTTAGGTTTCAGAGAGGGTCGAGGTTGATGTTAAAATAAGTATGTGTGTTACGTATGCTAAGCACTTTACATAACTTGTTACGTACAGAACGTATGCCGTTAGGTAACGTTTACTTGACTGCACTCGCACACCACCTAACTTTAAATAAGTAAAGGTTGACTTTTGATTTCCCACAGAACAGGGACCTGTTTCTCGTCCGTGGTTCAACTAAGTCGATCAAAATGTTCTATTATCCAGCTTAAATTTACCCGATGATTGAAATCAGAAATCTTGATTTCTCGAAGGCTGATCCGTACTCAAACTATCTTGTTAATTCAAACTCGAAGTCAGGATAGTTGCGCGTGCCCATCCGACTTCAGAAAGGGGAAGCGTCAATCACTGAAACCGTGATTTTCTAACAGCACAATGTCAAATAAACTCAAAGGAAGAGCCTCTTTTTCTTTCTCTTCTTTTTATGCTTCATATACTTGTGTAAATCCCACAAAATCAAACGCCCTTGTGTCTTGGTTCATAACAATATCATATATATATATATATATAATATGTACATATATATACATATACATACATATATATATGTGTATATATAATATATACTGTATATATGATGATACTCAACTATATCTATCGATAAAACCAGAGGAGACTAACCAACTCACTAAAATTCAAGCATGTCTTAGTGACATAAAAACATGGATGACCGGCAACTCTTTTTGTTAAATTCAGACAAAGAAAAAACCGTAATTCTACGGCCCCTGCTCAGAGATCAATTATCTGGTGATGTGATTTCTGTAGATGGCATTACTCTAGCATCCAATCCAACACCACTGTAAAAGAATCTATCTTTATCTTTGGATCGACTTTTCCTTTAAACCTCCCATAAAAAAAAATCTCAAGGACTGCATTCTTCCATCTCGTAATATTCAAAAAAATCAGGCACATCTTGTCTCAAAAGATGCAGAGAAATTGGTTCACGTTTCGTTACTTCGAGACTGGATTACTGCATCTCTATTATTATCTGGCTGCACTAATAAATCTCTTCTAGTCCCCTCCAGTTGATTCAGAATGCTGCAGCTCGTATTCTCTAAAAAAAAGAGAAAGAAGAACTCCTGCACCTGCTGCCTGTGCTGCTCTGCCCTGTAAAAAAAAATTTTATCACTTTTAAAATTCTTTTAACTTACTTTTAAAGGGTTAATTCCATCATATTGTAAAAGCGTTAAAAGAGCTTAGAGTACGCAGCTCAGAACCAGAGCTCTGGGAGCTATGCAGGGCTACTTATGTAAAAAAGTAAAAAAATGTAAAAATTTAAGCCAGAATGGCTCCTTATTTATGGAGCTTTATTCAACCAGCTTCCAGTTTCCAGAACAGGCAGACACAGTAACCACATTCAGACAGTAGACTGAAGACTTTTGACTTTCCTCTTTGACAGAGCTTATAGCTGCTGACCTGGGTCAGCCCTGGTATGCCTGGGTATAGGCTTATAGGTATAGCTGCTGTGCTGGATGGGATAGGACCTCTCTCTCCTCTCTCTCTCTTTTCTCTCTTCTTTTCATCTCTCCTCTCTCTCCATCCTACATGACTCTTCTGGAGCTCTTCTGACTTCCCTTCTGACTTCACGGGACTCATGGTCATCGGACCCTATGAGAGATCTGCTGAGATGGCTTCTGTGGTTGGATCGTGAGTGGCTCTGCTGGGCTGTGCTCCCTGTGCACTGCTGTGCTGCTGCCTCTCCTCTTGGAGGTCTCCAAACCTCTCTCTCACTCCAAATAAACTAAATATAATATATTGATAAACTAAACTCTCTAACATAATGTTTCTGTAATTTAACTCTAAATTAACCTTCTATACATCCTATCTACATCTACATCTGTTGCATCTGTCCATCCCTCCTCTCCTCCTCCTCTGTTCTTTTCTTTTCCTTTTCCTTTTTTTTTGGGAGAAGGGAGGTTTTGGGTCAGGATTTTTAGGTTTTGGATGTGGGTTTTGGGTCAGGGAGTAAATGTGTAATTGTAATTGTAAAAAATTTCTTGAACAAATTTGTAAAACAAAATATATATATATATATATAGTTTTATGTAATCTACTCGCAACACAGCATAAGTGTTGTAAAAATGTATGTGTAAATTTAAGTCTGGGGGAGTGGCCAGTTTATCCAGCTAGAGTGAATGAACCTGCGCTGGAGCAGTTTAAAATTTGTGGAAGTGTTGCTATGGTGATTTTGCCAAACTTGCTTTCTGGAACCGAAAAGCCTGACTTATGTAATCTTATCCCGAATATTATCCAGCCAACTACGTTAGCCAGGTCCAAGAAATAGTGCCCAGGTGTCTCGTGGGTGAAGTCATGTGTCTGTGCTGACTCCCTCCTCTACGCCCACTGTTACTGCGGCAGGGTGGAGCGCCACAGAGCAAGCTGCCGTGGTTGACGTCTGAGGAGCGAGAGCGGCTGGTTTGGGAGGTGGCTCCTGAACAAACAGTGATTAATTCAGCGCAGTGACAGCATGTGTCTGACATGTTACATCCACTGTTGTAAATTCCCCTCCTTTAATATAGACAAATGTGCTTTTATATTTAGGCCCTGTCATCCCCGATACGCACTCCCCTCCAATAAGACCCCTTGCTTCTGAGTGACTCCCATGAAAAACATAATAATTTTGTGAATCTGTGTCGCACATGTGCTGCTGCATTGGCATACGCACATACACCTACACAGCTCCTGCAGGAACTTGACTGATGACAGGTAATGTGATTGGCTTCTCATTACTGGATGGAGCTCCTCAATCAGTGCATTCGGTGGCTCCCAGCTGAGTCTCAGCCCCCATCAATACAATTCTCAGCCTCTGAGGATGAACAGAAGAGAACTATGCGGGCGGCCTGCTGTGTTTCTCCTTAACAACTTCGTCTGTGCTGTTAAACAAGTAAAACATCCATTCCAATGATTTTAAGACTGATCACTCTGTTGTATCATCAGGTCTACGAGGTCCTGAAGAGGACGCGATGCACCAGGGCCAAATACTCCATGGGTAAGACCTCTGCCTGTAACTCTAATACAAGAGAAAATCAATATGCAATTAATGTAGGTGCTGTGTTATAGAGTATGATTACCACCTGAGGAGGTAAGATTACTCTTCCTTGACCAACACGTCTACAAAACTCTTGGATTCTCTTACGAATAGAAATCAGCTGCTATTAGTGTGTATTCACAGTGGCTTCAAAGCGTTACGCCCAAACACTCAGTTTGGTTTTGGCAACCAGACATGTCTTCTAATAAGATGCATCATGACATTGATTTTGCATTTTTTTCCGCAGCTGGAGCTGGATATTTTGCTTAATTGATAAACGCTGCTATACTGCCCACATGAACACATTTAGGACATGATGTAATCCACGCTGCCGGTGTTCCAGAAGAGAGAGAAAACAACCAGAGGACGAAGGGTTTTGAGGCAGATCTTCTAACATTTCTGACCAACGAGACGAACGAACCACGTACTATCGTATCAGTATCACTGCCAATGGGAACGATGGCCAGAGCTATACGCAATTTAAAAACTAAGCCGGAATGAGCCTAACAGTCAGCTTCCTGCTTTTCTGTAACTGTAACAAACTACTACGAGCTACAGACTCTTCGAGCTCTTCAGCTTCAGTTCTACTGCTGCTGCGTCTCCTCCTGTGTTATAATCCTATTAAATGTGCCTTCTCACAGGGATCACCAGTCTACTCGCCAACGGCGTCTACACGTCTGCTTATTCTCTGCACGATGTGAGTATCACCATCACACTTCCCCTGCCGGCCTGGGAACAGTTGATGAATTGCTGCTTATGTACCGAGAGAACGACTCCAAATGTGAAATGTATATGTGAAAATCACCCAACCTTCTCCTGCTTAGCAACTTGTAATTTAATGTTAGATTAAAGTCATTATTCATGATATGCCCGATGAAGAAAGTGTATTCGTCGTTACAGGGAGACATCGAGGGGGCGAACGCAGAACCCAACGACAGGAAGGTAAGTTGATCAATTCCACCAGTCAATAAATTGAGTCAGACGTCACCACAGCAGCACTTCTGGTCAATGAACAGATACTCATCAGCCCAAAGAAAACACAGACGGACACAACACTCTGACACGGTGTCTTTATGTTCAATAAACCAACCCAAATTCACTTAGACTGCGCAGACACGGCAACCTCGGCTAGCAACCAGTGTGGTGTCCTCTGATTGGTGCGTTTCAGCCAATGAGATGTTTCATCCTGCCCAGGGGTTTGGATAGAGGACTTTGTCAGATTTCTCAAATGAGGTCAATTATTACACCAATGACATGAAAATAGAGCATTTCATTTGTACCAGATATGAGCAACAATCAGGACATCATTTGAATTTTTAAAAGTCGTTTCTGCACCAATTAGTCTAGTCTGTGTCTCAAGACTAACATGAATCCTTCTATTCCACTATCATCTCCGTTTGTGTCATGCTTTAGGGTACACTGGAAGTTATTTGTCATCCTTTATATCTTTATTTTGGCATCTTTAAATAGGGAAATCAACATTTGAAATTCACAATATTACATTTCATTCGTCATTCCATTATTAATTATTGCTACAAGATTGCAGATTTAGGGAGCAGTCATGCACATTGTTGCTTGTTTCTAACTAATCTAATACTAAAAACAAACCAATTTTATATATATATATATATATATATATATATATATATATATATATATATATATATATATATATATATATATATATACACGTTGTCAATTTCCCTTTGCTCTCCTAATTGAAAATGATGTTATTACTTTTGAACTCATGCATATAAATCTACTTTTTAAAAGGAGTTGCGAAAGCAAATTGCACGCTGCACCTGTTTGTATGTGAAGCTTATTAATTTTTCAGGCTGGATCTTGATGGGTCATACATTCCCACCTCCATTGTAGACATTGGTACAATTGAACTCCAGAAGAAAAGCTGTTCAAACAGTGTGCGGACAAATCGTTTCCGAGTTGACTAACCAAACATCTATCTTTAAGCAGCTAGCCTCAACGGCTAAACCCAGAGGGTGAATGTCTGTGCTGATCCACACCTTTAAAATGATTTACATAATAGTTGCCAGAGTCAACGCAGGTGAGCGCAAAGATACCAGAGCCCAAAAAAAATAAAAAATGCAGGTGGTATACAAAAAATGAAAAGTATCCGAATGTAATGCCAAAATAGTCGACCTCTTGTTCTCTCCTACAACCTGAATGCAACACAGCGGTACGATATCAATAAGCAGACGAGAAACATGCCATTGCGACTCTTATGCCATTATCGTGCTAATGCGACAGCTTAGTGCATCTCTGAGCTTTTACCTCCTACTGTACAAGAATAAAATTAACCAGGCGACTGTAAAGAAAACAAGAGCTCACATCGAGTTTGAAGTGATCTCCTCCCCTGCTCCATAATTATACTGTGGGCCGTGTGTCACTAAGGCAACAGCCTAATAATTCCCCCTTGTTGTTCTCAAGCATCAGGAAAAGCTTTGGCTCGGTTCTTTTAAGTGCCTCCATATATATATATATATATATATATATATATATATATATATATATATACTGTATATCACAATGCCACGTAGACACGATTAAGGAATAGAGATTTTCTTCAGCAGTGGGAATGAGAAGGTTTCTTCGGTGCCTGCCTCCTGTGATTAAAAGCCTCGCAGCCTCGTTGCCTCGCTGCCTTGCCTGTGAACAGAGTGTGATCTTGTGTGTAAAAAAAACCCACATTTCCTGATGATTAATGTGCTCTTTGCCTACGAGCGGTATATGATCAGAGCACATACACAGTCCCCTGTTTGAGGAGCATTGTAAAGACCAAATCATACAGCAGGCATTTGTATATAAACACACACACACACTCACGCCTACAAACACACACACATACACACCTACACACACCTACACAAACACACACACACACACACACACACATACACACAGGTATCGGCGTTGTTTTGGTAAGCACACTTTCTCACTCTTACATTTTCCATATAACATCATAATCATATGACTACAATTAACACCGCAGTGAGAAATATGGATGAACACCCCAAACTGTAAACTGTACTGAAACAGTGAATGGGTAAAAATGCAGCTTAAAATGTACGATTTGCTGAAGAATGGGCTGCAGGTGGTAATGAGAAGTGATGAAATCAGTACTAAATGTCACCCGTCCATGCTGCAGACAGCCTGAGGGGGCAATGTGCAACCTAATAGAATACGAAGCATTAATTCACAGAGAACATTTGTCTTTTTGGACTTTTATTGCATTAAATAAGGTTGACGTTTGAACATGTGCAACTTCCAGAGGGCTATAGCTAGAGAGCTACTGAATGAAGATTGAATGACAAGGAATCAACCATCTGCATTAATAAAAAAGTGACTCGGTGTAAGTCCCTGCGTCTCCCGACAGAACACAGCGCCGCAGTAGAGCTTCAACCTGCACACACCTTTGCTTTTTACGCTGCACACACAGAGTGTAAGCTCAGATTTGTCGGGTCCTTATTACAGGCCCAGACCGCCAACCCTGGGCTACTTTGGAGACAAAACCAAAATAAACGAGGACAACAGGCTTCTTCTTGCAGACCTTTTAGTAACACCTTGTACCGCCCTGCTTTAAAGTCAAAACATAGGCCTGCTTCCTAAAATGCGTTACGGTTGGCAGCTCAGCTGATACTACCAATAATGTCTGCATTCCTATAGGCTTCCTGAGCCACTGATAGAAGTCATAACTTCCTTAAGTAAAAACATATCTGCATTCAAAAAAGATCAAAGGAGGTGAAGAGGACAAGAGTTGAACATTGAGATTGTCAGCAGTGGTTTGTTTCACATTACAACCTGCAGACATCCCGGTGAGGATTGGATCACAGCCTCTCTTTAAAGTTAATGGTGATTTGTGGTCCAGCCTCCAGGTTAGTCTGTGATTGCATTGATTTCTCGTCACCCGGCACCTCCTTTGGGGTGCGTTGTGGTCTCTGTACACCACAACCGTTGCACTGCAAGCCTGAGACAGCAAACCCATGAATACGCTGCATCAGTGGGCTTATAATACATTATGAATAATTGAATTGCAAGAATATTTGCATATGTAAATGCAATGCATCCGTGACTTGGCTGTGATTCACAGTGATGAATAATAAATTGTCAAAAAAAGCCAGTGGGGCAATTAATTAAGTGAAAACCTACGGTCATGTGACACTTTTTAATTACTTACTGCACTTGTTTCTATTTGTATTAAAAGTCTATTAATTACTTGTATACTTCTTGCACTTTTCACATCATTAGTCTTTCTTTATTTTTGCAGCTCGAAGGCAAACGTAAAACGAATTTCTGTGGGCGTACGGATGATTAACACCGGAGCTGAAACAATTAGTCAACTGATGCGCTTGATGATCTCAACTCAAAATATTCTGCAACAATTCTTATCATCGACTAATTATTTTGAGAATTCTTCAAAGGACAAAAGGCAAAAGTTCTCTGGTTCAAACCTCTCTGTACTATTAATATGTTCTGCTTTAATTAGACAGCTGGAAACCATAAGCATCAGCTCTGGGAACATGTTATAGACACAAATAATCAGGTTCATTGTTATTTAAACTAATAGTTAGCTACTACCCTACTTAGCTTCCTTTTTTAATAACAAAGCAGAAGGATTGATCTATTGAGAGAATCAGAGATCATACATTGTACACACTGTATCAAACTAACACGTTAACATGTAATTGTATCGATCTGCTGGAACACTGGCCTGCCTCTGTGTGTAATTACTGACTGGCGCTCCTCTTCACAGCTTCTGTACGAGCAGTGGGCCAGCTACAGCGTCTTCTACAAGTACCAGCCCATCGGACTCATCAGGTCAGAACCGTAGCACCGCGCTTGTCCCTCCCATCAGGGGAACTGCAGTCACACGACTGATGTCACAGCCGCATTAAAGCTCCTCGACTAGGCTGCAGGCGAGAGAGACTGATGAAGACTCTCACGAGCTGATCGAGCCACTGGAGCTCGATATACAGTCATGTGGCGGAGCTGAATGTGGCCCGGGGAACCGACTGGGCACGGGAGCTGAATCTAACTGGGGTCTCCTTTCTAAACACTCGGGAAATGTAGCGCTGATGGCGCTCGACCAATTTTAACAATCATGTGTCTTTTGATATTGATTTCACGTTGAACATTCGGCCTGCCCGATCAGATCGACCGTGATCTCATGTGTTGACGTCGAGGTGGAAAGAAAATTCACGACCTGACCCTCCTGAATCACAACGGTGATCGCACGTTGTTTTTTAGTTTTTTGTTCCAGTGGAGAAATCCTCATAGATGCTCTAATGTTTGTATCATTAGGACTTTAAGTGTCATTTGAAATCAGTGATGTACTGATGTTGTAAATCTTGTTTACACCATTGACCTCTCTCTATCTCTGTCTCTCTCTCTCTCTCTTTCCAGGAAGTACTTTGGGGAGAAGGTTGGACTATACTTTGCCTGGTTAGGAGTCTACACACAGATGCTGATCCCCGCAGCCATCGTTGGAGTCATCGTATTCCTCTACGGATGTGCCACTGTCGATGATAACATACCGAGGTGCACAACACACACAATCATTTCCCCTATAAACATCTGTTTCCGCCTCTTCCTACTAAAACTCCCCTTCATTTTGGCCTCATATCTTTGCAGCTGCATCATTATTTGTTAGCTATACAAATAGCCATCAGGGCAATCACAACCGCTGGTAAATGGTACAATAACTCACCTGCAGATCTGGACCACTTCCCCTGAGCCATGAAAATAGAAGCAGAATTCAGTGGAAGTTCATGTTGATTTTTCTCACTACTATCTGCTGCTGAATTTGAAACAGCAGTGTTTCCATGGACTGTATAGAAGAATTTAGCAGTTTCCATCTTGGATTACGGCCGGCGCCATGTTGTATGTTTTGCAACCGATGATCAGAAGTTACCATCGTTGGAATGTGGAGGAGTAACGTGTACGTTTTTGGTGGCGGCAGCGATCTGTCAATCACAGTAGACCCGCCTTGAAACATGGACTGTTTGACTCACATGAGGGTACATTTAGACTCTAAATGTACCATTTAGAGTCTAAATGTACCATAATGTACCAAATGAAAGTCATGCAGTATTGAAGAAGACTTGAAACTAGAGATTGAGACCATAAACTCATGTTTACAAAGTTTACTGCAGGAATCAAGTGAGAAATAGTCATTTATTATAGACTTCTATACAATTTGACTTATTTGTGTAACTCCTGCTGGTCAGTAGAGAGAACGTAGCGACCTTGAGTGCTTTGAAAGGCACCTTATAAAATAAATGTATTATTATTATTATTATAAGACGCTTCCGCATTGGCTTCCCTCGCCAGAACCGGATGTTTCCGCCTAATTTTCACCTGATTCCAGCCCAAATTAAACTGTGACAAGAGTTTAATGTGTAAAGTGTGGTCTTGTTTACTGTTAATTAATTCATGATGATTCTTAAAACCAGTTGAAAACAGGATGACTTTGCTTAAACACGGTGGCAGTCTTTCAAAAGCAGAAACAAATGGCATGTCTAGATGCAGATCTGTTGCAGCCTGATGGTAAACAGCAGCTTAGACCACACCCTGAATCCAGCCCACTCAACGCTAAAGCTTTACGTTTATTGTGACACCAGCTCATCACAGACTTCATGTGTACAGAGCATTAGTGTTTGGCAATAGGATGATATTTTTCATCTGCAATAATACCTTCATTATGACCCATAACCCTGGAGTGGGACTTACTCAATACACCTCACACAAAACACACAGTTGACTCCCCATCAACGTGGTCGTGCTGCACATTAAACACAGCAGATGACTGATATCTACGATCCTATAATTAGGCATGGGACGATATGAACATTTCATCTCACAATTATTCTGATAATTTACAATATTATCCCGATAATCATCAAAATACTTACTTAATACATACAAAAAATACATAACAGGCGGTGGGGCCTTTCTTTATGGGGTCTGCATGTTCTCCCAATACCAGCGTGGGATTCCTCCTCCACTCCAAAGACATGCAGGCCAGGTGAACTGGCCCGTAGCTATGAATGTGAGTGTGAATATCTGTCTGTCTCTATCTCTCCGCCCTGCTGTGATTGACCGGCGACCCGCCCTGGGGGTCTCCAGTCGATCACAGACACGGCGCTTTAAATATAGAATATGGTGCAATGCTTGCTCAAAAACATCTTAACCACATCCAGCGGCCCTGTGGTGTTGCTGCCTCACGAGAATAACTTCACACTCAACGCCACGCTTCCTCGGGTCCTCAGCAATAAAACCGACCATGACACCCAAGTCACAGCTACTCAGTGTCAGAAAAACGGGTGAAATACTCCGTGGTGGAGGAAATAAAACCAGGGAAGAAGGAAGAGGTTACCGTTCTAGTAGGCAAGGTAGACAACCTGTTCTCCCAACTGAAAGGGATGTATGGGTTTATTATGCTGAGAAATAGTAAATGATGTCACTAGTCTGTTGAAGGAATGATTTTTGACATATTAGAGTCAAAGACTTTTACTAAGGGAATTCTCTGATACTTTTTGTATCACTCTGTAAATCAGAAACTTTTTCCATTTTGCTATGTTTTGATGGATAACATGTTGTATAAATTAGGCTAAATGTGATATCTGAACAAAAGAAAACATCAGAACATGGATACACATGTAGTGTAGAGCTACTAATGGAGTGTTGATTTCTGGCTCAGATTCTGAGAACAAACCTATTGTGAGAAAACAACCTAATATACATAGTGTAAAACAAATACATAATTTGAAACCGTTGTTTACTTCCAATTATTTTTTCTATTTTTATTACACATTGTTTAAATATATGGGGCATTATTTAAATATTGAAACCCATTGGCTCCCCAGCAAAACGCCTGTGAAGTTGATGTGATGAATGCCTGTTGAGATATATGTATATATGCATATGTAACATGTTTCTAATGTTGTTGTTGTTGTTTGCCATGTCATCTTAATCCAAACCCCTCGTTTCTGATCCCTCTCCATCCTCATGGATTAATTTTTTTCCCCTTTCAATAATTCCTCTGCTAGTATGGAGATCTGTGATCCCAGGAACAACATCACCATGTGTCCGCTGTGCGACCGCGCCTGCAGCTACTGGAAGCTGGTGACGGCGTGCGGCACGGCGCGAGCCAGCCACCTGTTTGACAACCCAGCTACCGTCTTCTTCTCCATCTTCATGGCCCTCTGGGGTGAGATAAAGGGGAAAAAACTGACGAAGAAAGATATGATGGGCGCCGGATCAAAGGGATTAGGCTGTCAGAGCAGAACTAAAACACATAGATCAGCACGCCGAGTAGATACCTTTAGGAGGCTTCGTATGGCTGTGTAGCGTTTGGAGCACCGGGCTCTTCTTCAGACGTTTGGGGCGAGGACACATTCACATGCCTATCATGTGGAAAGCAAGCAAGCAGCAAGCCCATACGATCCATTTAGCGCAGCTCTTGGATACGCGTGGGCGCACATGGAGCGTCCAATAGTAAACCCACAAAGGTAGCTCTTGAGTAAACAGATAGCCGTTGCTCCTCTTGATGTCTTGCCAAGCCGCGCTGCCATCTGCTAAGCAGCAGCAGGGCCACGGACCAGGGAAGGTGTTGTGTGTTGGATGAAGCCGGTCTGACCGAGACCTGATCCGTCTGATCGTGTACACACAATGAAATATACTTCATGAGGCGGCAGACTGTTGTACTTAAACCAACATTGAGTGTGTCCACGAACAGAGGCTGTGAATGTGACATTTAAAAAACATTTAATTAACGACTTTGTGCTTTTTATTTGTATTTGTTTATAAGAAAGGAACATTTGATTTCCATTTTCATTGGGGGTCAACAGGCTGGGAGCTAGAGACTAGAGGAGGGTCCTTCATTTAAAAAATATTTTTTTAACCAGCAATGACCCTATGGTGGTATAGTCTGAATGTGCTCATGGGTGAAATGTAAGCGGGCAACTGTGAAACGCCTTAATGTGGTCGAAAGACGAGAACATAGAGGTTCATTTTACATACGTGTACTCAACTGGCACCATGAGCGCAGAACACAATATGGATGACTCGTGGACACGTGTCTTCAGTTTGCTGTGTCTGCTCTTGGTTATGCAGCCGTTCTCTTCATGGAACACTGGAAGCGGCGACAGATGCGACTCAACTACATCTGGGACCTGACAGGCTTCGGGGAGGAGGAGGAGGTGAGGCAACGCTTACGAGTGACTTTGGCATCGACACGCACGAGTGTCCGAGCTAGAGGAGAAGTTTGCGAGCCGAAGCCGTCGGCTTGAGGGGAAGATCTGTTTATTACCGCGTGAAAGAGGACAGGCGCTTTTCACTGCACTGAGGTCGACATAGAGGTTAGGAGGGGCGTGCACCCTCTTCTGCTCCGTAGTGAGTCACAGCCATTGGCCCAACTGGTTCCACACACACATCTCCGGCCTCAAGGCGTCTTTCTAACATGGTGATGTAGCGGAGCAGTGCACTACCACCACGTGTCTGTGCGCTGCAACAAAAAGTGTTTTGATCTTCAGAGGCAACGACCGCTGACTGACATCTTTGTCTTATGTGTGTCTTTGTGTGTGTGTGTGTGTGTGTGGTGTGTTTCACAGGAGGAGCATAAGGTTTGGATCGACTAGCTTTATATTTGCTTTAACTCACTTTCTCTCCTTTTTATTTTTTTGCCTGAGCGTTATAGATCTGTTCTTTAGCTACTAACACTAACCCATTTTTCTTTCCCTCAAGCTGCCTCAGGTCTTCTCAATAGAAACGCTCTCTTCATCTCTTTGCTCCAGGTTTTTGTTTTGTTTGCTTTTCCTTTCTGTAGATTTTGTCTTTGTGTCCGAGGTTCGTCGTGACACTGGCCATGCCCGTGGCCTCTCGTCAGGGTGGCCTCTCAACAGGATGTTATTCTTGAAGGGACAGTCCGTTGAGTCACAGCTCTTGTCTTTGCTCTTCTTATGATTCCCCGAGACAACCGTGCCCCCCATACACACAAGACCCACAGTTAACTAATATACATTTAAATAGAAGAAGTGGGTGCAAAAAATTAGCTGAGCGCCGTTTTTAAAACAAAATGTATTTAATTAGATTTTTTACATTTTCTAGCACTTTACATGCAAATTTATTTCAAAGAAATTGATATAGCTGGTATAATTATTCCGCTCTGGAAGACTGAAATTTCCAATATTGTGGAGTAATGGTGTAATAAAAGTAGCGACTATCTTTTGTCAAATATTGTCCTGACCCACAAGAAAGAAACCTTCGAAAGGTGTCGCTCCTAGTGATGAATAAAACAGAGAATAATTGTGCTTCTACAGCTTCATCGTCTAGGTTCTGTCTTCCGGCTCTTATCAACATGAAGCCTTTAGCTGCCATAGTAACGGGTATTGTTCTCAGTAGTTGGTGGAGACCAAACCAGAGCTGGAAGGGCAACCATGACTCCAAGTAATGTGTAAATAGCTGTTTGCCAAGACGGTCTCCATGATAACTAATAGACTATAAGAAGCGGACGCCCTGACCTCACCCATGGGCTTTGTGGGCTACGGTTTCTAAGCGAAAGTTTGGCATTCTTTTAGCCGTCAACATTTTGGTTTTCTGAAGCCAAATGTGACAATATTTTGACGAGAGGAGGGAGCTGGCCAGGCCAGGTGTTCTTGGCGTAGTCAACGTTAAGTTACCAGATAGCGCTAGCAAGGCGCATCCGGGATTCACCTTAACTGTGTTAATAATCAATATGATAATTTTGGCTTGAAAATGTTTTTACTGAACAGGAAAAAAAGAACTGTGAACTCTTTGGGGTGAACAACGTTGTGTTTGCGATATGTCAATCTCAGGGTTGCCATGCCCTGAAGCTTTCTCTATCTACAGTATTTACTCTCTCAAATTATTATAATTTCTTTCATGAATATTGTACTATATTAAAGAAGACTTGAAACTGGAGATTGAGACCATAGATTCATGTTTACAATGTTTACTGAGGGAATAAATCAGTCATTTTCTCATAGACTTCTATACAATTGGACTTATTTGTGCGCCCCCTGATGGCCAGTAGAAATAATGCCGGTTCAAGGCTATTCCACATTTGGCCTCCTCTTGTGTCCATGTTGTGTTTACAGTTTGTTAAAGTAAAGCAGCCAGAATAAAATGTGCTGATGGAGATGGACGTAAAGTAGCAGTAATGATGAAAACATGATTATTTATTTTGAATATATAAAAATGCAAGAACAATTCTTACACTGAACACTCCACATGTTGAAGAAGTCCAAGTCAAGATGTCTTTGTCTGTAGGCAGCTTCTCTCTGCATTTGTGTCTTTTTGTGTTCGTCTTAACTTTGCCTGCCTTTCCGCACATCAGCTCGACGCGTGGACCTTTCAGCCAAAAGTGACCGTCTAACCCTCAGCTCTGTTTTGTAGTGATACAGTTTCCTCCTCATTCCTCTTGGCTTACTGGGTCAAGGCACTTTTTTCTCTTTTCTTGCACAGACGGCTGTACTCTAATTTAAACACACCATTTGGTAAAAGCTTCACCCAAACCCGCTGCTCATTTTAATTCTATATCTCCATTCTAAAGAAGCACAATGATCATTCTTCTAATGGTTTATTGCCTTGCTTCATGTCATATTAGATAAGCAGTAACTGCAACATGCAAACTGATTTTTGTATTCTCTTTACAGGACCACAACCGAGCGGAGTACGAGTTCCGGGTCATGCAAAAGAAAATGAAACAGGAGCATTCCACCCCGAAGGTAAAGCCGATTAAAGCAAAACTGCAACGTCAGACGAGTTGTTTTATAAAGATAAACAAACGTCATCCTTTAGAGAGCAGTAACCGGTTCTTTGGGTTTCTCTGCCTGAGGGAATTGTGGCTTCTTTATAACAGTCTTTCCTTGTTTTATGTATGCAATTTTTTACAAAAATATGTCGTAAAAATCCAGGAAACATGCTGTCGCCACGCTCGAGTGCTGGAATCGACTCTCACTGTAGCTTCATCGGCCTTTTGAATAATGATGTGACTAGCGCCGAGTTATTTAACATGAGCATGTCTATTGGGATTATCCTCCTTTTGACTTTTGTCAAGGTCACATATTATTTCTTATCAAATACACACACACACACACACACACACACACACACACACACACACACACACACACACACACACACCTAAGCTGTCTGGCCCAGTTCTCAGTCGGCTTGAATGTGACATGATGGCTTAGGGGTGTAATTATCTGTGCTCCACTGCAGCATAGAGTGTGTGTCTGTGTGTGAGAGTGTGCATGTGTATGTGTATGTGGGGGGTGTGTGTGGGGGTGTGAGTGAGCACCGTGCCCACAGCAGTAAGAGCTGCTGCTGACAGAGAGACATGACACATAGGTGCAAACAGCTGGAAATGCGGTTAATATTCCAGACATTATTCTTGTGTTCATCAAGTCCCTCATATAACTGTGTATGTGTATGTACGTGTATGTGTTTGTGTGTGTCTGCGCATGTGTGTGTGTGTGTGTTCAGGGCGAGAAGGTGAAGCTGACCTGTACTGACCGAATGCCATATTACCTGACCTCCGTGGTGATGATGATCTTTATGGTGAGTCTTGGCGTTGCAGCCCTTAGATTTTCTATTTTTAACTAATGTCTGACATTTGAAGCAAAGCTGAACAGCCGCCCTTATTGTATTCAATACCTGTAAACACATTTGTCAAAAGAATTACAACACAGCGACAACACTTTGCTTATGATTGGTCAGATTCAAATAAATGCAATAGAAATTAGAGTTTTTTGAAATATAACTGTCCATTTCAAAATAGGAAGTTCTTCCTCATCTTGATAGTTGTGTCAAATCACCAGATTGTCACTTAAGATGATCTCCTCTTCCTCCGCTTCCTCTTCCTCCTCCTTCTCCTCCTCCACCTCCTCCTCCTCCTCCTTGCTTTTTAGATCCTTGTGACGTTTGCCATAGTCTTCGGGGTCATTCTGTACCGGATTAGCATTAAGGCGGCCCTGCACATGAGCAACTACCCTGTAGCGAGGTCCAACATCAGAGCCACGGTCAAGACCACGGCTGCCATCATCAATCTCATCGTCATCATCATCATGGATGAAATCTACGGTGCCGTCGCCCGCTGGCTCAACACACTGGGTGAGGCACTTTTTCACCATCTGGAAAAGGCACCATTGGTCATACAACCAGACATGAGTGTCTGACAACAAGCAGAAGAGTTTGTGGCTGAAATGAATTTAAAAAATAAAAATGTTTACTTATTGTCTCTTCACTGCTTGTTTGGGCGTTACTGAGTAGATTTTCCACAATCATTTCTCAAAGGTGGAACATTAAGTACCACAGTTCATATGTAAAGGAGGAGATGTTTCATTTTCTGAATTTTGTTTGTATAATCTTTGTGGCTAAAACGTCTCCGACACAAATGATAAGATAATGAAGGGAATTACAATGAGACATCTAGAAAAGTAAATACCTTCAATGACGTGGTTTATTGAGAGTTGCAACTGGGTTTTTATAATAGTACCTCTAGCCACTGGATGTGTTCATGTGTATCTGAGATATTTAAGCCACCTCTTTTTCAGAGGTTCCAAAGACGGACAAGAGCTACGAAGAGCGCCTCATCTTCAAAACCTTCGTCCTGAAGTTCGTCAATGCATTCACACCCATCGTCTATTTGGCCTTTTTCAGGGGCAGGTAAACCATGACTTCTCTATGCTTGTGTTGTTGGGCATTTTCGTGTTCACAAATTATCATGGCGACTATTGTAGAAAAAAATAGCGTATACTAGCAGCTTTCCTCATCTCATCTGTTTGCTTCACAGGCTTGTCGGGCGGCCCGGAAACTACCTGTACGTCGTTGGATCGTACCGAATGGAAGAGGTATTAAACACTGAGCCAACCGTCACTTATTACATGTTTTTATATGTCAACAAGAACTGCATTAATCATCAGTGTCTTAATAGTTTTATGTGGCACTCAGCCTTAAGTATAATGGTTCCTACTGAAGACATAAACCCTAATAAACACGGTAGCTTGTAACAGACGTTTCTCAAATGAGAACAAATAGCGTCTTTATTGGACAGTACTTTCATTAGTGGATGAATACACATTGGGGCGGTTTAGCTCAGTGGGGAGAGTGGTCGTCCCGTGACCGCAAGTAGCAGGTTCGATCCCCGCTCTCCTGTTTAGTTGCAGCCCTAAGTGTCATTGAGCAAGATACTGAACCCCCCAGCTGCTCCCTGGGCACGGTGCTTCACTGCAGCCCACTGCTCCTTCATAATGAATGATGGGTCAAATGCAGACACGAATTTCCCCATTGTGGGATCAATAAAGTATACATTATTATTATTGGTCAGTATTTGTGGCGGCAGGACGGTCTTTGTAGAATTGAGTCAAAGTAAACTAGTGTGTGTGTTCATGTTAATGAAGCAACATGTCATCCACCTTAACAGCAACAGGAAGAATGCCTTTCAGGCTTTTTTACGCACACAATATTCACACATTCATGTTTGGTTTGGGTCTGCAGTGCGGGAGAATAGTCGAGGATAAGAAAAACAAAATGTCACCAGGGCTCACATGACGGCAAACATGTTGGTTGCTCTCTCACCCGCGCAGATCATTCATTGGTTGAGCTGATAAGGGATCAGATGTACCGTATCATGAGTTCTTCCTTGTCTTTTTAATGAGACAGAGAGCAAACAGCCTTTTTCAGCCACTGTTATGATGAGGACAGAGGAAGCACGCCTTTGATGTATTAAGATCATCAGACTGTGAGCGGATAAGGTGCCTCAGACAATCAGATTTCAATCTGTCTTGAATGCTTTTGGGATGCATTTGCACTTGCCATTTAAGAGATCAAATAGCCGTCGGATGCGCTCGAGACGCATGAAGCCACTGGGTGTACGCAGACTATATGTCGGTTGAGTTTTAACAGCAACAGCAAGTGAAGCTGGTTATGATATATACATTATTGTGTTCACCTTGTGAGCCTGCGTGTGTCATGTTGGCAAAATATGGAGCAACCACCACAGATGCTGTTTTGCGCACCCTGGTGTTTATATGTTGTGGGCGCGATGGGATCCGAACCGAGCAGGATGCAGTCACAAAACCTGAGATGTGTAGACCAAAATTAAGAAGGTTGACGTGGTCCGAGCAAGAGAGCTAGAAGTAGGTGATCTTTTTTAAATGAACTTCTCCTTTTGAGAGCCCATGTAGCGAGGTGCTTTTCTTTTTTAAATTTCTCTTGCTTGCTTACTTTTCACTCTCCACTCTCAACTCTTCAAACTCCCTACCTCCCTGCCTCCCTCCATACCTCTGCGCTCGGCCACCACACGCTTGACTTCCCTCTCCGACACCTGTTCCCTTCCTCTCCCTCCAGTGTGCCCATGCTGGCTGCCTCATGGAGCTGTGCATCCAGTTGTGCATCACTATGCTGGGCAAGCAGCTCATCCAGAACAACCTGTTTGAGATTGGCATACCGTGAGTGCAGAGCGTACACCCCACCTGCTGAAAATGTACACACACTCTCAGACACTGACACACAGAACATTACGTGGGTTAGGCAATCCACAAGAAAAAGGCTGCACACCCACTCAGTTGTACATGTGCCAGCGATGATTCATTGCAACACCTGTCTGGTATGCAGAGACGCTTACCTGGGAACTCAACAACACCTTGCCAATTTCTCTGCTTGGTTTATACAAAACACTGTAATGGGGGTTTGTACGTGAAATGTGCTGTGGGTTTGGTTCCACCTCTTCATCACATACAACACCAAAAGCACAGTTCTAAATGCAACAATGACAGGTAATCAAATTAGTGGAGCTTCAACTAACCACCAATAATCAAGTTGGCATGTTTCTCAATGAAGAATATCATTTCAAATGTATTTCACAACAAATGTTATAACAATTAATTGTATTGAGTTTTACAAAGAGATGTGTTTTTATTATTTTGTCCTCCTCATTCCCATCAATAAGGATGGGCTGATAACAGAAACACCTCTCTGGGTCTAAATGATTGGCTTCTGGTCCGTGCAGGAAGCTGAAGAAACTGCTTCGGAGGAGGAAATCGGATATGGAGGAGGAGGTGAACAAATCGCTGCAGCGCCACGAGAAAGACCACATCCTGGGTCCTTTCATTGGTCTCAGCCCCGAGTACATGGAGATGAGTGAGTCCACACACAAGACACACACCCACAGACATACAAGACATGCGGCTCTTCTGGGATTTGATTGGTCCGTACAGGTTATTGAACGTTTTTTCAATTTGGAATTTTGGGCTTTACACTCAGAAATTAATGCGATAAACTGTACAAGATCAATATAGAACCATATGGGATTCTTTGGCTTGTGTTCAGAGGAGGTTTTGGTACCTGGTAGAACCGTTATCAAGGTTCCACCCAATGATGTTTGTACAGAGAACACTTCTTTTGTGTAATGGCTCCACCCGGGACCATCTCTAGAGGTTTTATCCAGAACCTTTCCATCTTCTAAGGTTGGTAATAGGAACCCAACCTAACCCTTAGTTGTTCCAAGAACCCGTTTACATCCAAGGATTTCATCTTGAACCCACCCTTGCTTTTCTACCGAGAACCCTTTTATATTCCAAGGTTTCATCTATAACCCACCATGTCGGTTTTAGAACACTTCAAGAACACTTTTATATCCAAAGACATGTTGGTTTTGCTCAAAGTCTATTTATATCAAGGGTTTCCTTTGGGGGTGGACATTTAGGGGACTCCCAGAACCCTCCACCACCTAACCCTGGTTTTACTTTAACTTGTGAACCGGAACATCTGTAAAAACTACGGCTGTCCTCAGGGGAAATGTGTAGTTGTATCCTTGTTGATGCTGCTCTTCCTCCTCAGTAATACATGTTCATGATTTCCTGATGTTTGCTAACAGCGAATAATCCTTATCCTCATCTCTTCTGTCAGAGAGCTCTCTTCTACCCTGACTCAAAGTAGATCCATGCAAAAGGCCTGTGGGAATATTCAATTCAATTCAGTTTATTTATACAGCCCAATATCACAAATTAAGAAATTGCCTCAAACAGCTTTACAATCTGTAGACATACGACATCCCTGTCCCAGGACCTCACATCGAATCAAGAAAAACTCCCCAAAAAACCCTCACCCCGGATGGACAGAAGCAATAGTCCAGAATAAATCATTACAAAGTCAAGGAATATGACAGAATATCAGTCTTTTTAACACCCAGTCCCTCAGGGGAGCTCGACCTGCTGAGGTCAAACCTAATGTGCATAATGGCTGCGGGCACTTTGAAACAATCACTTAAATGTCACCTTCTATGTACTAAGTAATAACAAACACACTCCGTCACTCTGTTTCTGCTTCTGCTATACGTCCGTCTATGTTGAGGCACACTGTGGTTGACCTTTGATTTAATGAAAACACACATATATATATATATATATATATATATATATATACAGTAGATATGCAATTTCACAACACGCAATCAGTGATGTGCACCAGAGATTGCTGTCCGTGAGAGCTTGTGTGCGTTTAATGGAGATAAGTAGATTAAAGTGCCTGGCTTTTCATTTGGCCGCTCAGAGCTCACAGCTGTTGCGGTCGTGTAATTGCTCTTTTTAGATCTATATTGTTTGGCAGTTCATCCCATGAGGGAAGCGAATGATAGAGGCTGAAGAAAGCTGATAACAATACGACTTAGAGAGATGATTAAAGCAGCTTGAAGCTCAGCACTCTCACTTCTTCGTGTCCTAGTTCAATATTTATCGTTTTAGAGAAAGTGCCACATTCCATGTTTAGCTGTGACCGGCAGAGCGTAAAATGTCTCTCTGATGGTCATCCAGTGTAAATCCAACTTCTGCGTCTCACAAATTGTTTTTCAATGCAAGTTTCAGTGCACACAATCTATACTTTCAAGGGTGCGTTACGCAAGATGTGTAGAGTGTGGGGGGAAGTGTCCGCCCTCTTCTCTGAACAGAGCTGCGGGACGGAACAAATCGCTTGTCGAAGGGCTCATCATTGATAGATGTAATTGTCACATGGGTCAGTCAGGTGATACAAACTATTTGGTATCTTGCGTGAGATGTAGTGTATTCGTATATTGATTATATTTCACCAATGGATGCGTGATATGAAAAGAATCGATCAGAGTGAAGAACTCACAAACGCACTGCACTCAGAACGCAGATCTCCTCCAGGTGTGTCTGCACCGACCGCTGCTGTAATGTCCAATTAAATGAACACAGCTCATAATTAACTCTGTTGAGACCACAAGTGTATCAGATGTGTCTTGCTCAAACGACAGATCTTATTTCAATATATAAGCATCCGCAGTTCACCGTGTACCGCTTCTTGTTCACTGTGTAACACTTCCTTTGAACAGAATCTGTCCTGCTGGGAGTTTAGTTGTGTTAGCTGCCTGTTTTGTTAGCTCTACAATAAATAAAGGTAATTAGGCAACTGCTTGCCAACTCTGAACAAATCTCAGCAGTTTAGCTGTCCAGCAGCTACTACGTACATGTTTTGTTAACAGAAAAACTTCAACGGATGGTTGAAGGAGCATTCAAGTAGATTTTCAGATGTTGGACGCCACACATTTTACCCTAACTTGGTGGGTGGTAGTGCCAACAGTGAGTCTTCCTTTTAGAAGAAAAGATGACAATGTGTCCATCCAGTAACTTATGCTAATATATCCTCTTGTCTGTGTCTCCAGTCATCCAGTTCGGGATGGTGACTCTTTTCGTGGCTTCCTTCCCTCTGGCTCCGCTCTTCGCTCTTCTGAATAACATCATCGAGATTCGCCTCGACGCCAAGAAGTTTGTGATGGAGCTGCGCCGGCCGATCGCAGCCAAAGCCAAAGACATTGGTGAGTGTCCACCAACCCCCCCAGATTAGAAGTTTATTTACCTACTGCTAGTGATTTTCAGTGTAAAACTAGAATGGGCACTCGGTAGAGCGCATACCTTCGCATATCACAAGATTGAATTCTGAACAATTTGGCACTAGTTTCACGCAAATCGGATGCCAATTAACCGAGATATCGCAAATTTACATTTTTCACCTTTTCGTGACCTTGACCTTTGACCCAATCACTCCCAAAAACTAATCGATTGCTCCTTGGGTCATGACCAATCATCCTACCAAGTTTCATAAGAATCGGCTCAGTTTTTACGTTTTTCACCTTTTCGTGACCTTGACCTTTGACCCAATCACTCCCAAAAACTAATCGATTGCTCCTTGGGTCATGACCAATCATCCCACCAAGTTTCATAAGAATCAGCTCAGTTTTGTCTGAGTTAGACGAATAACTGACGGACGGACATATTCACAAATAAATAAATACACGCCGGCGAAAACATTACCTTCTGCATTTTCAATGCGAAGGTAAAAAGCCCAGAGAAGCTTGGGGCTTCACTCTGTGTGGGCTCTCAGGAGTAGAGATGAAACTACCTTTTCAAAGTGTGAATATTGTTTGAAACAAGATTTTCATTTGGTTTTATTTATTGTAAAAGTACGAAGTGCTGTATAAATACTGTGAACGTATCGAAACGTATTCAAAGACTGTACCTTTAAACTCAGCTTTGTTCCGCGTTTGTTTTAAACATTCTTAAAGCCCCACTATGTAAATTTTTCACCTTAAAATAACAGCTTGAAAAAAATTGTGCCGCTACAATGACTTTTAATGTTGATTTGCTCCTCCGCCACTGCCATCGGGGGTCTGTGGGCTGAAAACTGCTGAATGTAAGATGGTTGGTAACGACCCGGTACTTCCGGTTGAGGAACAGGAAGTACTTAAACTTGCTGTCTGGCATTGATTACCAACGTCTTATAGTGCCAGTACACGCTCGCAGGTGACTTTTTATTTGCTCCGCTACGAGACGAGTACAAACAGAGTGACATGCCGCGGCTGAACGGCTCGCTGCGGCTGCCGAGACGTGCTGCCAGTAGCGCGCATTGATCAGCTGTTCGATCAGCTGTGAGGGCACGAGCCTGAAGAGCTTTTGTCGGGTTTGATGAGTTATATAATTTAAGTTTAGCCTGAAACATTGAGCCTAATAAATTAATTACAGCGTTCAAGAGAAACCATTTTTTTTAAATACTTCAAAATCACAATTTCAAAAGACCCGAATAAATAAGACAAACACATTCCGCAGGTAGAATCTATCTAGTGCTTATAAGCAGGACACAAAAGACAGTAAAAATACCACACACTGTGTATAAATACTCAATACATTTAAACCCTGATGATAACTGTGTATTTATTAGTATTAGTACACTGATGATAACTGTGTTTTTATTAGTATTAGTACACTGATGATAACTGTCTTTATTAGTATTAGTACACTGATGATAACTGTGTCTTTATTAGTATTAGTACACTGATGATAACTGTGTTTTTATTAGTATAAATACACTGATGATAACTTTGTTTTTATTAGTATTAGTACACTGATGATAACTGTGTCTTTATTAGTATTAGTACACTGATGATAACTGTGTCTTTATTAGTATTAGTACACTGATGATAACTGTGTTTTTATTAGTATAAGTACACTGATGATAACTGAGTATTTATTAGTAGTATTACAGTGACAATAATGATGTCTTTATTATTATAAGTACGCTGATGATAACTGTCTCTTTATTAGTATTAGTACAGTGATGATAACTAGGGCTTCATGAGCAGATCCAGCTGAGGAAAGGATCTTTCATTTCTCTTAAAACATGTTACCTTGCTTCCTCTCTCCTCGCATGGTTTCTGTGTGTCTTTCCAGACGCAAGTGAAGGAAACGGGAATGGAATTTAGAGACTTGGAATGCACCGTTAGTTTGTAATGATGTGTTATGGAGATAATCGTACACTCAGAAAAGTTTGACCATTGTCTACGCAATAAAATTAAGGCAACAAAGTGACAATTAATATAATTGAATAGATTTTAATACTTCAACTTTGATTAAAAACTATTGATTTATTTAAAAATATGAAATACTAATATTTGGGATTTACTAATAATATGGAAAATGTTGAGTAAATCCAAATCAATTATACAGGAAAATGATTAATATTTATTAGATATTCAAAAGAAAGTAATTTAGATATACCAAATATCAGTGAAAAAGTGATTTATGTGGCTGAAATTGTATTGTATATACTAAATATCTGGATAATACTGATTTCTATTTACACATTTTATGGGTGAAAATTATGCTATTTATTCTAAATATCTGGATAAGAATGATTTGGCTTCAATAAATAAAATAAGTTACATCAACTCATAACTTGGAAAAATGTTACTTAAAGCCCCACTATGTAACTTTTCCACCTTAAAATAACAGCTTGAAAAAAATGGTGCCGCTACAATGACTTTTAATATGTTGATTTGCTCCTCCGCCACTGCCATCGGGGGTCTGTGGGCCGAGAACTGCTGAATGTAAGATGTTGGGAGCCGCCCGGTACTTCCGGCGGAAGTACTTAAACTTGCTGTCTGGCAGTGATTACCAACGTCATATAGTGCCAGTCCACGCTCGCAGATGACTTTTTATTTGCTCCACTACGCGACTCGTAGAGACGGAATGACATGCTGCTGTGGAGAACACCGGGCGGGTCTGAACGAGACATGCTGCCGCTGATCAGCGGCAGCATGTCTCGATCAGCTGTTCACTCACGAGCCGGAAGAGCCATATATGGCTCGTGAGCCAGACGTTAAATAACTGAAGGGGGCGCTACAGGGGAAAAGTTACATAGTGTCGCTTTAATATCCCAGTTTTCTTTTCTGGTGGCATTCAAGGAAAATATATGTATAGTGGGGCAGATAACTCTAACAATCGTTCAAAAGTGGATACAAGCACCACATTTGGTATACGTATCCCTCTGGGGTCATTAATTAAATAAAGAACATTAGCCACTTAAATTATTATTTTTATTTTAAATGTCCAAGATGGCCGCCAATTTTTCTGCTTGACAGACATATTCTGCCACAGAATTGTACCCATGGGACATATTTTTATATCTTTACCATTAAATCCACTATTATTTTCCCTGGGAACATCAATAATGTAAAAAATCTTAAAGCCCCATTATGTAGTTTTTCCCTTGTAGCGCCCCCTTCAGGTATTTAACGTTTACTTCAGTGTCGTAAATACCCAGTTACGATAGATCAGGCGTCGTGAACCTCTGGCTCGCGAGCCATATATGGCTCTTCCGGTGATGCATATGGCTCTTTTGAGTTTGAGTTTGTTTTTTTTAACTCTGCCCGCCACTCTCTAACTTTCTCTATCCTCCAGATGACAGCAGCAGTAATGTCAGGTCCCTTTCTTAAAGACGTCTTTGTTCTTTTATTAAACTAAACGTCTGTTATTGATCGTCTCCACAGCAGCATGTCTCTGTCTCTACGCGTCGCGTAGCGGAGCAAATAAAAAGTCACCTGTGAGGTGGACTGGACTATTCGGCGTTGATCATCACTGACAGAAAGCAGGTCCAAGTACCGGGCGGCTACAAAATGTTACATAGTCAAGTTTTCTGCCCCCAGACCCCCGATGGCAGTGGCGGAGGCGCAAATCAACATATTAAAAGTCATTGTAGCGGCACCATTTTTTTCAAGCTGTTATGTTAAGGTCCAATTGTTACATAGTGTTGCTTTATTGATTGAGATTTTTTTGGTGACATCTCTAGTAAATAACCTGGAAAAAGACAGAAAAAAATATTTAATATGAAGAATGTTTAATAAACAGAATGTATCATGTTATTGAGGAGATTAGATCTACTTTGTTTTTCTGAGACATCTAAAATGTTTGAAAGTTCATTGCAGTTCTTTCTAGTCCAGACACCGACAGCTGCACTTTCTCTTTTTTGACAATTGACTGAGGGTGAGCCATGATGGAAGAAGTTTGTGCAGTTCTTCTTGATAGGCACATAAAGCCTGGGCTCTTTTTCCTCTAATCCTTTCATGAACTCTTGGAAACGGGCTCTACCTCTCTCAAAATGGGTATGAATAAACACAGCGACACTTGGGTTTGCAATATCCTTTGTCAAGTGAAAACAGATCATGGCTTTCCTCAGCAAAAGGATTCCCAAGATCCTCCAGAACACTGGTTAGCTTATTGATTCTATCAAGGAATGATATTTGAGCATGTTCTGTCTGTTCATGGTGACTGGTGTGCTTTGCACTCTCCCTGGCACTGGATGATGCTTCATATTAAAGAACCAAGCGACTGACCTCAGGTCCAGCTACCATCCACCTCCTCAGTGCTGATGGATCCTCAGTGAAACCTATGGCTCCCCCACTTGCCTTGGTGACAGCATTGCCATTCCACAGTATTATACCTCACAATTAGACTTATCTTTAGATTTATAAAGTGCATGGTGTTGTGTATGGTATCATTGTAATCCTTGACCATCAAAAATAGGGGTAGATATTACCACTTTTCATTTATTGTGTTTGGCTGAAGAGATATGACGCAAAATACAGAATTTGGTTATGGAAGAAGGCAAAATGGTGGCCTTGAATGCCACAAAGCATTCAATGATGCTGTCTATGGTATCATTGCAATCCTTGACCATCAAAACATGGAGGTTGACATTATCTTATATGTGCTTTGATGTTTTTTTTCAGGAGATATCATGGAAAACGCATATTTTAATAATGGCGGGAAATAAAATGGCCGCCGCGACCGACATGAGCTTTTTTTGCGTTGGCTAACGTTCTTTATTGGAAGAGCAGAATCCATAGAGTAATTGTGCCAATTTTGGTGCTTGTATCCACATTTGAACGATTCTTCATCAAAAAATGCTGTTATCTGCCCCACTAGTATGCGTTCCTTGGTTGTATGTGAATGACATCAGCTGACAGGAAGTAAACATGGATCCAAGCTGTTTCCTAGCAACGTAACGCACTAAAACGGAGCCTTTCAGACAGAGGTTGATTGCAGGTATATTTAAACAGATAGTAGGCTATGAGCAAAATAACAAGTTAATTATTTTTACATGAAAGTACTTAAACATGTTCTAGTAAAAAAACAAAATGCAAGTGTGCACCTGTAAATAAGCATGATATGTCCCCTTTAAATTATAACACTAATATGTTTGGTTTATTTGTAGGGCACAAAAATGTAGAAATGGTTAATACAATGGATTCAAAGTTTGAGATGGAATTAGCAATACACATTTCTGCAGGAGGTTCGTTCAGCATTGATACCAGAGAGCAGTTTATGCTCATTGCGCCTCAGTAAAAAGATAACATTCCTACAACACAACACACAGGGAAGTCTCTCCACCTCTGTGCTTGTGCCATCTAGTGGTGGCTGCTACTCACTGACTCTACGTGGACGGATTGAAGCTGACAGTTGCTTTCCGTCTTTCTGCAGGCATCTGGTACAACCTCCTGAGAGGCCTCAGCAAGGTAGCGGTCATCGTCAATGTGAGTCTTGCGCCGGTGCGATCACTTCGGCTCGGTGTTTTGATGTAATGACGACGGAGCTGACGAGCCCTTCTCCGTCCCCCAGGCCTTTGTCATCTCCTTCACCTCAGACTTCATCCCACGGCTGGTCTACCAGTACATGTACAGCCTGGACGGCACCATGCACGGCTTCGTCAATCACACTCTGTCTTACTTCAACGTCACTGACTTCCAGAAGGGCACCGACCCTCTGCAGCCGATGCACCTGGGCTACACGGTAGACGTCTGCAGGTAAGGCTTCACTTAAAAAGACAAACTTAATAATTGATTTGTATACATATAATACATCATGCATATATGTAAGATCTCCCCCCAAATAAAACGTATTTAATTTGATCAAATCTTTTTTTTTTTATTAAACGTTAAAGAATAACACAATTTAAATGATTCTATTCAATATAAAGTCAACAGAAAATAAGATAAGACATACAAGTAAAACAATAATACATGGAAACATAATAAAATGTAATACATTCAAATATAATACAAAAGTAATACATGCAAACATAATTAAAAAGTAATACATGCAAACATACAAAATACGTTAAACATGCAGCCACAGGAAGAGTATGACACCCATTCCTCACAATACAATGTCATCATTTACATGTACAAATTCATGACAAATATATCTCCCAAAAGTTATCAAACTGAGAGGCTTTCATCTTAACTACATAGGCAGCTTATATTTTTTCCAACGGAGCGCTTCTCTTTGGGCAACCACTTACAGACATCCTGTCCGCCCTCAGGGTTAAACCGTGTGGAATCACGCCCAACGTGCACAGCCCGGGGCTTCAGGGTAATGGGGTGGGGGGGGAGACAATGATACAAAGCGCCATGGTGTGTATTGATTGAGCTTATGATATTGGTGAGGAATATTAGGATGAGATCTATTATATCTCACAGGGGTGCTATCCTTACCCCATCATGTATTCATGGTTTGGGTTTTCACCGTTGAACATGTTGTACCCCATCCATTCTCTAAAATGTTCTCTAGTACCACATCCAGAAGGTACAGTCTTGTCTTTATTGCTTTTAATCATTATCTTATATAGAATAGTAACCCGGCCTTTGCTGAATATGTTCCTCTAATTATTGAGTTGTTCCACAGAAATATTTAAAGGGCCAGTGTGAAGCATTTTCGGGGGTTTCTATACGTAATACGTATTACGTTTCTGCCAATAGATCCCCGAAATGCAAAAGTATATTTTCTTTATCTTCATCGAGACAGGGAGCGGGTCTCACGGAGTCTGCCATATCGCACCGCAATGTGTCTACAGTAGCCCAGAGTGGACAAAACAAACACTCGCTCCAGAGGTTCATTGTTGTTCTTGCGTTCAGCCACCGTAGTTCTTCAACAAGCTTGGCACGCGGAAGAAGTTTCAGTCGATTGCAGCGGGTTTTTTTATTTTATTTTTATTTTTAATTTATTTTTTATTTATAGCATAAATTGCTTGATGGAGACATTTTCTTTAAAGCGGGTGACTGACAGTGGCAACTACTACTCACCTAGTTTGGATAAAATGTCAGCTTGAATGCTTCTTTAACCACCCCTCAGTTTTTACGTTTTTCACCTTTTCGTGACCTTGACCTTGACCTTTGACCCAATCACTCCCAAAAACTAATCGATTGTAAGTTTTTCTGTCTAATAAATATGAACGGAGTAGCTGCTGTAGAGCTCGACTGATTTCAAATGTTTTCATCGTTCTCAAGCCCAAACCCTCAAACCATTATTTATCATGTCTACTTTACCTTTTGTATTATTGATGACGTATGAGACGAAATGGACCGACCTAAAGCACAAATGAAACCCTTTGAACGTGTCTCTCTGTCTGCAGGTATAAGGACTACAGAGAGCCCCCCTCCTCCGGCACACCCTATGAACTGTCGAAGGAGTTCTGGGCCGTCCTGGCCGCCCGCCTCGCCTTCGTTGTTGTCTTTCAGGTATGGAGCAGCACACAGATATTAACTTCAAAGCACACCCGTGGCACGCTTCGACATGCTTTTGCTCACACGTTGCTGACCTTCGCCATTCATATTTCATGCGGGCAAAGCAAACAACTCATGTTTATTAGATGAATGAATGGCCGATGCGTGAAGCACCGGGCCCACTGTGCATGTAATACAGAGAAACAAGCTGCCAGCGTCTCCCCCGTTCATTTCCATGGTGCGACAAACAAGATAACAAACTATTCCCTTTAACATATTATGCTATTCATCTGCTGTTGCTTTAAAGATGATGCTCAGTCTAAATTGGGCCACATGGGTTCTTTTGTTCCTGGCGTACACTTTTCACCATCTGCCCTGTCCTCTTTGGACCTTATTCTCTATTTTTTTTGTCCTTAGCTCCTGTTGTGCACCTCACTAATTGTGTAACGTTTTTGTGTTTGGATGCGCATTATTTCTCACCAGGGAAAAAAAACATTAGATTTATCATAAATACAATAATGTATCTCATGACTTGGATTATGATTTCATTGTTTAAATAAAAGCTAGACTGATTAATCAGTGAATACGATAGTGTCCCCTTCCCATAGTTGTGTTCAACACACAGATAAGTAGATCTACATTTCTTTTACAAATTATGGTTTCTTCATTTCAGATATTTTACTTTGTAGGTCAAACTGTGAACTGATACACTTTTAATAATTAAACTATGGCATTTAAAGCCATAATTATAAGACATTTTTATAGTAAATATTTAACCTTATAACTTTAATTTACTATTGTTAGTCAGGAGTAAATGGAATTTTCTGTATTACTTGTCAATATTAAGAAAAATGATCTCTATAATATATATATATATATATATATATATATATATATATATATATATATATATATATACTGTATATAGAGAGATTTTACCCATGACTAACTGATGGCTCTGGTTATAAATAGGGAAACATCATGGCTAACTAATGTTATTGCGTCCAGTTCTTTCGCTGTGTACCTATGAATTATCTATAATAAATCCCTTTAGTCTCTGAGATGAAACAACACATCATCCTCTTCCAAAGGAAAAATGGATAAAACACGGAACAACAATCGCTTCAGTACATTCGGGAGCTTTAAAGCTCACTGGGTCCGGTGTGACCATTAGCTTCTGCTAGCTAGAGGTAGCAGGGCTCTCAAGTGTAACGCACTGAGCGTGAGACTCACGCATTTCGGTCTTAACTCCCGCACTCCCACCACACATCGTATTTCTCACGTTGAAAAAAACTGTCGGCTATTTAATGTTTTAATGTGCCGCAGCACCAACATGAGCTAGCCGCGCGGCTCTCACCGTGGAGAAATCAAGCGCTCCCCTGGAGTTCTGCTGTGAGGTGCCACTTATCAGCCAATCAAAAAAAAAATGGGCTACACAATAGCCCATTAGAAAACAAAACTTGAGAGCCCTGAGGTAGCTTTTAGATGAGCTGGCTATGTAAAGCCTAATTTATGCTTCTCCGTCGCATCGACGGTGTAGCTACGCCGTAGCTTACGTGTCGACGCAGACCCCTACGCTGAGCCTGACGCGCGCCTCCAAAAAATCCTAACTACACGTCGCGTTGACGCGGACCATAGCGCTGTGATTGGTCCGCTCAAAGCGTGATTTCCGGCAGTTCTTTTTCCGGTCTGTCTTCCTAGCACGGAATCGGCTATAACCCCTGAAACCACACAGCCACACAGCCACACACCCCTGGCGACGTGGCGGTGAATTGCAGAGCAACGCAGAGCAACGCATTCCCTCGACGCAGAACTTTGAATGCTCAACGAGTGCGTCGCGTCGACGGCATAGGACGCGACGGAGAAGCATAAACTAGGCTTAACTGACACAAGCCTGCTGCTACCAGTCTGGAGGCCTGTGCTGCATGCTTCAACAGTGTGTTCCCTTGAGAGGCGTTCCAATTTGCTCTCTGTCTCCTGTGCAGAACGTGGTGATGCTGATGAGCGACTTTGTGGACTGGTTAATCCCGGACATCCCCAAGGACATCAGCCTCCAGATCCACAAGGAGAAGATCCTCATGGTGGAGCTCTTCATGCAGGAGGAGCACGGCAAAAGGCTTGCGGCGCGCGACAACCACAATCAGGACAACTGCACCACCCCTTCGTCGGCCAATCGAAGCCCGGCGCAGCCCCACTGGCGACCCCCCACGCACGCCACGCACGCCGTGTTCTGGGACAAGCGCAAAGAGCAAGAGGCCAACGCGGCGCCCGTGTACAACATGTAGCACGAGCTACTCAGCTGCCCGGCTGGTAAACGGTGCACATAGCTATCCATTAGCGAACGATCAGTTCTTAATAATCGGCAACGCTTTTGCTGCATTCGTAGTGTGTGGAAATATTTGGAGGAATTAGATGAACGTCGCTGTGTTCACGTTAGAATCTCTACAAATTAAAAACTGGTTGTTTGCTTTCTTTCACCATTTTCACCCCATAGAAATCCAGCGACTATACTAAGATGTATGATGATCACCACGCATTATTTATTGGATGTACTGTTTTAGAGGGAAACAAGCCATTAGTTTCACCTGACTAGGGGAAAACTTATCAATGCCGTCGTTGTTCGAGATGTCTAAAGAAACAGCGTCAAACATAACCTGCAACCTAATATTGAATAGTATAATCTTTATTATACCTGCCACCTCTCCCATGGGACAGGCATGCAGCTTTCGTATTGAAGACAGCCTCCATCCAAATGGTCCCGCTGAGAAGAATTACCTCCTGGTACCGGTGAGACGCGACTCAGGAGGAGAACCTCTCTCCTGCCATAAAAGCTCAGAAGCCTTCTTTTACTTCTTTTTTTTGCACAATTATATACAAGAATTTATTGATGTACTTTTTTAAATACGCAACGCGGTTGCCGGCTTGATGGGACGAGCGGCAGTGATCTGGAAGACCTGCTGTGTCGAGCGGCCTGTTGATTTGTACTACTCTCTTGTTCACGAGCTCCACTTGGCTTGTTGTTAGATTTGTTACATTTGTGAGTGTGAACAAACTGCCTAAGAGTGCTCAGTGGCATTAATTCCCAGAAGCACAAGTCACATTATAACCCATTCCAATGAACTGGAATTCTTAAAGTCGCAATTGGTGAGATTTACAGCACAAACACAAAGCATTGTCACGCTCTGTCTCACCTCATTAAGCGTCTCTTAAAGCTGTACGTACCTATTTCAATTTATTTAATGTTTTGCCAGTTGGGGGCAGCAGAACAAGCTGAAAAACACAACACTTCCATTTTGTCGTGATGTAACATAATTATTTACACATCCAACAAAGAGTAACATCAGGATTCATGTTTGAAGTTCAGCTCATGGACTAGACTAAAAGAGTAACTGGTATGTCCCCACCTGCACCCTGTGTTCCCCATGTTGTTGTGTCTTAGTGACTGATGAGGTCCAGTTTTGAAGGAGAACTCTCCAGATGCTAAACGTGCTGCCACGTCACGCTCAGGGCAACTCTTCAACGCCAATGTGCGTTTGCTGAAAGAGTTTGTCTTCGCCGCTGACGGCTCAGAATGTCTGAAAACATCCCAGAAAGAACCCGACAGAGAAATGAAACCCTTTCCTTTGGGTTTGCTGTCTGAACAAGTCTTGCTCAAGGAAAAGTCTCGTTCTGCCGTCTCACGTCAGGTCCACATTGTAAAATCTAGCTAAATTAATCAGCCGCAACATTGAACATCTTTGAGCTGACACTTAGCTTTGGTGTCTGCATCCAACCCATCAAACTCTGTCGCGTTTCCTCCCACGAGATTTCAGAACAAGACTTCTCCTCGAGGAAGATTTGGTGAGACACGATGTTAACAAACAGACCGGATGATGCGAAAGCAAAATTAAATGTTTGTTAGTTCTCACTATGGGGTTTCCATAATGTTGTCAGATACTTCTAACAATCTGAGCAGTCAGTGGAAAAGATTAGCACTTGCATACAATACATACATTGAAGGTGAGGAGCTGCAAGCTGCATCGTTCTCACTCGATACCGGAACAATTTCAAAAACGGTTATCCCCGTTGGTCACGTAGACAAAAACATCGGTTGAAAATACTGAAGTTACACTTTGAAAAGAGATGACAGTGTTGTGCTTTCATCTTGCATCTGCTGCCCTCCAGTGGCCATACAAATATGTCAATGCATGTTTAAATAACCGCGATTGAACTCTGTAAACAGCATTTTCTCTTCTTTTTTTTGGCCAACTTTTCTATTGAATGCGTTTTGGACCATCTGTAAAGCGGGGCCTTTTGCTGATGTCAGCGCACAGAGTTCCCTCGGACCAAATTGCTTGTCGCTCTTGACCTAATTCTTATTATGCTTCTTTTTTTGTAACTAAAAAAGTCATTCACACATCGCATATCGTTGAGATGCTCAGCTGTATTTATTAGAGGGTTAGATTTTTTAAGTTGTGCACTAAAACTAGAAAGGTAATCTTCAAAGTGTAGCGGAAATAGTATGTGCATGCAGCTTCTTACTTAAGGGGACACGTTTTCAGCTTTTGATGACTCGGGAAAAGCAGCCAGTGTTTTGCTCAAGGGCACCGCCGTGACAGGCAGAGCACCTGTCTCACCCTGCCTTATATTCTCCTCTGTGGCTCCTTTTAGTTTTTCCAATCGTCATACAGAGGACAAACCAGGACAGGCAATGCTGTTGTCATTCGGTATTTCTCCCTCAAACAGCAACTCTTTAACTTTTCAAGCACAAAAGACTGAATAATATTTTGTATTGTATTTATATCAAGCAGCAAACAAAAATAAAAAAATACATACATACATACATACGTGGGAGTGATTGGATGCCACTTTAAAGGGAAGTAAATGTGCTGCAGACTGAACGGCGGAATCACGATCCCCGTCTGCACGTATTGATGTGTCAAATGATGCCCTGCTGTAAATACATTAATCCAACCCAGATTTAAGCCCTCAAATAGACTGGTAGAATGTATTCTTCTTCTATTTTTTACTTTAGTTGCAGTGATGTATAATCACTGCAGGTCAAACATGTTATATGCTTTTTTTTTATTTCATGACAACACTTTTCTAAGTGCATTTAATGTGTTGAAAGGGTTTTTATCAGCCTACAAGGGGCCAGTTACCTATTGGCGTTGACAATGTCTGTCTGTGTGTTTAATTCATTATGTAATGTTCGAGAAAACATCGATATGGACCTATTTAGCCACCTGGAAGGAAGCCACACTACAAATACATTTGTATTACTTTGTTTCCGGGATGTGACTCGCTCTTTTGAGGGAAAAGACTGCACATTTCCCTTTTGACCAAACCGTATACTTTATGTGTATGCAGGGTTAGCGTTGATACTCATTGATAGATTTTCAGAGCCTGTCTCAACATTGTTTTAGCCATCTGAATCTCTTTGCAACCGGCTGACACACGTGAAGATGTCGCTCATGAGATGTCCCCATGCCACCTGTTGCCATTTAGTATTTACAGCAAGAAAACACTGCAAGTTGTGACATGACTAATATCTATTGTAACATATGTCGAAGCACATTTCATGTGTGAGTGTATATGCATGTATAGCCAATTTGTCCATGTCTGATATTTTGAGTCTTTTCTGTTGTTTTTTGTTTAAACTAACTTCAAATAAATGAGAGAATTGCCTGGAGTGCATCTATTTCTTGCAAATTCCTGCCTTTCTCTTTAGCCTTTTGGTACTTTATGAATCGCTAATTTCTACCACAGAAGTACCGAATCAACCAAGGTGGGTCTTTTATTATATCGGCCCTGTCTTGGACAACATTAGGTTCCCAACTGTCGTGTTACTCAGGTGTGACTGAAAGCAGATAAGTAACTCTAGTAAATACTTACACACACAGACACACACATGCACACGCACACACAGACACGCACACACGCACACGGGCGCGCGCCTCCAGGAGAAGCGGGGACGTGTGACGCGCTAACAGCCGCAGACCAACAGACCCGACGGGCGGAAGTGAAAGTAAAAGCGAGGTGTTTCCTGGTTCGGGCGGAGAAGGGTTCCGACCTGCGCGTCCGAGGAGACATGAGCGGCTTACAGTTCCACAGCGTGTTACTGGACATCTCCAACCAGCTGGCCCAGAAGCAGCTGGAGGAAATGAAGTTCCTGTGCAGAGACTTTGTCGGGAAAAGGGAGATGGAGAAGATCACGAGCGGGACACAGCTGTTCCAGGTGCTGACGGAGCGAGGCCGACTGGCCGCCGGCAACACCCAGTGCCTCTCCCAGCTGCTCACAGGCATTCGCCGGAGCGACCTCTCGGACAAATTGGACAACTTCGAGAACGGCGCGGGATCCAGCGACGACCAGCCGGACGCGGCGGAGAGAGGTAGGCTGAGGAGAGTCGAGCCGGCGCTACTTCTGCTACTGGCGGAGGCTCCGGGTACTACCGCCATGACTGTCAAACTACGGCAGGATAATACTGTAATCCTGCCATGTCTTTCATCGTGGAGGTTGTAGCTACAATATACTGTCCGGTGACGGTGCTTTCATTACACTTTTTATTTTACACCACCCATAAAGTTGTGGGGGTGGGACTTCCACATGGCAGGAGAGATGTTGTAACCCTCTAGTTGGGTCAAGCTACCCAAATAACCCATGGTCCTAGGTTTCCCATAATGCAACTTAAGTGGTTCACTTGGTGTGAATATGGCTGTGGGGAGGAAGTGGGTATTTATGTCCCACTACCCCTTGACCTCAATGACCCCACGAGGTAACCGACAGGTGTGAAAGTGGACTTCTTCAGGACAGAAGTTTAAAAAAAGATTTCACATACAAAAAAAATAATGTACATAGAACGTGAGTAATAGTTTTGGTGCTGTACCATTCAATTAAGAATAGAAAAAAAAGCCTTTACAATATGTTTTTTTAAGGAATATTATTTTTTCAAATTGATATTTTCAAACTGTTGTTGATGTCTAGCATACTTTCACATTGGCCAGAAAAACAACAAACACAACATGTCTATGTATTTTAAAAGAAAATTAAATAAAATGTTATCCCTGAACAAGGACTGTCTTTCCAAAGCATTTCGTACATCAACCAGTCCGGTTTTTAATAAACAGGGACAACTAACTTGAATACTTTTGAAAATAGCAGCGCAGTCCGGAGCGCTCCTTTTCGTTCTTCACTTTCACAATAACAGAGACGTGTAACATTAGCATGTGGAAATGTAATGTCTTTACAGGCTGAGTTGTACTCCTTATGACGAGTACATTAACTTTAACCAGTAAAATGGCGCCATTGCCGCCTCACACCTCTCCTCCATCTGATTTTTTCCTAAACTTGCAGTCTCACTTTGCTCTGGCAGATGTCTTTTTAACTTTTTCTGGATGTATGTTCACTTATGTCCCTGTTAAACTCGGCCTGTGATTACTATTGCCACACATTGAGGTCAAACCTGTGTCTCCCAACTTGCTGTGGCATGTGCACAGTGAGAGGACCTAGCAGTGCTCATGCCACCACACAATTTGGCTGCTATGCTTCCATGAGCCGTTTCAGGTGGGACCACATGGAGCAACAACACTATGTCGATTTTAGATGTTTGTACATCTTTGTAAATGTAGTTAAAAAGCTTGTACACGTTCCATCCTAAGACCCAAGCAGAGTTGCCTTGTTTTGCTTGCCGTCTGTTTGTATGTATGTGTATATATAAAAGGTAAGCCTGTACAACTATTGTTGACTATTTTGGCAACACAGTTCATCATGGGGTTGCACTTTCAAAATCACCCCAAAACAACCTCACAGCCTTGCCAAAATGTATTCTATTTGCATTTAAACAGCTAAAGTGATGAAAAAACTAAAAAGCCTAAAATGTCCCTTGTGATGGACGAGGGTTAAACTTTTAAAACTGACATTTTGTACCTTTTCTATATATTGATATTAACATGCATGCATCCCACCTGCAAACCATCAATACTGTGTCCATGATATAAATATACTTTGGATACATACATTGTATTTTAATAGTTGAACCAGGTTTTAGAGTGACTTGTTTCCCAAAATGTTAGATTTTTCTTTCTTCTCTAAACCCTCGACATCTCCTCTGCCTCCCGTCAGCCAAGCTGGACCTCGCCACCGAGGTGATCGCAGAGAACCTGGGAAGGAACTGGCGCAAGCTGGGCCGCAAGCTGGGTGTGACCGAAGCCAAGCTGGACTCCGTAGCCACGAGGCACACGGACCTCGACGAGACCGCCAGGGAGCTGCTGAAGGTGTGGAGGAAGAGCCGGGGAGCCGAAGCCCGAACGTCCGATCTGGTGGCGGCCCTGAGAGCCTGCCAGTTCGTCCTGACTGCCGAAAAAGTGGAGGAAAGACTTCAAACACCCTGATGTCGGCGGCACACTTTACAGATGAGACTGACGTGAACTCTGGGAGTGAAATGAGATGCGTGTTTAACCTTGAAGATTCATTTTTTTATAATAATCATCTTCTGATCAATTATTCGACTTCCTGAATGTCAAAGAACATGATAATAGAGTAATGTTTCATAAACAGGGAGCCGAAAGGATGAACGCAACGTGTTAGTAATTGTAATGCGTCACCAAATGATCATTCAACATGGGGATGTCTGCGGGTGGTGGTGGTGGACGTCGGCGTGGCAGCTCAGTGCTATGAACAGTTTATGCTGGGTTACCAAATTAAAGTGCAAATTGTGTGGAGACTTTTCTTATCAAATACAAATGGCAGCGTAGCAATTGGTCCAACGTTACGTAAAACCATGATCTCTATATAAGAAGTGGACGTAGTCATGGTGACCTCACTGATAGTGAGTTTTATTTTTCGATCAATGAACGAAAGTTACTGTGTTTGGACAGTGTAGGTGTGATATAGAGACGCCGTATACGGCTCTGGTAGCGGAAGCAACCTGTCAACGACACAAGTCTAGACCTAAAGCAGACCCGGCTTTATGGTCTATTTCACTCTAAATGGACCATCATTTACAACATGAACATCATGCTGTATTGAAGGAGACTTGAAACTAAGAGATTGAGACCATAAACTAATGTTTACAATGTTTACTGGAGGAATAAATCAAGTGAGAGGTGGAGTTATTTTCTTATAGACGTCTATATACAATCAACTCCTTTTGCAACTGGAGGTGTTGCCCCCTGCTGGTCAGCAGAGACTGTGCAGGTTTTAAGATGTTCCGCTTCGGGTTAATCAGCAGAACCGGAGGTTGCACCCTGAAGACTATACAGGGATACTGATTTTAATATATACGGGCTGTTCTTGGGTAGTGCAATACTAGCTCTGGTGGGTTTTATTAGCATCCAGTCACGTGACATGTGGATACATAGGATTAGTTGCTTGCTTGTTTTCTGGGAGAGTCACTTTTGTTAAAGTAATCAAATAAACAAGACACAGTGCGAGCTTTAAAGGTGCTGTTAGCCAGAGCCAGGTTAGCTCTTTGTGCTAAGCTACGCTAATCAGCTGCTGGTCGGCTCATGTTCTGCCAGAAAATGATTATTAGAACATTTCTCCAAAATGATACAATTTGTCTTTTAAGATGTTGTTTTATTTTGAATGAAAATCCAATGAGTAGGAATGAATCATACTAGTTCAATGGTAAGTTGCTTTAATTTATGATCAGAAGACATTAAACCGTTGACATTGATGGTCTTATGTGATATCATATGAAAATTAAATTGAAGAGAAGCCTTTCATTAACATTTCCCGAATCTACAAAGTGCCCTTTGTTCTTTCACACTACATTATAAGTAAACAGTTCGATGCTCAGGAAGTCTGCAGGTTTATTGTTGCAGGACATTCCAAAACAGCTGTACGCCCGAAACACCGGCGTGCTCCGTGATGTCGTCAGGGAGGTCGGGGCAAAGGTCACTGCAGTTTCTGAAGAAGGAAAAAGGCATGTCATTAGGATGGAGCCTGCTGTATGAATATAACAAGGATAGGATATATTCACATTAGGTCCGTCTCCAAACAATACTTATATGCTGTTATGCACGTTCATAAAATACACACATATATTGTATTACTAACTACATACTGCATCTTTTCCTACCCTGTTCGTTCTGTTGCATGCAGTATGCACTCAATTGGCACGTACTAGTTTGTCACACCTTCACTTATAACACTTTGACCCTCTTGCTCATATATCTGCTGCGTTAAGTATATTGGGTTGAATAGCATAATGCATTTGACACATTAGGTATTGGTACACTATTCAAAAAACATCTGTCATCCTAAAGAGTGGGTAGTATGGGTGCTTTTGTGTGTTCTTGTAAGATAATTTTTTGGCATTTCTGCTTTATTTTGAAAATGAGAGAGAGAGACGGGGGGAGGAACACGTTTTCTAGCATTCAGTACGGTATTTATGGCAATACATCACTTCTTTATTCACCAGAGGGGCATTCAAGAGGGCAAAGGCCTCTTTCAGTTTTTAGAGACTGCCGGCAATTGCAAAGATTTCCAATATTTCCCACAGTATACTTACAGCACTTGTACAGCCTGTTCAGCCTATCGATGTCATTCTTGCTCATCTGGGTGGCCTGACCGAAGGGCACATTGCTGTTGGGAATGGGCACCATGGTGGGACGGTTGTTCTTGGAGAAGGCGTACCTGAGGAGTCACGGACACCACAGTGCAGAGCAGGTTAGGATTGGGGAGTTCAGTTCTGTGATGTGTCATGTGGTGATGTTGAAAAGCAGATCCACGTTGGTTGTGCTACTCTCCCAAAGTCCCTGATAAACCACCTCGTGTTCAGGCCATTAGACTTTCCTAAAGTCAGCCAGCAAGGAGCCTCAGGCGTGTCCTGCTCCCAGTCGCTCATATCGGAGGACATGCTGATCGAAGTGACATGTGTCTATGCAGTTACAGGAAAAATAGAAATGTGTGAAGGACACAAACGTGACGTCATCCATACTTCTCATATTGCATGACAGAGCCGTAGTCATAAGGAGTTCCCTGGTTCAGGGTGGCAATCTTGTTGAAGTTGTACGCCATACCTGCAGAGACGAGAGAAAACTGTAAGTGCGAAATCATAGACATTTACCGTTTTAAAGTGAAAAGATATGAATTTCAGTTTTGCCAACATGAGGGTGAAAAGAGTTTTTTCAGAATGCCACATTTGAACTGTAGTAGTCATCTCTTCCCAACACGGGTTTGCTTTAAGCTGCAGTTCTACTTATGTCCACTAGATAGTGGCTCTTTAAAAACAGAGACTTTACAGACATTCATACAGAATCCACTTTTCTGAGTTGGTAAATTATCAGCAAAATTACGTTATTACATCATGTATTGATTTTGGGTTTAGGTATTTCCCTTTTTCCAGACAAGCTCCAGTAAATGTGGGTTTTTCGTAATGGAAATGCCCTCTGAGTGTGAGAAAACAGCAGTACGTACTGTCAAAGCATTCGGCCAATGAAAGCAGATGCCACAAACTGCAGATTGCCCCACTGCTATCTAACTGTCTATTTGCCAAGTAGTGGTGTCTTCATTTGCTTTAGTAAATGGGAGTAAAATAGGCTTTTTGCCTCTTTTATTCAGGTTTAACTCAAACTGTTTAAGCTCTAAGGCAACTCTAAAGACAAAAAAAAGTCACAACGTAGACATCTGAAGCCGCCGAACCGTCGAGGATGTTCTCCCACTGCACTCGGATGTAGCTGTCCCTGTCGGAGCGGGTCTGTTCGTGGTTGAAGCCCAGGGCGTGGAGCAGCTCGTGCTGGACGGTGCCGTGGTAGAGGCATCCGCTACGGGCCAGAGACACAGTCTGAGCGCCGCCCTGGCGACCCACGAAGGAGTAGCAGCTGTCGACACAGGTACAAGACACCCGGCAGAGTTGAGAAATCGCACAGAATATCACCACACATGGTAGTGAAGTGGCAGCCTACAGTCCTTGTAGAACAGAAACAGTTGGAGGAACAATTTGGAGTTTGAACATACCAAAGACTTGGACTCTTACCCGTCCCTGGACTCGATGCTCAGCCACTCGTTATCTCCGTTCTGGTAGGGTCTGAAACGGATGCAGGACGCCGAGGAGAAAGACTCCAGCCCACGAGTGATGATGGACTTCTCTCGGGCGGCTGGCAGGGCAAATATGACAGGTTGAGAATAACTGTAGCAGCGTAGCTTTATCTTCACCTGAATGATTAATGTTCTGTCATCTGCAGAATGCACTGTGTCACTGTCAGCCTTTGGTCTTTATTAACTTACATGGCCCTAATGGGGAAATAAAACCTTTTCTTGGTCCCCATAAATCAACTTGTGTGGTTGTACAGAAATCTAACTATTCATAGAGAAGTGTCTGCAATGTCAAAAAGAATAGATTTAAATAGAAGAATCCCTGCTCACAGTACTGGTTGGCGATGTAGTATGGGATGTAGACCTTCCCATCGGTCCACTTTCTCCACAGACAGCCATTGGCGGTGCAGGGGTCTGCGTTTCTGTCGGCCTCAGACTTGATAGCGATGTCGCCTTGGATCAGGACAGGCTCGTCCAGATCGGGGTCTGAAGGATCAACACGGGCGTGAGTCGGGAAATACAGGGAAACCAACCGCGTGTTGTACCTCACAGATGGGCCCTTTACAAATGATCATTTAGTGGTACGTTGAAGTGTGCTTTCGGTGGAGCAACCCTGTGCTTCCAAAATGAAATGGTGCGTTCAGTGGAAGCCTTTTTTAAGCAATATGTCATACTGTGACATTGGCGATGTGGTTACGGTTCAGGTCGGCGTAATATCTACTCACTGCGGTCTCTGTTGGCTCGCTCCAACAGCTCACTGACAGAAAGCTCCCTGGACGTGTCCTCCTCAATGGCAGCCACATCTGCACATGTGGCAGAGGGTCAACTGAGCTTAGTGAGGTGAGGATCACTTTCACTCCCAATACATTTGCACAGACACAGTATATGTGGATATATTTTTTGTATTGAATAAGTATTGATAAAAAAGAGCGTTAATTTCATTCTCACCTTCCTACACGCGACCACAGTGAAATGGAAAAGAAGAATAATAAAAAGTTATAAAGACAGAATACAGATCAGCTTGCTATTATACACACACATATATATATATATATATATATATATATATATATATATATATTATATACATATATATATATACAGAGAGAGAGATAGGTATATATATAAACACACACATATATACAGTATATATATATATATATATATATATATATATATATATATATATATATATATATATATATCATTATCATTATCATTGATATCATTAACGTTTCACAACTTGGACTCGTTGAGGCTCCATATTTTTCAGCCTATAGTAATTGGAATTGTTGGTTTGGTTGCCTTTATGCATCTGGAAGTGTCCACATATCTTTCAAACTGTTCTTTGTAGCTTGAACTTCGATCAATGTCATCATCAGACTTTAATCTGTGAAATAAACTAAAGCTTTTCCAAAATAAATAATATAATCAATAACTAATATCTATTTGATATATTTGTATTCTCTGTGTTTAGAGGAAAACAAACTGCATGTATACATAAATAAATAATACAAATAAAATTTGTTTCCAATATTTAATTTTAAATGTTGGCCTGATTGTCTCCAGTAGTATATGAAACATTGAATATGTAACATTGTTCTCAATCGATTTTCCCACATGAATGACATTGGTTTGCGATTGGCCGGTTTGGAGCCGACGCGCTCCTCCATGTCATGGAGTGAATATCTTACCTGTGCCCAGGAGGAGGACACCAGCAGCAGGCTCACGAGAGACCAAGAGAATACCAACATGGCTGTAACAGACCTGCAGCAACCAGAGAAAGTGAAGAATTATTAATAATAATTAAGATTCTTTAGTAATCATATATATAATCCATCTAGATTATTAGATCTACACTAAAACTGAGGGGGTTCCTACCTGAAAGTCCTAACAGAGTATAAGTGTCTTTCTTCTCCCCGGGGACACTTTTTATACCGTGCAGGTACTCACAAAGAACATGATATGTATGGGAGGGCAAACACAACCGCACACCTTTATCACTGTGAAGGGAAAATTCTGAGAAGCACTGTGACTCTCACATCTGTGCAGCTGTGGACATAGTTCTACATATCTGTCGTTCTTTATTAGTTTAATTGAAAAACAACATTTTTAAAGAAGTAGAATAAAATAAAAGAAAAGGTCAAATATCTTAAACACTTCTTTCAAAGATATATATCTAAATTAAATTATATATATATATAATCTTGTTTTTAATGCACAGTAAAATTTATTTTGACTATTTTGCTATAATATACTTTGCCTATTTGTGTCATAATCCTACACAACGCTTCATTGGCATATGCAAACATTTCAGATCAAATTTGAAATACATCAAAGAATCTCCTTAATGTTTCATGGTGATCCCCATTATTAAAGATATTTGACCTTCTTCCTCTGTGGTGTCCCCCCATTACTGAAGATGCTGGAACATATTACTGTATTGTACCATCAAACAAATACAGTATATTGTATTGACAGTCCAAAATTGGCCTCCATTGTTATTCTACCTGTTTATAATGTTTTGAACTGATCGCATTTGTTACAGGGGTTTTCACAGGTGCATTCTGGGTGTAGTTGATTGACGATTGAGTGTGTAATTTCACTGGCAGTGTTTAGCTAAATTGAATGCTGTGTCTGTAGTCTAGCACAGTGGTTCTCAAATGGGGGTCCGCGTACCCCTGGGGGTACGTGAAGGCACTCCAGGGGGTACGTGAGATTTTTTTAAAATCTATTTAAAATTAGCATCCATTAAAAAATCCTTTAAAAATAGTTATTTAATAAATATTTAATAAAACAAAAGTGTAAGTTCATAAACTGAATTGTATATTAAGTAGGCAATTTAATTTAATTAACCTAAAAAACCAGAGTCCCCCCTCCCACCATATCAGGACGGTTTGACCCAACGTGGCACACGCTCACGGACCGTCTCTCACTGCGGCTCTTAGCAGCAACTCTGCTGAAACACGGACACACACACCCCGTCTCACACACACACACACACACACACACACCCCGTCTCCTCTCCTCGCGTCGCTAGAGCTCCGTTGCAGGCGCGCGCCTCGTTAGTGTGACGCGCGCACATAGCGTACACATAGAGTTTTCCATGTGATCACGTGGGCTTCGTCAACAGGCGGAGTGTGTCCTAAGTGGAGAATATGTGTGTAAAATGTAACCACTTTCAAAAATGATTTTCAGACGTTTTGTTTCTGCTTTCATCTCTATTCACGCATCAAACGTCTTCATCGGTTTTTCCACTGTATCACGTGAGAGACGTGTTGTGTTGGAGAGTCTGAGTTTAAAACATCTGTCACTCTGAAGAACACACACACCCTGCTCCGCTCTTATCAGTGTGGGACATTCAACACACTGTTGTCAATACAACACCCCTCTCCCTCTCCCCGCCCACAGCAGGAAACTGATACAACGCCAGACAGACATACTGGACGTAGCTACTGGGAACGGTTCATTGCTTCCACCACTAATACGGCCGAGATATCAACATATAACTCTTTACATTCACGTTGTGCCTGCTGAGCTTTAGTACTCTACAAGATTTACATATTTAAATGTAACTGCTAAAACAAATTTTCTGAAACTTGGGCATTCTTCATCAAAACTATACAGACGAAAACTATCTGACATCTCTTGTTAAAGCAAACGCTTGATTCAAAACAATATTTAAATTATTTTAAAAGGGCTATTTCTGCCTCCCAACTGCACACACAAACAGCACATACATTGTTCTTCCCATATGGCGACTGCACACTGACTATAAGGATAATTTCATCTCTAGGCTTTGGCATTTTCATTTGGAGCACGCTGTAAATAAATCCTATAAACAAATGCAATATCAGACACATGACTGTACAGTTTTGTTTGTCATTGCCAAGACACACAAACTGGTACTTGTGGCACAAGTATTGAATAGTATTGTTGCTTAACGTTAAATTAATGAACACACTTCTTTTGTGCAGAAATACATACACTCAAAAAAGTGGGACTGAGTTCAATTAATATTTAAAAAATAAATACTAGTAACCTTTACTTAAAAAAATATGTCCGTGTGCAGTTTGGTATATTATTATGTTGATTTTATACAATTTGAATTATTTATCAATTGCATTTTACTCATTTTTGTTTGAATAATATCAGCTCAAAATCAATGAGTAGAATTTAATCATATTTTATCATTAAAGATATTTAGTAAATAGAATTACAATACAATACAATTTCAGCCACATAAATCACTTTTTCACTGATATTTGGTATATCTAAATTACTTTCTTTTGAATATCTAATAAATATTAATTATTTTCCTGTATAATTGATTTGGATTTACTCAACATTTTCCATATTATTAGTAAATCCCAAATATTAGTATTTCATATTTTTAAATAAATCAATAGTTTTTAATCAAAGTTGAAGTATTAAAATCTATTCAATTATATTAATTGTCACTTTGTTGCCTTAATTTTATTGCGTAGACAATGGTCAAACTTTTCTGAGTGTACGATTATCTCCATAACACATCATTACAAACTAACGGTGCATTCCAAGTCTCCAAATCAAAAAAAAAGTCCAAATCAGTGTACTAATACTAATAAAGACACAGTTATCATCAGTGTACTAATACTAATAAAGACACAGTTATCATCAATACTAATAAAAACAAAGTTATCATCAGTGTATTTATACTAATAAAAACACAGTTATCATCAGTGTACTAATACTAATAAAGACACCGTTATCATCAGTGTACTAATACTAATAAAGACAGTTATCATCAGTGTACTAATACTAATAAATACACAGTTATCATCAGGGCCATATTAGAGGTGTTTTCTCTCTGTTACCTGTTTAAATGTATTGAGTATTTATACACAGTGTGTGGTATTTTTACTGTCTTTTGTGTCCTGCTTATAAGCGCTAGATAGATTCTACCTGCGGAATGTGTTTGTCTTATTTATTCGGGTCTTTTGAAATTGTGATTTTGAAGTATTTAAAAAAAATGGTTTCTCTTGAACGCTGTAATTAATTTATTAGGCTCAATGTTTCAGGCTAAACTTAAATTATATAACTCATCAAACCCGACACTCTGGAGTGCTCAGCCACGATGGAAATGAAGATAAATGATGTGGAAAGTGTTTCCTCTCTTCCGCTCTCTCTGAATTGAATTATATACATAAAAAAAGGTTATTGAGAGAAAAAATAGGTAATGAAACGACAAAAAAAAACTAAATGAAGAAAGTTCTTTGTATGAATAAATTTGAATCTGTCAGGAAGCTACAAATTGTTTGAAAGTCACTAAGAGATGTGAAGAGCCATTAGCGCCGTGTAACAAAGTAAAACCCACACTTGGAACAAAGAGTTTTAAAATAATAAAAAAGGAACATTTGGTGGATTCTCTGGACTTCTGGGCGGGTCTCTGTGGAGAGCGGGGTGGAGACAAACATGACGATAAATAACCGTCCGTGTAACTGCCAATGACTGAACGAGGTCGAGGAACGAGAGGCACCTCAACAGTTCCAACAACCCCTTCACATGTATTGTTGGTATGCTAATCCCTGTGTTAGAGGAACCTTGAGATTCACTTGTTTCTTATTTGGATTAAAATATGGAGAAAACACACACAGGCTAATGTTAAGATATGTGAATATCTTTATTATTATTCATTATTAGTATATATATCAAGCTCATGAGCAGTTGGTTATGCAACACAGAAGTGTAGTTGTGGAGGTTGTATGCTGCTTGAGGTCAAAGATACGTACTGCAGCGATAGAGGTGGTTCACCCGAAGGATGTCCGTGGGACTCATCTGGATGGCTCTGCCGATGGCCACATTGCCGTTGGGGATGGGAACGATGGTTGGCCTCCTGTTCCTAGAGAAGGCGAACCTGTGGTGCAAAATACACACAGAGGCGATGAGGGGTTGTGTCCACCTGGACGGGTTGACTGGGAGCTGATGGACAGACAGGCTGCGAGCTTCACCTGTATTGAGAAGCTGAAAGCTGAAAACATGTCGCCTGACTCAAAACCTCCTTATGAAGTCGTTACGGCCGTCATGTTAGCAAACAAGAGAAACGTCGTTGCCTTTGTGTCCTGATGAATATGGCTTATGTGGTCATTTTTCTGAAGGTCAAGTTCACATTTGGTCACGTCTGTCTCAAAACAATATTATCACGGAAATTATAAAATCAGCTGAACATTATAATGTGTTTTAATATACACAAGACGCTACCTTCCATAGTGCATGACAGAGTTGTAGTCGTAGGGAGTGCCAAGGTTCCTTGTTTGGATCTTCCTGAAGTTTCCCTCCATTCCTGTAAATGATCACACAGCTCAATCAGATGTGTTTCCACTACACGACTACTACGATGATATATGATGAAGTCATATTATAATCTGATTTGATTGGTCAGCATTTCCATTCATCTGCACCTGTGTTGTCACCTTCTTCCCAGGGCTACTCACTGGGTGGGTCCACTACACAGGGTTGAAGGTACTGCTTTTGGTGGCTGTATATTTGTGATATCATAACCTTAAGGCTGACGGCTCCTTTTAAAGGCAGCGTTTCTGAATATGTTCACTATATCTATAAGGCCTGGACCTGGTTTATGATCAAAACAGAAGGGGCGATCTAACTTTCTACAATATGACACCTGGAACCTTTTTTCACTTGAGAGCTTTATATTACTTACGGTCGGTTGTGTTATTTGTGGAGACCTTATTGAGATTGTGTCTATCTATGTTGTGTTCTATTATTCTTCATTATAATAATAAACCTGTCCTTGTAGAGCACTTTTCTAGTCTTAGGACCACGAAAAGCATTTTAACAATACATGACATCATTCACCCACTGATGGGTGAATGATGGACGCATCGACATGGGATATGCTCACCATAATAATAATAACAACTCACCAGGAATAACGTTCTCCAGCAAGATGCGAACATGCTGGTCCCGGTCGGACCGGGTCTGCTCATGGTTGAAGCCCAGGGCGTGCAGCATCTCGTGTTGGATGATTTGCCGGAAAACACAACCGCTGCGACTCAAAGACACAACCTGGCCTCGACCGCGACGCCCGATAAACGAGAAACAGCTGGAAGAGAGTAAATCAAAGCTCCAGACAGTGAAACAGATGAAGGAGCACCGTCGGTAATAAGTTGCAGGAGCACCGTCGGTAATAAGTTGCATTGCTTCTCTGGAATGTAAATAAGAGTCTATGAGATCATATTCATGAATGCATATGTGGTAGCACGTTGTGGTCCGTACCCGGAGCGTGACTGGATATCCACAAAGTCCGCCTGTCTGTTTAAGGGGGTGAAGCGGATGCAGGTGGAATCAGCGAAGGAACGTAGACCTTGGATGATGGTAGCTCTCTGTCTCCGATCTTGACAAGGAACAAAAAAAACAACAAAAAAAACATTTATTATCAGTTTATCGCGGTGACAGAATCTGTCCACAGGAAGACGTATAAACACCTGACTGTCCTGAAGTGCTGAACCTGAAGTACTTCAAATCATTTCAATGGTAGTCCCTGAGGTCTTTAGGACCAGATGTTGCCGTGATGACTCACACACACACACAACAGAAACAAAAAGCGCTGCGCCAGCGCTGCCTACATACACATGTAGTAGTCTCTGGAGATGCGGAAGAGGGTTTCCATGCGTTTCTTCCGCTGGCTGCAACCCTAAGCAACCAAGCAGGGATGCAGGGGATCGGCGTTCTCTAGCCCTGTTGGCACCGCGATGTCCCCAAACATCACCAGAGGGTCATCGGGGTTCTTTCCTGAAAACAAATCTAAGCAGCGTGAGCATTGAGCCGAGGCTATCATGTCATCTTTTCATTGAGCTGCATTTCATGTTCTTGATTAAAGGGCTGTGTTCTGAGACTGATACGACCACTCCTCTCCCACCAACACAACATCTATTGATTGGTGTAGATGGATATATTTGGTCTCTTTTTCGTGTTTGACATAAAATAATGACAAATTAGTGTCCATGTCCCCAAATTGTAAGATTGCATTTCATATCTGGTCTTAGTGTTGTCTGCAACACCAGCATTATGTTCTGTTTCTAATGTTTGAAAGATGTCTTTATCATTTCAATATCTAGTCCTATCTTTGAGGTTAGATTATTATTATTGGGCATTTTCTTAAATGAAATGAAGTTGCTGTGATGAACATACCAACATTAATGTTGGCCTTCTCTAACAGCGTGGAGACGCTGAACTCGTCATCCTCAACAGTGTTGGAGGAAAACAAGGAGAAACAATTTGTATGAGGTTCTTGATGTACCGATATATATATATTTACAGAATTGTCTTACATCTTACCAGAGTACTCCTCATCCATTTCTAAAGGACCCTGTGATTAGACAAAGTCGGTAGCTGTTATAATGAAATGTAAAAGTTTGTTTTTCAATAAAAATCAGTTTTGGGGAAATATAGAAAATAGTTGTAGTAACTAATCTATATTTTATGTTCATGTCATCTTCAAGATAGAAAAAGATACATTTGAGCCTTCCTGCATTTCATTGGATTGGAATTCAATCCACAAACTAGTATAAAATGAAATACAGAATCACATTTAGCTTTTAGTCATTTACCAAATTCCCAACGATTAAATTAACAATCATAACAACAATAATTTACATCACTGCACATTGTAAATGATTGAAGAAAAAACAAACACATGTTCCACATTTCATCTAAAATTGTGTCATAATAAATATGATGTACGTACATCTAATAATCGAGACATAACTAGTGTGCTGATGCTTACCTGTACGATGAAACTGTGGACGGAGCAGAAGAGGACACAGAGTGCAGCCGCCTGGAGGATCATGGCTGGTTATTGGACAGCAGCAGACCGAGTCTGAGGGAACAGAGGTGTTCATAATTTATATAGGAGGAAATATAACAAACTTCCATCCTAATATGGAGCACTGCTCACCACACACTTGTTGACAAATTCATCGCAACCAGAAGTGGCAGTTATTACTTCAAACGGACTGTGATTTGCGTAAGATGTGGCCTTTTCTTTCTTCTGTTTGTCCACAGGAATGTTTGTCCACGATATTCTATAAATTACATTTTCCAGCTAAAAACAGTTTTAGCCCCAAACTCTTTCAGTCGAGATGTCATCCTAAATTAAGTCTCTTCTGCATTTAAAAATTAACTTTGAAAACGTATTTTATTTATTAACTTTAGCATCAACAACAAAACAATAAAGATAACCACAATAAACTGAACAAGTTTCATAGTGACATATGTATGTATTTATAGCGGAGTTTTCATAGTTAAATAGATGAGTATTTAATAGCGGCTAGAGAAAAAAATGTAGATAGAGGATACTCCGTGGTGATAATGAAACTGTGAAGGGAATACAACCAAATAACCCGCATGTGAAGGGAATACAACTTAACATGAAGCTGATCTGATCTTAATAATAACAACAGAACAGCTGTTTACACAACACCTCTGTGTGGTTACAGTCTGAGAGCAGAGCCGCAAACTACTTTGTTGAATTGACATGATTTCTCCAAAATTTGGGCAAAGTCCAAAATTTTTACACACGATCATCTAACAGCAAAAAGAACAAGGACCACGAGGAAAAAGAGCTTGAATTAAAGTTTGAGAAGTAATAACAGTGGAATAGTCATAAAATGAAGCTAATATAAATATAATGTACTTAAGTATGACAGTGAATGTATACTTGTACTTTCTACTGAACTACATTTATTTGTGTACTAACACTGAATAAAATCTAATAAATGATGATGTTCTATTTTGGACATAAAGAAAATCATAATTGAGACAAAAAAATTAGCTGCAACAGCCCCAAGCATCAATAATTACAATCCAGGACATATAATAGGTACTATTATGCAAACAGCCCTTCTGCATAGTGAGTACTTTTAAAATTAATTGTAATAATTAATTAATTTTAAGTATTTAAAATTAAGCCCTTAAGTATAATTAATCTTATAATAACTCGAGTTAGTGGCCATCTCTGGCAACCAGCACTTCCTCTCTTATTGGCATATTTTATTGATATTAGCATATTTTAATTCTGCTCCCCACTATTTATGTAACTACATTTTTTAAATGTAACTACATTTTTAAAACGTTCCAACAACAGAATCTGTCCACAGAAAGACGTGATAAAACCTGGACTGTGTCAGGCTGAAGAACACAGAGTACTTCAAATCAAATCAATATGGTAGTGGTCTAGGGAGGACCAGACCAGATGTTGCCGTGATGACTCACACACAACACACACACAACAGTAAAAAACAGCGCCTCAAAACAAACATACTCCCCAGAGATGCGGAAGGGAAGGGGACGTAGACAAGGGGCGTGGGCATGGCCATGGCCAACTTCGTAGCCACAAACAAGGGACGTTCAGTCAGGATCGGCGTTCTCTAGCCCTGTTGGCACCGCGATGTCTAAAACATCACCCCTGAAAAATCAGGGTTCTGAAAAAGCAGCGTAAGGCATGTCGAGAACATGTTGTCATCTTTTCATTGAGCTGCATTTCATGTTCTTGATTAAAGGGCTGTGTTCTGAGACTGATACGACCACTCCTCTCCCACCAACACAACATCTATATTTCTGTGTTTTTGGATATTTGGTGTCTAATTTAGTATTTGACATAAAATCCATACAATTTTTGTCCCATGTCCCAAATTGTAAGATTGCATTTCATATCTGGTCTTAGTGTTGTCTGCAACACCAGCATTATGTTCTGTTTCTAATGTTTGAAAAAAGATCTTTATCATATTTCAATATCTAGTCCTATCTAGTCCTATAGTTTTATTTATGATATTATTTTAATAAAAATGAATGAAATGTAGTGATGATGATAGACATACCAACATTAATGTCTAACAGCGTGGACAAGCGTGGAGCGTGAACTTCGTCATCCTTTCCAGTGTTGCCTGTGGAGGAGGAAACAGATTTAATATGACCGATATGATGTACCGATATATATATATTTACAGAATTGTCTTACATCTTACCAGAGTACTCCTCATCCATTTCTAAACACAAAGTGTTTTAGACAAACAGAATTAATTGTAGCTCACGAAATGTAAAAGTTTGTTTCAATGTAAAATCAGTTTGGACTTCTATAGAAATAGCATGTAGTAACTAATCTATATTTTATGTTCATGTCATCTTCAAGATAGAAAAAGATTTTTTTGCATTTCTGTTATATTGATTGAATTCAATCCACAAACACAAGCTAAAATAAATGATATACAGAATTTTATTTAGCTTTTAGTCATAAATTAAATTCCCAGACATTAAATTAAATCATCAAACATAAATAATTTACATCACTGTAAATTGTAAATGATTGAAGAAAACACATAACATGTTCTTCATCTAAATCTAGGTGTGTCATAATAAATATGATGTATACATCTAATGATCGGATGCTTAGACTAGTAATGCTTGTGCTGGCTGTCGAGATGAGGCTTGTGAATGAGGAGGAGAAGAGGACACAGAGTGCAACCGCCTGGCTGGTCATGGCTGGTTATTGACAGTCAACGGGCCGAGTCTGAGGAACAGAGTGTAAATAATTTTATATAGAGGAAATATAACAAACTTCCATCCTAATATGGAGCACTGCTCACCACACACTTGTTGACAAACAACCACGCAACCAAGTGAAGTTACATGCTTCAAGCGGAACTTTTGATTTGCGTAGATGTGGCCTTTTCTTTCTTCTTTCTGTTGTCACAGGAACAGATTAATTAACATTCCTATAACATTTAACGGTAGTTAAAACAAAACAGTTTAGATTCTCGTCTCGGCGTTTCTTCAGTCGAGATGTCTAGAATCTTTTGCATTTTTAAACCATAGCACACAAGCGATGTTTAAACGTGTTGGACATAAGGACAACAAAACAAAATAAAGGATTATTACAATAAACTAGTGAGTTCATAGTTGTATAGTAGTGAATTAATATAATTATAGCCGCGCTAAAAATAAATGAAAGAGGAGCGTTGGGCGGATTAAATATGAAATGTAGTCTGAAGAGTGATAAGGAACAACTGGAGGAATACAGTGAACCATATTCTTCAGTTCTTTAGCCACTCTATCTTAATGATCTGATCTTAATAATAACAACATCACAGCTGTTTACTTACCTAGAACAGCTGTTTACACAAAAGCAGAGCGTAAAATACACATGATTGAAACAGAACTTGATTTCTTGTTGATTTGATTGAGGTAATCTTTGATTTAAACACCGTGGTCTGTGTACAAAAAGAAGAACAAGGACCAACAACAAAAAAAGTTGAACAAAAGAGTTTGAGAAAAATGAATAATTATGGAATATTTGTAAAATAACCAATGATGGAATAATATGTACTTAAGTACTGTGGTGAATGTATACTTGTACTTTCTACTGAACTACATTTATTTGACAGGAACATTTATTTTTTCTAATAAATGAATAATCATAATTAGCTAATAAAAGAAAATGTTAGTGCTTAAACTTTTACATAATGCAACATAATAGTGCATCAATAATTACAATCCAGGACATATAATAGGTACTATTATGCAAACAGCCCTTCTGCATAGTGAGTACTTTTAAAATTAATTGTAATAATTAATTAATTTTAAGTGCATAATTTATAGTTAATAAATTAAGCCATCTCCAAGCCTCGCCGCCTTATGCCATCTCTGAGTTTATTGATTAATATATCCCCATCTAATATTTTTATTGATTTATCCATCATGGTATAAATCCTATTTATGTAACCACATTTTTAACTATCCCATTTATCCCAGAGCAGCAAAGCTCCTCTTTATTTAGTACTTGTTCAAAGTTCTGCCTGAATTTGAGCTTCCAAAAAAACCTCTGAGTTAAAGAAGGCTCATTAAAAATTAAACTTTTTCATTACTTCGTCTCTTTTTTAATTGGGCTTCGAGAGAAATCTCTTCTTGTTTTCTGTAAATTCCAGACTTTTTGGTTGTGTTTCAATCTTTTGGTCCTGTTTTTATTTGTTTCCTGTGTATTTTTCTTGTTCTATGTTCTGTTTGTTGTGTTCTATGCTGCTGCTCTTGGCCCAGCTGCTGTTTGAAAAGGCTTGAGGTCATTGTATTTCAATTTGATTTCACTGTTATGTTTTCTGTGTATTTTCTGTTCCTGTCTTTGTGATTCATAGGGTGTGGCTGTCTCCTCCCTCCCTCCTCCTGTGATTGTGGACAGCTGAGACCTGATCACCAATTAGCACTTCCCTATTCCCTATTTAGAGACTTTGATTCTGTTCAGTGGATTGTTTTAGTTTTTTTTCTCCTGTTGCCCAGACTGATTCTGCTTTTTCTTTCAGCTTGCCCTTTTTATTTTGCTCTTTATTTCGTTTTGCTTTGGGTTTTTATTTTTGGGAAAAAGCCCCACTATGTAACTTTTACACCTTAAAATAATTTTTTGACCTTAAATTACTGCCACTACAATGACTTGCCACTTATGTTGATTTCCTCTCCGTTGATGCCGTCGGGGTCTCTGGCGAAAAACTGCTGCTTGTAACTGCTTTCTGGCCGGCCGGTACTTCGGTCTGAAAGGCCGTCCATACCGCAACCAGCTTTACCCGCTTTCGATTAGTGATTACATATAATGCCAGTCACGCTGCTTGCCGACTTTTATTTGCTATTTGCTCGTGACGGACTGCAGACAGAAACTCGTGCTGCTGTGGAGAACACCTGCAGTGGCTGATCGACAGCGTAGCATCGATCATTTCAGCGAACTCACTAAGAGGAAGAGCCATAGCTGGCTCGAGCTGAGATTCATGACACTGAAGTAAATGTTAAATACCTGAAGAGGGCTACAGAGAAAAGTTACATAGTGTATACTAACCACGACCTGGTTAAATAAAGGCTAATAAAAAAAATAATTAAAAGTATATTTTAATACATGTTAATTTTTGATAAAATTTTAATACTGACATAATAATAGATATTTTAATAATGATAGTGTTGGCATTTAGCAAATAATAGATGAATGCTTACGAAAACAACACATGACATAATGTTTCTGCTTTAAGTAAGGATCCTCAAATGAACTCAGAGATGGACATATTGAAAAGCAAATACAAGGTTTGATTGAAATGTTCTGTTTTATTGAGAGGAGGACATCTTGGGTGGGTTTTGATTGAATGTTCTAGAATTATTACAAGCTAAATGACTACTCTAGTAGGTGATAATGAAACTGTGAAGAGAATACAACTAAATAACTATCTAGGTATCATGACTCGTTGTAATAAAACATAACCAATAAGTAACTTCAGACCAGTGAGGACAGAGCATGAAGTCGAGTGCAACATAGAACAGCGTGACGTCCCACATTGTGACTTGAGAGAATGCGTTCTGCTGCAACAACTTTCATCACAGCAGACGTTTCCAAACCAGAGTCCTTGGCTTTGTCTTGTGACATGTCTGTTCATGTCCCCCAGAAGATGGTTGTGTCCTTTTTAAGCCCAGAAAATATTGTGTTTGTGCCGCAAGTCAAAATTCAAAGTCAAGTCAGCTTTATTGTCCTTTCTGCGCAGACCACGTAACTTACAGAGGAGTTGAAAAATTATTGTCCCAACATCGCTCAGTGGTGGGTGTTGAGTTCAGCCTCGAGTCAACAACAATCTCTTTGGTTTGGTGGTTGTTCAGGCCAGACATGTTGTCTCTATTTAGAAGCGTTTCCTGTGTCCTTTGACCGTAACGGCGTTGTGTATTGACGTTTCCGAACTTTGAAAAACCAGTGTCAGCATAAAGGCCGATAATTACAAGCTACAGAAACCAGCTGCAGCAGAAAGTGATTCACTGAACTGCCCTCACACGATCCTCCTGCATGCTGAGCCTGCAGGGAGCACACCTGTTTGCTCTTTCCTTGATGGAGCTGCTGGGCTGATCTCCCAACATATGCCCATGAAACCTGTGACTAAACAAGCATGTGTCATTCATGCACTTTTATTGAGTACATGGAAATAAACTGAAAGCGTTAGAGCAAATTAATAATCAAATGAACCTAAAATCTGCTGTTCATGTTGAGAAACAATTCCTAATTCTTGTCTTTTCTCCTGTTATGAATACATATTTGATCACAACTTGAACTTTCAATGAGGATTATTGCATTTGAGCTGGCAACTTCTTCATTTTCTGCAGCGCCAACCACCAGTACCTATCCAACCTTTTTTCATACAAGTGTTCAATTCCTGGTGAAGAAGTGTACAGTAACCGTGTCTGTGACCGATAAGCCTGTGAATTTAATTCTGTCTCTTCACCACAAGATAATCCATATTTGGGCTAATGGCCGCGGTCCCGGCATTAATATAAAAAACCAGAGGGAGACCTCAACAACACAAATCACTCTCATGTCATGCCGACAACTGGCAACTTTGTCTGTAATCCTTCAAACGTACCTTTAGTGTCAGAATTTAATCTCTCGAAGCCTTTCTCTCCAAGGAGGGCGTTTGTACAAAAGAATGACATTATAAACTGCGGCATAACAACCGCTACATCACTATCAGAAACAAAAAACATGACCTGGGCGGCCAGGATGAACCCCAGGCCCGCTGCTTTTCTACCCTCCCCCAAGATCCACAAGCCTCGCATAGAGACGTGGGCGGTCCCTTTAATGGTTCGATTTGAAGCTCGGTAGTCAGCGATTAACGATTCCGGTCCTATCACATCACAGAATACATAGACCATTTCGTAACCCCCTCTCCAAACTCCACCCCAACTACCCTAAAGACACCTATCAGGTTGTGGCAATCGACACCATAAGGTACCCTCCCACTACTCTCTGTTCTTCACAATTTTTGTTGAATCCTTTTTACAAACATTGAAACCACCCTCGGCCTCATTGCCATTCAAGATATTTTCCGCCAATTTCCCTTCCGACCAGACCAGACTCTAGAAATTGCCCAGAAGATCTACATCACCCTGACTCGGAATAACTTCACTTTAGATAATAAACACTATCTCCAGTTCTGCAGATTGATCGACAGGAGAGTATTCTCCCTGCGCACAGATATCTATCCTGGCCGGAGTTTTCTCCTCGGGCCTTCCTCAAAGGAGTTATTTTCTCACTACTTTATTGCCGGTACTCAACGGACTTCTTCCGGCCTCTGGGACCACCCAGTGGAGTGCGTACCTGAACGCACTTTCTCAACAGCCTCAACACACACACCACCTCCACATCAAAATCCAAACACAACCTCCAAAGGTTTATTGATTTGAAACGCTTCTAGTTCACTCTGCTATCAAGTAAAATCATTTCTGATTACGCCTTTAGAAAATATAGATTAGTTACTACATGCTATTTCTATAGAAGTCCAAACTGATTTTACATTGAAACAAACTTTTACATTTCGTGAGCTACAATTAACCGACTTTGTCTAATCACAGGGTCCTTTAGAAATGGATGAGGAGTACTCTGGTAAGATGTAAGACAATTCTGTAAATATATATCGGTACATCAAGAGCCTCATACAAATTGTTTCTCCTCCACAGGCAACACTGTTGAGGATAACCAGGTAAGGTCGTCTCCACACGCTGTTAGAATACACAACATTAATGTTGGTATCATCACAGCAACTTCATTTCATTTAAGAAAACGCCAATAATAATATATTCAAATGACAATGACATCTTTTAAACATTAGAAACAGAACATAATGCTGGTGTTGCAGACAACACTAAGACCAGATATGAAATGCAATCTTACAATTTGGGGACATGGACACTAATTTGTCATTATTTTATGTCAAACACGAAAAAGAGACCAAATATATCCATCTACACCAATCAATAGATGTTGTGTGTGTGTTGGTGGGGTAGGAGATCCTAAGTATCAGGTAAGAAATTTAAAAAAGAAAAATGAGAACATGAAAAATGATACACCATGAAGACATGTCAATGTTCTCGATTAGAATCGTTTTTTTTTCAGAAAAAACTGCAACCTGACCACTCTGGTGATGTTTGTCGCTCGGTGCTGCTTGAGCTAGAAGGCCCCCGATTATGCGATCCTGCACACTTTTAGGGAAGCTGTCCGCCAACCGATTGAAACGATCCGGCTCACGCTCTTCCGCATCAGCAGGGACTACGAGGAAGATCCTACCACACTGTGTTTTTTTGCATCTCTGTTTCACCTGTGTGTTCATGTGAGGCATCATCTTGACATCTTGCTATGGTATGTGTACTGAGGGCTGTGACTTGTTCTGATGAACTGAAAACTGTGCAAGATTCAGTTGAAGAAGTCATGATGAAGTTTGACAGCTGTGTTTGTGAAAACATGTAATAGAACAGAGGTAATGGAAGTAGGAAACTGATGTAATGACAGAAGGTAGGGGTAGGGGGGTATCAGGGTTCAGAGATTTTTTCAGTACTTAGACCACTGTAGTAGAGTCTTGTGTATGTAGCAGTAGAAGAGTAAGTAGCTAGAAGTAAGGGTATGTAACGTATGTAAGTATATGTAATGTTCCAATAGTGTGGCAGTAATAGCAGTAAAGATTACAGTTGTTGTAGTTATAGTTGTAGTCGAAGTAGTAGTACTAGTGTAGTAGTAGTAGTAGTAGTAGTAGTTAGTAGTTGATAGTAGACAGTATTATTAAGTAGTAGGTAGTAGTATAGCAAAGTCGGTCATAGCGTCGTGATATAGTGAGTAAGTATAGTAAGTGAGTAGTGAGTAGTCGTAGTAGTAGTAGTAGTAGTAGTAGTAGTAGTAGTAGTAGTAGTAGTAGTAGTCGTAGTCGTAGTAGTAGTAGTAGTAGTCGTAGTCGTAGTAGTACCAGTACCAGTAGTAGTATGTTGCCTAAACACATAGTCTACACACAGAAGTAAGAGAAAACTAGTCTAGCTATTTTTCTAAAGGCGTAATCGTGCGAAATGATTTTACTTAGATAGCAGAGTGAAGTAGAAGGTTAAATCAATAAACTCACTAAACTGATAATGAATGTTTCTTTTTGGGGGGTGTTTCCTGTCAAGGCCAAAGACAGAGAGATACTATCATCCAAGGCCTGAATTCCTTCGCTGATTCCACCTGCATCCGCTTCACCCCCTTAAACGAACAGGCGGACTTTGTGGACATCCAGTCACGCTCCGGGTACGGACCACAACGTGCTACACCATATGCATTCATGAATATGATCTCATAGACTCTTATTTACACCCCGGAGATGCAATGGAGCTTTGATTTACTCTCTTTCAGCTGTTTCTCGTTTATCGGGCGTCGCGGTCAAGGCCAGGTTGTGTCTTTGAGTCGCCGCGGTTGTGTTTTCCGGCAAATCATCCAACACGAGATGCTGCACGCCCTGGGCTTCAACCATGAGCAGACCCGGTCCGACCGGGACCAGCATGTTCGCATCTTGCTGGAGAACGTTATTCCTGGTGAGTTGTTATTATTATTATTATGGTGAGCAGGGTCGTCATACAATCAGAGGATCGGCGCTTCGATCCCGGGCTCCACTATCCCATGTCGATGCGTCCTTGGGAAAGACACTTTCCTGATATCCAGGGGGAACCTTAGCCCCTCCCATCAGTGGGTGAATGATGTCATGTATTGTTAAAATGCTTTTCGTGGTCCAAAGACTAGGAAAGTGCTCTACAAGGACAGGTCCATTATTATGATGAATAATAGAACACAACATAGATAGACACAACCTCAATAAGGTCTCCACAAATAACACAACCGACCGTAAGTAATATAAAGCTCTCAAGTGAAAAAAGGTTCCAGGTGTCATATTGTAGAAAGTTAGATCCCCCCTTCTGTTTTGATCATAAACCAGGTCCAGGCCTTATAGATATAGTGAACATATTCAGAAACGCTGCCTTTAAAAGAAGCCGTCAGCCGTAAGGTTGTAAAGTCACAAATATACAGCCACCAAAAGCAGTACCTTCAACCCTGTGTAGTGGACCCACCCAGTGAGTAGCCCTGGGAAGAAGGTGACAACACAGGTGCAGATGAATGGAAATGCTGACCAATCAAATCAGATTATAATATGACTTCATCATATATCATCGTAGTAGTCGTGTAGTGGAAACACATCTGATTGAGCTGTGTGATCATTTACAGGAATGGAGGGAAACTTCAGGAAGATCCAAACAAGGAACCTTGGCACTCCCTACGACTACAACTCTGTCATGCACTATGGAAGGTAGCGTCTTGTGTATATTAAAACACATTATAATGTTCAGCTGATTTTATAATTTCCGTGATAATATTGTTTTGAGACAGACGTGACCAAATGTGAACTTGACCTTCAGAAAAATGACCACATAAGCCATATTCATCAGGACACAAAGGCAACGACGTTTCTCTTGTTTGCTAACATGACGGCCGTAACGACTTCATAAGGAGGTTTTGAGTCAGGCGACATGTTTTCAGCTTTCAGCTTCTCAATGCAGGTGAAGCTCGCAGCCTGTCTGTCCATCAGCTCCCAGTCAACCCGTCCAGGTGGACACAACCCCTCATCGCCTCTGTGTGTATTTTGCACCACAGGTTCGCCTTCTCTAGGAACAGGAGGCCGACCATCGTTCCCATCCCCAACGGCAATGTGGCCATCGGCAGAGCCACCCAGATGAGTCCCACGGACATCCTTCGGGTGAACCACCTCTATCGCTGCAGTACGTATATTTACACTCAAGCAGCATACAACCTCCACAACTACACTTCTGTGTTGCTACCTGGCTCCCACCAGCACTCTCAGCCATAAGTGGGATTGAACCACCGGGAAGATCAACTCCTGTATATGTGTGTCTGCTTTGTAGCATGAGGAAACCAAGCAGCTGTTACAGAGTTCACTGTCTCTTTCAATTCATGTCAGATTCGACTGCGGCCAGCCCTGACCTGGAACCTGTGCAAAGGAAGCATTTCCTCTAGAGATGGAAGTCTATCGTCAACGTGATGTGACGTAAGTATACGATACTCAGATGAGCCTGGCTGTACATATTTACAAAGGGAAGTGTTGCTCTATTTATTTGTTGTAAAGTCTGCATCTTGCCATTCTAAGATAGTGATTGCACCCCCACCATGTACGTCTGTTTGTGTCCATGTCCACACATTCATTAAGAGATTGAACAAATCCCTTTTTTCTTCCCACAGGAAATCAAGAGAAAATGAGACAAAGTGATGCAACCTCTTTATTTTGGTCATTTAAGGACAACTACAAATAAAGTGTCCATCATCATAAATGTATCCCAACATAACTAACTGCTCATGCGCTTGATATATATACTAATAATGAATAATAATAAAAATATTCACATATCTTAAGATTAGCCTTTGTGTGTTTGCTCCATATTTTAATCCGGGGTATCTGGAACTGTTGAGATGCCTCTCTTTCCTCGACTTCGTTCACAGTCATTGACAGTTCACATACGGTTATTTATGGTCCCCCACCCCCCCCTCCCCCCCCCTGCATTCCACGAAGACCCCCCAACTCTGCCTCTGATTGGCTACTCACCTCCTTTTCAGAATGTGTAAAGATTGTTGCAGGTTTGGTGGGCTAAAAAGTTTCAAGTCAGAATGTGGATGTTTTCATCAGGATTTCAGCCTTCATTTAAAATTGCTCTCATATAAAACTATCGTATCCTGATTCTAAGTTGCTATTTATGTTTGCTTATATGGCTTATATCGGTTGGAGATTTAAATGTTGATGTTCTGTCATATTTCAACAGTTAACTTTAATGTTGATACGTCCCCCTGATGCTCACAATAGCAGGTGATCAGCAGTGTTCACATTTGATGTCCTTCTAATGTCGGTGGCCTTCATGAACTGCATGGGCCCGGGGAAGCCCTCTTGATAAACAATGTTCTTTAGGTGATAAGCTGTTCTGGCCTGGTTCCATGTGCAGTATGTTCACTCTCACCCTGCGATACACAGTACTTGCAACCTGTTCAGGTTGAGGAAGGTAAAGATAATAGAAGGATGAAGCGAGGAATAGAATAACTAATATAACCCTGAACAATATGAATAAATGTATCTTTTTGTGTATTATTATTTGTTAAAAGAGGAGTGGATTTTGTAATAGACTGCATGCTGTTATCATCTGCATGTGTGAGTGACCACCTTCACCGTTGTTATCAAATGATATAAATGTCCCTCCATCCATTATCTGTACTTGCTTCTCCGACTTAGGTTGTTTTTTTCGGGGGTGGGGGCCAGGCTATATACAATACAAGCGCCAGGTACTACGGTTGTCTGCTGTACAGATTGTTAAGCCCTCTGAGAAATGTTTGTGATATTGGGCGATACAAATACAATTGATTTGAATTCAATATTTAATGTAACTAAGCACATATTACACTTTTGTATCTACCAAGGTAAACTGAAACAGTCCACCTCAACGGAGATGATGACAAGAGCAAATCAAAAATTATAGTAACTTTTTTCCCCATCACATTCAAGTGTTTTTCATAGTATGATGATAAACTGATCTGAAATGCAACATGTGTCCTTTTCGCACCCTCAGTGGGGGTTGAGCAAAACCAGATGTGACTGATAAGCCCGCTCAGATGTCCTGACAGGACGCACAGAGGGAATACAGCCTCCTGGTGCTCTGTGAACAGCAGCTGCAGACCTGAACTTATCACCTCAACGGTCAATGACTGGAACACGTTGTTTTCTCCACTACAGTAAACGAGTGAAGCAGCCTTACTAAAGAAGCTCTCCATATGTATATTTGCTATATGCAAACATTATTCTCTCAGGTCTGCTATTGTGTTTTCCCAACTCATCATAAAGTGACCTTCCCATATTTCTTTGGCGCTGTGACGGGTTTTTCACAGAGGTCAAGGAAAAGTGGTTAGGATGTCTGGACTTTTCGTCTGCAGCCACAATGTTCTACCTCATCACTACCCACGCTGCGTTCAGACGAACCCAACGTCAGTGATCTAGTTAACTGCTAACATAACAGATGTTTGTTCACCGGTGCATTGTGGGTGCGAGTGATTAAAAATGGAGTGTTGTATTTCAATGGCAGCTTGGCAAACAACACATACCGGCTGTGAAAGTGAAAACAAAAAGTCATCAGAAGAGTCACGTTTAGACTATTTCTTTCTTTATAAATGTAGGACAGTCTTTCTTTCTCCCTCCCACCAAGTTTCAACACACACACTCACACCAACACACACACACACAAACACACACACGCACACTAACACACACACACACACACACACACGCACAGACACCAACACACACACACAAACACACGTATCAGCACACACACCCCGTTCACAACCCCATATATAAAGTTGTACACATTTCAAACTTCAAACAAAAGAACCAGGTGGTTGTTATGGGAACCATCTCTATACTGCTGTGTGCCCATCACCTGACATGAGAAGCACACTTTACAGAACAAACAACGTTTATCATCTTCTAACTTTCCCCCTAAATACACCTTTATTGGACATGGGACACTAATGTGAGGGTTTCTTTCATGTCTCAACTAATAAATATGTAGTATAGTACTTCTAATGTACTGTCTGTCTGACTGGGAGAGACAGACACCCTGTTTCATCCCGATCTCAGACCCACACACACATTCTTTCTACCAACCCCACCTGTGCAAGTAATACAGATGCTATTTTGACGGGAACCTTTATTTTTCCCTGCGGGAAAACTCCACCCACACGTATCAGGGAAGGGCTAAATATACAAATTGGTTGCTGAGAAGTCCTACAACATTACACTCTGCAGATACATACGACTGCACCAAGAGGATGACTGTGTGCTGGCCTTTGGTCATCTTTTATCATATAATGTATGCATCTTAACACTAAAAATAAACATAACTAACGTTTACTTTCAATACAAATCCTTTATGACTGATTTGGCTTGATCTTTAGTGGGCGGGTCATTATGACCCTGAACAGCACAGGTGTCTCTATTTATCTACATCACCTCATGAAAAAAAAAAACTTACAAAATGCAAATGAAATTTAGGAGAAAATACATGTTATGGTAGACTGATGCAATTTAGATTTAGATTTGTTCAATGTACCTACAGAATTGTTTGAACATGTATTTTTCATTAAAACGAGTCAGTGCTCCTGATTGAACTCTGATCTATGGAGGGGTACATAACTCAATTCCACTAAAAACTGATGTAATTGTTAATAATGTTGTTGGTGATGATGTACAAACTACAGTTTTTAGAATGTTTTGGTTTCTGACCACTTTTAGATGATTCAACATAAACCAGGTCAAATTGACTATATGTAAGAAACGAACATAACAGGAGAGTTAAATTATATTCTTAAGCGAGAAAAGTCATTCTGCGTCCAACTTATAAAAGGCATAACTTATAAAAGGTGCTTCATAAACATACGGAAGCCGGTGGAGATGAAGAACAGAAGAGGGCGCTTTTAATGAACAAGCAGTACATAAAGAGGAACGCTAGATGGCGGTACCGTGATAAAAAGGGCTCTGCCGACTCCTCCGGCGCAAGACGAGAGAGAAGGACTTCCCCTGTAGGGCGACTGTCTCTGCAAAAATGGCGGACACGTGTGGCCAAATATTGCTGGGATCAGGGCTCACCGTCCTCTCCCACCCTCTGATGTACATTAAAGTCCTGATCCAGGTAAGAGGAGACGGGTTAGTGCCGCCGACGGGGAGATGTGACGCTTAAGCAGCCGCTCGGGGTCTCGGTTAGATAGCAGATGTAACGTCAGCACAGCACGGACCAACTAGCTAGCAGCTTGAAGGAAAACTGATAAAGTATATTTGGAATGGCATCGATTATCCGTAGTTTATTGTGCATTGCCCGAGCCCTTCTATTAACTACCATTATTTCTTTATTTCGACATGGACTTATCATTAAAGCACAGCAGAAAACGCAAAGTGACGGCTCCATTATCGGTCCGTCCCGATGACCTTCTGTTCTCTACTCGGCGGAAGTGATGTGTGACAGCAGCCTTACAGCCCTCACTGTGGATACTCTGATGTCTTAATCGTCTGTACATGTCCCGTACCACAACGTATGTGTTGCATATTCACAGATGCATTAGTTAAGTGTATGTCTTCCAACAAGATAGTGTTGTTGCTCGGTCGGGAGGGGTAACAGCTAGCTAGCCGTCAGCCGACCGGCTGCCGCCCCGCTGCACGTCACGATGATTTGACGAAGACACGACTAGTGACACTCCTGGGCGAGTCACACACACGGCCGCCTCGTTGAGCTGTGAGTGAACGGTCAGAGACGTGTTGGTTGTCGTTGTGCGTTTGTATATTATGGTTGTGTTGGTTAACTGTGGTCACACAGCGGTATGCGTCGAGTGACCTGAATGACTCCGTGGCGGGTCGGGGACCGGCTCCTCGGTCACTTCCTGACCGGCGTCCTTTGGCCTACTCGAGCAGCTCGTAAGCTCATGTTATCTGTTGCTCAGTCACTGTTAATCAGTAAGCCAACCCGAGGCAACGTCTGCTGTCAACGCAGTTTTACGAGAGTAGCACACAGACCGCGCGTGTATCGCTGGAAGACTACACAACATATTTACAACAACAAAAGTTTACTGAATGTGTAAAATAAACTAGGAAGTGTGGGAGAGGCCCAGTTTTGTAGCTGTATGACTCTGAGGAACATGCATACTGCTATAGTGCTGCTTATACTGCGTGTCATTCTTATTGTGTGTGTTAGGTAGGGCATGAGCCGCTCGCTCCCTCCCTGGGCAGGAACCTGTTTGGCAGACAAGTCTCCCAGCTGCCCGGCCTGTTTGCGTATGGTGAGTCTGCCCTCCACACTCAGGCCTGGTCAGAAATGGAACCTGTGACGTGTATGACAGCGGGGCGAGATGGGCTCCTAATATGAGTGTCTGTATATCTCCCTCTTTTCATATTTGACCACTCGTTGCTATCTTAAAGTGTCCAACTCTCACGTTGAGATAATTTGTCACAGTTCTCATGTACAAGTAATATGTTTTTAGAAGTTTTTACTCTCTATCGGTAACAATCTGAGATCTTACTTTTTTTATTCATGACATGATTGGGGTTTCTCCTGTTTTAAAAAAAAAAAAAAAAATCTGCCTTCTTCTAACTTGTTCTGCCATGTCTTTTCTGACTGTTTCAGCCAAACACATCATCAAGATAGATGGGAAAGCGGGCCTCTTCAATGGGCTTGGTCCGAGGCTCTGCGCCGGCTCCATCGGCACCATTGTGCACAGCAATGTTGTGCAGGTAGGCCTGATCAAGTGACTCATGAAAAGTATGTAATCATGCCCGTGGCTTGTTCTTCAGATTGAAGTATGTCGTGATGTACTTGTATGGCTATGTAGAGCAATAAGTGTCACCCTGAAAGCATTTCCTTCAGCGTTGATTGATTTGAATGGAAATGTTACATTGTAAGTGCTGTTTTTAATCATGTCTTATTTTATTTACATATAGCTATTTTATTGTACTGAGCTTGAGTCTTGCTAAACTACTCCTTTTGAGCTGTACACTTGGTTTATATATTTTAAAATATGGCATGGATTATTATTATTTATCATGTTAACCTCTAGTTTCTTACAGATATGTCAAGAACACTGCACGCCTCAGGTATGTGGGTTTTTCTTCTTTCTGATTCATTGTTTGAAGTCAATTCATATTGTTATAAAGTAGGGTGAAGCTGAGGTTTGGTTCTGTTGTCCAGGTGCTGGGAGGTCAGCAGAAGGCTGTGGAGGGCTCCCTACAGCACGTTGTTAACGAGGTAACTTGGTTACAATTGCAACCACACACCAAACAAGAGCAAACTCAGGCCACAGAAGTGTGGGGAAAGCTATCTCCATTTTTTGTTTTTACAAACGTCAACTGCTCAGCCCTTCAGAATGCAATTTAAAACTTCAAACTCGGTGACATCATTACTTAGCCATGTTTCTCAATTATTCCCTCTCATCCCACTGATCTCAAAGTTTAGCTGCCACAGTTTCTAAACTGTCAAACGAAGCGCATCGCAGGAATGAGCATCCAATCGATCTATTCATTGTGACTATAAATGTTTTCTGTTGCATTTTATCGGTCATTACTGTCTCATAGTTCCCTCTCAAATTTCTTTATTTTCCTTTATTTTTAAAAGGGGATGTATGAAACTGTATTTTCAATTTAAATAAATAAATGCACCTCAGTTGCTTGTTTTCTCTTCTACAGACGACCAAAGAGATGATAGCCCGGTCCTGTGCCACCATAGTCACGCATCCCTTCCATGGTACGTCCCGGGTCTTCAGATGGCTTTAACTGGCAAGACGACAGTGACCCAGCGGCTGTATTATTCTGAAGTGGTTTCACTTGCATTGAAATGCGTTTGTGAGAGACACTAGTCTGCACTGCATGTCAAGTCTGTTTTTCCTCGACTTGTTTTTCAGTGATTACTTTGCGATGTATGGTCCAGTTTATTGGGAGAGAAACAAAATACAGGTAAAGTTTTCATGTTTTAGACACGCACCTCAATGAGAAGTGCCATGACGCGTTTAACATTTACAATGTGCAATTCTTCTGTTGCCAGCGGGGTGTTCGACTCCATAGTCACCGTCTACAAAGAAGAAGGTGTACTGGGCTTCTTTGCGTAAGTTTGACTCCTCTGCGTCTTTCTTTTTGATACGGTTTTGCCTCTATTATATATTTCTATGTGTACAGTCATGCACCGTAGATGACTAGGCTACACACATTGGTGAACCCGTGAGGGGGAAAAAACAAAATGCAAACCATAAATATGTCAAATACAAACTACTGAACCTACCAGCCATTATTATGAAGGGAACCTGAGCTTCACTAACAGTGACCTGCTCTTTCCTGCAACTTGACATAAGATGTAACTCACGCTCAACGTTTTTGGCTCTGTTTATTTTTTTTGACGGTTTAGGCTGTTGTGTTTAACTTATCTTGGTAGTTACTATACGAAACTGATCTACTCACTCAAAAAAAGTAAAAAAAAATGGCCCCCATCGAATGAACTTTCGAAAACGCTTCACTCGTTTATATCAGGCTTTCAATCTAGAGCAGACATTTTTATTTTTTATAACCCTTTTCTTTTGTTTACCCACTGAGGCAAATGCATGTTGTTTCCTCTTGGTGCATTGCTGCTAAATTGTGTGTGATGCAATGCTTCAAAATGCTCTACTGATGTTAATCGATGACCTGTCCAAGACTTCAGTATAGAGACAAGTTTAATTCCACCCTCCATAACATGTAAACTAGTGTTTTTAAAGGGTTCATATTTGTAAATATCATCTTTTGAACCAGACATTTTTGTTCTATGCATATCAGATTGATTTTAAAGTTATTTTCTAGGGGTTAAAAAGTGCCATGCCTGGCGTAAATAGTGACTCATCACCTCAAATGTCCAAACTAAGGGACAAAAAGTACTGTTTGGATGTACTGGATAATGTCGTTGGTGTTGTGCTTTTACTTTACAGCTTAGACCTGCACACTTCCTGAAAAAGGAAGCGCTTCAGTGTCAAACTGAGTCTTGTTGATTTATTGAGCTTCCATCCAATATGCAATTTTATTCTCCATCATGCGCTTGTTGTTTAATCAGAAATGTTGCGTTTTCTTCTTCAGTGGTTTGATTCCTCGTCTTCTCGGTGACGTCCTGTCACTGTGGATTTGTAACCTGCTGGCTCACCTCATCAATACATACGCCATCGACGACTCGGTAATCCCCTCTTCTTTCGCAATGCTCGTGCTGTTGAGGTCTCTGTGCTGTGGAGGGGTTCTGTTGAAGGACTCGCTCACCATGAAACACCAGTGGAGGGTGAACATGCATTACATCTGTTGGTGCGCTTGAGTCCGGTCTGCAGCTTCTAGGATTCATATATTTTAAACTACTGGAGTGGGGGTAGGAAGTATTTGAGCAATTAATAAAATGGACTAAGTTTGAATTGTGATAACTATTGTACCAATCTTTCTGCTTCTAAAAATATAAATAGTTGCCAAGAAAACAGACAAGGTTTCACATATCAGACTTCAGTCTTATTTGTATCTTATTCTCAGAATCAAAGTGTGTGTGTGTGTGTGTGTGTGTGTGTGTGTGTGTGTGTGTGTGTGTGTGTGTGTGTGTGTGTGTGTGTGTGTGTGTGTGTGTGTGTGTGTGTGTGTGTGTGTGTGTGTGTGTGTGTGTGTGTGTGTGTGTGTGTGTGTGTGTGTGTGTGTGTGTGTGTGTGTGTGTGTGTGTGTGTGTGTGTGTGTGTGTGTGTGTGTGTGTGTGTGTGTGTGTGTGTGTGTGTGTGTGTGTGTGTGTGGGGTCCAGGCTCGCATCCAGAATTAATGTTATTATCTGTTACAGATGAGTCACACAGGAGAAATCAAGAACTGCTCTCAGGCTGTGACGGGGGTAAGTTTAACCAACGTGGCTCGTCTACGTCACCGGATGGCAACGCATTGTTGGCTCATTTTGATCACCACCCCTCCCATCTGCTCTCTTCTTCCAGTTCTTCGCCAGTATGCTGACATACCCGTTCGTTTTGGTGTCAAACCTCATGGCGGTCAATAACTGCGGGTGAGTCTGCAGCTTAATTGCCGGTGTGAGTCCCCACACGTTTTGCCTCGGGCAGATTTACAGTTCCTTCTTGTCCTCCAGGCTCGCTGGAGGCCTGCCTCCATATGCGTCGGTATGTCCCACCTGGGTGGACTGCTGGAGGCATCTAAGCAGAGAGGTAAACTCCTGTATTGGCTCAGCCTGTGCCTTGGGCCATTATATTTACTTTTTTAATATTTATAATAGTGCTGAAAATATGGTGTGCCTTTTTACTAAAAGACACTTCTCTTCTCCTCCTTCCAGGGCAACATGAGCAGAGGCAACAGTTTATTTTTCCGGAAACTTCCAGCAGGGAAGATGTACGCCGTAGACCAGAAGAGATTTTTTTAAAGGCCTCGTCCACTGAGCTGAACACAGTTGTGATAATAAAACAAATCAACATTGCCTGATCTGGAGGTTGGACAGTCGGCACCTATTCTCTTTTTTTTTTTTTTTTTTATGAACTTGTTTACTTTTCTTTTTTTTTTTCACCTGCCGAGATAAAAACATTCATTTCCAGCAGGTTTTGTTTTATTAACAGATTGAAACTGCAGGGCTGTAAAATAAGAGGGTGCACTAATCATTTAAAACCCCACATGCACTAAATCTGATGGGAGGCTGGCTCATGCTGTCAGACCAATATGGAACCATGTGTTAATAATTTTTAATGTATAGAGTATCGACAATGGCTCACCTTCATCCAATGGGATTTGTTTGTTAAAAACAGCCTTTCCATGTGCATGTGTTGTCTAATAATTCACATGTTGGTGACCAAGTGGGACCCCTCGTCATGTGCTATTGTCTGTGTTACGCTAGTGAAAAGGAGGGAAAGGACTCCGATGTGATGGTCGTTCAGGAGCATGTTTGGAGGGTAGCTGGAGCTGGCCGATGTCGCCCGACTCTGAGCACTCAAGTGTTTGCATCGACTCGTTTTGACTGACACAAGTAATAAAAAATATATTTAAAAAATGCTTTTTTTTTGTGTGTGTCTTTCTTATCAACAGTGTTTTGGTGGAAGGGAGAAAGTGGTCCAGTCTATCTGAAAGTTTATCTTGTCATACATCCCAATCAAAGACCAACTAATTGTATCTAAAACAAGCATGTGTATCAAAGTCTAAAGTTCTCTTTCTATCATCTGGTGGCAACTAGTGATGAGGTTGCAGACAGGTTCAGGTTACTTTATTTGTACCTGTAGGCAGACTTGGTTTGCAGTGGAGAGTGAAGCATTCATCTTGACACAATATTAACATCAACACACAGCTGCACATCGGTATTCTAATTTGTACAGCTGAAAGATGGCTGCTGGAAGAAATTGTTTTTTATAAAGCTTTGTTCTGCACCGTGGCACTAAATACCTGTTTCGAGGGAAGAAGCTGAAATTCCCTGAGCAAAGGGTGAGTCGAGCTGCCACTAACTGAATACCCTCATTTTGCAGAGTGTTCAAAATTCCAGGTTACTTCAATGTAAAGATGTGGAAAGCCCTCAAGCTAAAAGTAATGACATGATAAATTATAGTACAATAAATAAGTTAAGTTTGTAATTATAAACCGTTATCCCATTGGTTCCCATCTGTCTCCTGAGAAGTGTAGACAATGAATGTCAAACTTTAAGTGAAATGTGCTTTTTCACTTTGCTGGTCAATGACCAAATATTCTAGAAGGGAGTCTCCACCACTAACCCTGGGAAGTTACTCGGCTCCAGCTGCAGGTCCTACAGTAGTAATGAACCGTGTGTGCATGCGTGAGAACCAGCAGTGATATTTAATAAAAGTCATGGTATGTGTGGCTGGAAGGAACAGGCAAAATCACTCTGATTGCAAAAGCACAGAGTCCCTCTTCTCACAGGACTGGGCCGGGCGACGGCCAGTCTACTTTTCTCGTGTGAATATACTGATTATACGCGTGCTGTGGTACCGAACATTCACCACACACTTTTCCCAGACCCAAATGACAGCTGCTACGTTAGTTGTTATTCGACGCTTGAGTAACCTGACAAGAATATAACAAAATACAAGGATTACATTATTGATACTCAGAATAAAATAGGGACAGAAACTGAGTCCTCGAGGAAGTCCCCGAACGCATCCTCCCGCTCAATGCGTGCTACGAGCTGACGACCGAGCGGCCGGCGTCGTCCGCCAGCTTGCCGTCGCTGTCGCTGTGCCTTGTGCTGATGTGGTGAGTCATTTCCTTGCGGTTGGTTGCCACTTGGCCACACTGCACACAGGTGTAGCGCCCTTTGGTGTGCTCCCAGAGGATGCGTCGGCTGCAGGCCCCTGAGGGACGAGAGGACAAATGGATGTCTGCACAGAGGAACTTGAAATGGCTATTTTTTATTTTAAATGATCTTGGTGCGTTAGTGACATCAGACTTTTGGACAAGCCTTTAAAAAGGATCAACTCTTAACGGAACTTTCAGTGGCGATTCTGAATGAAGACTTAAGGCCGATTCATACTTCGGCGTTTTCAGAAAAACGGACGGATACGCAAGCTTTTTCACCTCTTGCAAGCTTCTTGCAAGACGCACGCAAGCTTTTTCACACCTTGCGTGCGTCGACCCCTTTTTCTATCCACGTGTCAAAAATCTACACAAGCATACACAAGCCTACACAAGCCTGCAAGGCTGTGATTGGTCTGCTGGTCTGATGACTACTTCCTTTCTGGAGTCTCACATTTCCGGTTTTCATAGCATAATACCGCCATTTTTAAAAGCCAAGTTAAACCCAAGATGATCTTTTTAAAAAGATGAACGCTATTCAGGAGCTGCTAAGCGAGGAAGTCAGGAGGTATGAACACCTCTATAACCCGTCGATGGCGGGTTATAAGGACACGCAGATGGCCTCAAATTCGTGGAGGGAGATCTCCTCCAACGTGGGTTTGGCGGTGGACCTGTGCCTTTGTGCCTGAAAATGTGGAGGAAACTGCGTGACAAATATGTCCGCGAGAAGAAGGCGACGCAGGGCAGAAGTGGTGATCCTGGGATAAAGATCTCTCCTTCTCCCTTTTTTTTTTTTTTTTTTTTTAAATTGCTTTCTTGGTTGGGCGTGCACATAAAGCATTCATATTCATTTTCCACCACTTAATAATCCATTCATATCGATGTGAATCAATCAATACTAATACAACTTAAACTGTGATGCGTTTTAGTTTCATTTCGCAATTTATTTAGTGTATAATCCATAGCAGCTGCCTTAAAACACAACGTTATTTTTCCATTGTCCCGCTGCAATTAATACCCCGACGTCCGAGCCCTAGCATGATTTCTAAATATTTTGTCGGAGACGGCCTGGCTGGTCGGGTCCAGTTGGAAGAGGTGAGGAGATATGAACATTTATACAACCCCAATGATCTTGGTTGCCATCCTTCACTGTGTGTGTGGACAACAAGACCTGGTAAATAAATAAACCAACGACTTCCACACACAAAGACGTCATTCTCTATGTCGTCTTCGACAAAAAACGTTACTCCACCTATTGTTCAGGCGGTGAATTGCTTTGCAACACTCCCTTTTAACTCCATCTCACATAGAGACTCACAGATTGTAGGACGGATAACGGTAACCAACACTTGTTTTTTTGCTGCCAATATAATAACTGGAATAAACATGAAGCCACATCTGGGAGGACGAGAGGCTCACCTTGACCCTTCTTCCAGACGGTGGCGGACACAGGAGGAGAGTGTGACGCTGGTCCGGCAGCAGGGTAGACGGGCTCAGGAGTCCTGGCCATATTCAGGTGCTGGCCCTGGTTATCGGGGGCGTCCGGAGCTGCCACCGGACCATCCCGGTTTAGAGATAGAGGCAGATCGGAGGGTTCGGTCTTGATCCAAGGCTGCGACGGTGCCTCTGTGAGGTGTGGCGGAGCAAGGTTGGGAGGGGAGGTCTCCAGGTTGGACAAGAAGGGGGGCCCGAGTAGAGGGAGGGAAGGATCTGTGTCCATGACCTCTGCGAGAAAGGAACTTTCTGTTTTGGGGATGATGTCAGCGGGAAGCGGCTGGGGGGTGGACAGCGGGTCCATTAGCGGAGACTTCTGGTCCAGGTCAGTCTGTGCAGCCGCCGGTTCTAACAGCTTTGGTCTGCCCCGCGACACTTTGGAACAGGTGTGCAGGTGAGTCAGGAGGCCACGGTACGATCGCAACTTTGTGCGGCAGCTCTCGCATCTTTTCGGGGTGGGGGAGAAGATGGAAACGTTACACGATTAAAAACATTTTGACTACTGGAAATGCAGCTGGGACAGTAAACTAAAAACAAAGATCCAACTCACAGGAAGAATATGTTGGGTTTGTGATGCTGCCTCATGTGTTCCATCAGTTTCTGCATATCGGGGAAGGACCCGCTGCATCCGACGGTCGAGCACAGCAGGACCTTTCCTGGATTGGGAGGAAGGAGCGCGTTCACAACAAACCACACAGAACATCTACAGTGTCTACGTGTGTGCGCGTGCGCGCG